>CAXIWF010001209.1:600000-948841 GCA_964036045.1 Eutreptiella sp. 'Long Island Sound 2002' | reverse complement strand
AAAACGCCAAGCAGCTCAAGAACTGCGTGAAGCAGAGGAAACAAAACGCCAAGCAGCTCAAGAACTGCGCGAAGCAGAGGAAACAAAACGTCAAGCAGCTCAAGAACTGCGCGAAGCAGAGGAAACAAAACGCCAGGGAGCTCAAGAACTGCGCGAAGCAGAGGAAACAAAACGCCAAGGAGCTCAAGAACTGCGCGAAGCAGAGGAAACAAAACGCCAAGCAGCTCAAGAATTGCGCGAAGCAGAGGAAACAAAACGTCAAGCAGCTCAAGAACTGCGCGAAGCAGAGGAAACAAAACGCCAAGGAGCTCAACAAATGCGCGAAGCAGAGGAAACAAAACGTCAAGCAGCTCTACAAATGCGCGAAGCGGACGAAGCAAAACGCCAAGCAGCTCTACAAATGCGCGAAGCGGACGAAGCAAAACGACAAGCAGCTCAACAACTGCGCCAAGCAGAAGATGCGCAGAAAAACGTTGAAGCACGACGTGACGCATATCGTGCTGCACAGCTTGAAGCACGGACACTAGCGGTTGAGCTAAGAGAATCGTGGAAACTCGTCGTTAGAGAGACTCAGGTGCACAAAAGAGCGCGCCAAGTGCAGGAAGAAGCACACGTTCAAGCGCAATCAAGTGCTCAACCACACGTTCAAGGGCAATCAAGTGCTCAACCACACGTTCAAGCGCAATCAAGTGCTCAAGCGCAATCAAGTGCTCAAGGGCAATCAAGTGCTCAAGGGCAATCAAGTGCTCAAGCGCAATCAAGTGCTCAAGCGCCAAGGCAAGCACGTGCAAAAGCGCCACGGCAATCTAAAGCACAACGGCTTCAAGCACAAGCACAAGTACAAGCACAAGAACAAGCCCAAGCACAAGCACAAGCCCAAGCACAAGCACAAGCACAAGCACAAGTCCAGCCACTGTCACTGTCACAAGAACAGCCACAAGCACACGGGCCGCCACAACCACCTGTAGCGCAAGTTACTCCAGTTGTTTCTGACGATGCTATCGTTATGCCAGACTTTGGAATTCCATTCCACGACATTTCGCCTCAGATGGAATTAAGCCCCGTATTCACGGAATCTTTCGACCCCATGTTTTATAACGAACACATGCATGATTTCTTTCTAAACGGAGAGAATCACGATGCTTAAACTTTATACGCTCCGTTCCTTCCCTTGCGCGGGGCTCAGTTATTTTTTATTTTAAAAGTAAAAAGTAACTTCACCAGTAAATTAACACCGCGGCGTGTCATGTCATTTTGTCGGACATTGGCTTCTCAGTTTATTTTACTTCATTTTATTAGTAATATACTCCTTCTCAACAGTTTATTTACCCTTACTTTACTTTACCGAGTTACCGCGCCGTGCCGAGACGCGCACTACAAATATGAGCAGCAGTGATTTTTTCAATGACTTTCTAAACTGTTTAAATCGCGAACACAATGTTGACAACTGTTTTGATAAGTTTGTTGTTACCAATGTAAATATTTTTAACTTCTTGAGAAACAATATCAATCAAAATCAAGATTCATTGAAAAAAGTCTTTTCTGTTCGCGAAAACGCTGTACTGTTTGATTTCAGAGGAAAACTTAATACTCAACAAATTCATGACTTATTAGAGCAAAATTTAGATGATATTCTTTTGTCTGTCATCTCGAAACATTTCCCAACACAAATTGCAGATATATATACCAATACACACGATGTTGTTCAATATACCAATAATCCATCCATCGCACCTACATACGATAAACTCTATCAACAACACGACACTTTTGCAGGTTCGAATCCATTACCACATAATTCAAAAACGCTTGATTTTACCAACATATATCAACTTATTACTGCAGACACTCATTTCCAACAGTCAAATCCGTTTTTTTTCAGGAAACGCAATAATATTATCCCACAATTTAAAACGGATTTGAAAAATCAATTGATAAACAAATATCAACAATTATTGACTATCAGGCAACAAGTACAATCACAACTAACACAATCACAATCACAACTAAATGATAATACACAAAAGCACGATATTGGAAACTTTATCATGCATTTACTCAACAATATTTTGATTCTTTTTATGCTCTTCTTTACTTTCTTAAAAGTTAACCTTAACAAATCATCATCGTACACCAAAAAACACGGGGGACGACAACACAAAGGACAACACAAAGGACAACAACACAAAGGACCACACACACTCAACAACAACAGGCCCACCAAATACCGTACTAATAACCGCACTCCCACGCGCACGAAAAACCGCACTCATAAGCTCACGAAAAACCGCACTCACAAGCGAACTAAAACCAACACATAGACATCGCCGCCCGCTAAACCAGCGCGAAAATATACCACGAAACACTTAGCTTTTACAGGCACTAAGCTCTCGTGCTCGCAAGCTTATAATAAAACAAGCAGCAAGTTTGCTCTTACAGCCACTAAGCTTCAACGGAACCACTTTCGCATTCGCGCCTTCTTCGCGCCTTCTTCGCGCACTAATTGGGTCTTAGGTATTCACCAAATACAATCTTTTTGTCTCTGAGAATTTTAAAGCCCCTTCCTTCCCTACAAGTCGCTAAATTCAAAAAACTCACCAAAATTTTTTTTTGTTTGAAGCGTTTTGAAATTTTTTTTTTCATGTGTAATTTTTTTTGCAATCTTTGCCAAAAACTTTTTAAAAAAATTTTCAAAAAAACTACTTCGCAACTTTTTTAGAACTCACGAGTTTTTCACAACCTTTTTTCGCGCAAACCTTTTTTATGCAAGCGTACGTTGTACTGGCTTTCTCGGTGAACTAGCGAAGCGCACAGACTGGCGAAGCGTACAAACTAGCGAAGCGCACAGACTGGCGAAGCGTACAAACTAGCGAAGCGCACAGACTAGCGAAGCGTGCACAGACTGGCAAAGCGCACAAACTAGCAAAGCGCACAAACTAGCAACGCGCACAGACTAGCAACGCGCACAGACTGGCGAAGCGTATAAACTAGCAAAGCGCACAAACTAGCAACGCGCACAGACTAGCAACGCGCACAGACTGGCGAAGCGTATAAACTAGCAAAGCGCACAAACTAGCAACGCGCACAGACTAGCAACGCGCACAGACTGGCGAAGCGTACAAACTAGCAAAGCGTACAAACTAGCAACGCGCACAGACTGGCGAAGCGTGCACAGACTTGCAGAGCGCACAGACTGGCTAAGCGCACAAACTGGCAAAGCGCACAGACGGGTGAAGCGTACAAACTAGCAAATCGCACAGACTGGCGAAGCGTACAGACTGGCGAAGCGTACAAACTAGCAAAGCGCACAGACTGGTGAAGCGTACAAACTAGCAAAGCGCGCAGACTGGCAAAGCGCACAGACTGGCGAAGCGTACAAACTAGCAAAGCGCACAGACTGGCGAAGCGTACAGACTGGCGAAGCGTACAAACTAGCAACGCGCACAGACTGGCGAAGCGTACAAACTAGCAAAGCGCACAGACCGGCGAAGCGTACAAACTAGCGAAGCGCACAAACTAGCAACGCGCACAGACTGGAGAAGCGTACAAACTAGCAACGCGCACAGACTGGCGAAGCGCACAGACTGGCGAAGCGTGCACAGACTGGCAAAGCGCACAGACTGGCGAAGCGTACAAACTAGCAAAGCGCACAGACTGGCGAAGCGCACAGACTGGCGAAGCGTGCACAGACTGGCAACGCGCACAAACTGGCGAAGCGTACAAACTAGCAAAGCGCGCAGACTGGCGAAGCGCACAAACTGGCGAAGCGCACAAACTGGCGAAGCGTATAAAATAGCAAAGCGTACAAACTAGCAACGCGCACAGACTGGCGAAGCGTATAAACTAGCAAAGCGTACAAACTAGCAAAGCGCACAGACTGGCGAAGCGTACAAACTAGCAAAGCGCGCAGACTGGCGAAGCGCACAAACTGGCGAAGCGTATAAAATAGCAAAGCGTACAAACACTAGCAACGCGCACAGACTGGCGAAGCGTATAAACTAGCAAAGCGTACAAACTAGCAAAGCGCACAGACTGGCGAAGCGTACAAACTAGCAAAGCGCGCAGACTGGCGAAGCGCACAAACTGGCGAAGCGTATAAAATAGCAAAGCGTACAAACACTAGCAACGCGCACAGACTGGCGAAGCGTACAGACTGGCGAAGCGTACAAACTAGCAACGCGCACAGACTGGCGAAGCGTACAAACTAGCAAAGCGCACAGACGTAAAATAAACATCACTTACTTGTCCGCGCACTCTTCATACCATGCAGCACGCAACTTTTACGGAGTTGCATTGTGCGCAAAATAAACATTAATTACTTGTCCGCGCACTCTTCATACCATGCAGCACGCAACTTTTACGGAGTTGCATTGTGCGCAAAATAAACAGTACTTACTTGTCCGCGCACTCTTTATACCATACAGCACGCAACTTTTACGGAGTTGCATTGTGCTCAAAATAAACATTACTTACTTGTCCGCGCACTCTTCATACCGTGCAGCACGCAACTTTTACAGAGTTGCATTGTGCGCAAAATAAACAGTACTTACTTGTCCGCGCACTCTTTATACCATGCAGCACGCAACTTTTACGGAGTTGCATTGTGCGCAAAATAAACAGTACTTACTTGTCCGCGCACTCTTTATACCATGCAGCACGCAACTTTTACGGAGTTGCATTGTGCGCAAAATAAACAGTACTTACTTGTCCGCGCACTCTTCATACCATGCAGCACGCAACTTTTACGGAGTGCGCAAAATAAACATTACTTACTTGTCCGCGCATTCTTTATACCATGCAGCACACAACTTTTACGGAGTGCGCAAAATAAACATCACTAACTTGTCCGCTAACTCTTTATATCATACAGCACACAACTTTTACGGAGTGCGCAAAATAAACATCACTAACTTGTCCGCGCACGCATGCCATTTTTGCATTTCGGAAATGCGATTTTCTACTTTACTTTTCACATTTTTTTCTACAAAAGTTCACGCAACAACACGCAACAACACGCAACATATTTCCTTTTCACACAATTTAACAAACACACGACTACTGTGTACACAGTACTCACTCACAATTAAATACTACTCACAATGGCCGCCGCCGCATTCCCTATCAAAGTTTCCAACACTCAAGACCTCTGCTCCACGCTACTTGCGGCATACCTGCGCTTAGAACAAGGATGCAACATGGAGGATGAAATATACGACCAAGATGAACTACTTGATATTCTTTGCTCACAAGAATTCAAACACTTTCTACACAAAAAACCAAGGATTACTATTCACCCACACATGATGACCACGGCACAAAACATGCTGCCCAATGACTTCAAAAAACACATTCACATCGACAAAATGGAAAACATCATACGCATCATGTATGAACAATGCGAAGATATACCAGAACAAGAAGACATTGACCAACTACAACACACACAAGACACACAAGACACACAAGACCCACAAGACCCACAAGACCCACAAGACAAAGACCCACAAGACCCACAAGACCAAGACAGCACTGGATCACGCTCTTCGCCTTCCAACAAACGCTCCAGAATCAGCGAATCACCGGCACCTGACCACTGCAAAAAACCTTGCCTACACTAACGCACAACTACAAACAAATCACTGCACCACCATTAATTCCTTTAACAAAATATTCTTTTCGCAAGACACGGTTAGCATTTGAACAGAAAACAGAGCATTAATATTACTAACACGTTAATTACCTCTCCAACACAAATTGGGCAATACAAAAATTATAATGACTTTTGGAAAGCACAACGGAAAGACCCCGGTTCAACAAATTGAACTTGCTGATCCATCGTACATCAACTGGTTATTGTCAAGAAGCGATCCATGAAGCGTACAAACTAGCAACGCGCGCAGACTGGCGAAGCGCACAGACTGGCAAAGCGTACAAACTAGCAAAGCGCACACACTGGCGAAGCGTACAAACTAGCAACGCGCACAGACTGGCGAAGCGTACAAACTAGCAAAGCGCACACACTGGCGAAGCGTACACAGACTAGAAACGCGCACAGACTGGCGAAGCGTACAAACTAGCAAAGCGCACAGACTGGCGAAGCGAAGCTAAGCTACAAACTAGCGCAGCAAAGTGCTAAGAAGATAAGCGCAGCGAAGCTATAATAAAACAACGCGCTACGAAGGAAGATAAAAAGAATATGAGCTGCTTATAGGGTTAGGTGCTTTTTACAACCTTCCCTTTCAACTCTTTACCACACATACAACTCCCACTGTCTAATGCGATTAGTTTCAGTTTTTTGCAGAAATGCGTGCAAATGAGGATAAGTATGGAGAAACTTCTGTTGCTTGTAATCCGTGCAAATTTTCCATGCTTTTTTGATTGTATCTTCCGGCTCGTTGTACATTTCCTCCAGTTCCTCTATGGGATCAAAATCTCCACACCCAACAATTGCGTCAGGTTCTAGGAGGTACGACACCCTGCCTACGAAAAGTCCAAATTCAAACCGTTTATAACGTGGATGAGATTTCAACTCTTCTATATTACGAGCTCCGGTTTTGTCAAAAAGCTTAGATAATTCTTTACGTGCAGATGCACACTTGGCAGCATCTATTTCAGCCTCTCTTTCATACAGTTTCTTGGCGTCCTCCCATACCTCACCATGTTGCTCGTCTTCGTCCATGTTGATGCGAAATTTTGAAGAAGTACCTGAAATTTTAGAAACTTACTTTTTATACAATCTATCTATCGCCAAGACGTTTTTTACAATTTTCTTTCAAAACTTTTTTCTAACTTTTCCTTGCAATTATTTACTTTTGTCATTTTTGCATTTCGGAAATGCGATTTTAACTTTACTTTTCACATTTTTTTTATCCAAAAGTTCACTCAACAACACAAAACAACACGCAACATATACTCTACACACATTTTTGAAACACACACAACTACTGTTCATCACAATAAACTACTACTCACATTGGCCTTGTCTCAGACCTCATATTTATTCGACAATGCCAGTTCTTTTACAGCTCCACGAAGTTCCTGAGTATTTGCAAGACAGCGCGCTTTACAAAACGTTTTGCGCTAAGGCAAGCGATAATCCGCAACAAGTTTTCGAAATTCCTGCTGATAAGTTAAAACTAGATCCAGAAAATATTACAACTGAAGAAGAGTGGAAGCACATGATAGCTACACTCGTTTTCTGGGACTCTCCGGCGCTTCCGGCCGCTATGATTTCGTTTGCCTTGGATTACTCGGGGAACACCGCCGACTTGTTTGACGAAAAAGCAATAAAACTAGAACAGCTTCGAAAGCTCAAGGTCGTTCTTCACAACTCGCATAATGTGTCGGACTGCGCGCGGGTTGCTGCAAGAGTTGGATCAATCCAGATTCTGAAGAAGCTTATTAGCACTCCCAGTCACCAGTATACAACAGATCACATCTGTTTCGCCGCAGCTTACGGTGGCCACCTTGCGTGCCTGCAGTACGCGCATTCCCAAGGCTGCCCGTGGGACTCCGAAACATGTGACACCGCAGCGGCTGGCGGACACCTTGAGTGCTTGCAGTACGCGCACGAGAATGGCTGCTCTTGGGACTCCGGTACGTGTTACGTCGCAGCGGCTGGAGGGCACATTAAGTGCCTGAAGTACGCGCACACACATGGCTGCCGGTTGAACTTCACATGCACGGTCGCAGCGGAAGGAGGGCATCTTGAGTGCTTGCAGTACGCGCATTCCAATGGCTGCCCGTTGGACGTCTCAACATGTTTTGCCGCAGCGGGTGGCGGCCACCTTGAGTGCCTGCAGTACGCGCGCGGAAACGACTGCCCGTTTGAAGCGTCAATATGTTTTGCCGCAGCGGGTGGCGGGCACCTAGAGTGCCTGCAGTATGCGCACTCACATGGCTCCCCGTTAATCGCCTTATTGTGTTACGTCGCAGCGCATGGCGGGCACATTGAGTGCCTGGAATACGCGCACTCACATGGCTGTCCGTGGGACTCTGATACATGTTCCGCCGCAGCTGCTGGCGGGCACCTTGAGTGCTTGCAGTACGCGCACTCCAATGGCTGCCCGTGGAACGAAAAAACATGTGAAACCGCAGCGGCCGGAGGCCATATCGAGTGCCTACAGTACGCGCACTCCAATGGCTGCCCGTGGAACGAAAAAACATGTAAAGCCGCAGCGGCCGGAGGCCATATCGAGTGCCTACAGTACGCGCACTCCAATGCCTGCCCGTGGAACGAAAAAACATGTAAAGCCGCAGCGGAAGGCGGGCACATCGAGTGCCTCAAGTACGCGCATTCCAATGGATGCCCCTGGCGCTACACTAAAGCTCAAGTCGCACCGGCTGGCGGAATATAATCGAGTGCATGAAATACATGCAAGAATTCGTTGCGTACACATAAGCTGCAGGAACATAGACACAATAACAGAAACGAAATAAACTACTTCCTTTTCGCACTGCTGCTTTTGCTTTTTAGTTTTTGGGAGTTCCCGAGTTTCGGGATCCGGGGGATATAGATCTGCCTGTAAGTTATAAAAAAACAAGCAGAAATTTACTTATTACGGCCACTGCGCTAACCCTGACTCTTGCGCCCTCGCGCTCCCTACAGCCATTGCACTTCAAGGGGACCCATTACGCCCGCGCGCTCTTCAAGTTATAAAAAACAACCAGCAAGTTAGCTATTACAGCCATTGCACTTCAAGGGGGCCTCTTACGCCCTGCAAGTTATAAACATACAAAGCACTGCGCTCCAATGGGCTCCAAGGGGACCCCTTGCGCTATCGAGCTCTTTAAGTTATAAAAAAACATGCAGCAACTTAGCAAGTACAGCCAGCAAGCTTGCTTTTACAGCCACTGCATGCTCTTAGGTCTCCACTAAATACAATCTTTTTGCCTCTGACAATTTTAAAGCCCCCCCTACGAGTCGCAATGTCACAAAATTGAAAACACTCGCCAAAATTTTATTTCGTTTGAAGCGTTTTGAAAATTATTTTTTCATGTGTAATTTTTTTGCAATCTTTGCCAAAAACTTTTTCAATAATTCTAAAACTAACTTCTTTGCGTGCGAGTTTACATAACTCTTTACCTTAATCGCAACTCTTTTTTCGCTTCAAACCCCAGAACAGCCGAAGCGCAGCCCAGAACAGGCGAAGCGAAGCGAAGCCCAGAACAGGCGAAGCGAAGCGAAGCCCACAACAAGTGAAGCGAAGTTAGCTCTTACGACCACTGCGCTGTAAAATAACCCCTTGCGCCTTCGCGTTCTTCAAGTTATAAAAAACAAGCAGCACTGCGCTCCAAGGGGGCCCCTTACACTCTCGCCTTCGCGCTCTTTAAGTTATAAAAAACAAGCAGCACTGCGCTCCAAGGGGACCCCTTACACTCTCGCTTTCGCGCTCTTTAAGTTATAAAAAACAAGCAGCACTGCGCTCCAAGGGTACCCCTTACACTCTCGCCATCGCGCTCTTTAAGTTATAAAAAACAACCAGCAGCACGCCAGTTTTAAAGGTAAAAGAGCCCCCAAAGTGGGGGTTTCACAGGCACTCAAGCATTCTTTGTGCCCAAATCAGGTGCTTTACAGGCTCTTCTTCAAGCCGAAATCATTACAGGCACTCAAGCCTTCTTTGCGCCCAAAGTTTGGGTAAACGTGAGTTCGGGTAAACGTGAGTTCGGGTTATAGCCACTGCGTGCTCCCATGGATCCACTAAATACAATCTTTTTGCCTCTGACAATTTTAAAGCCCTCCCTACGAGACGCAATGTCACAAAATTGAAAACACTCGCCAAAATTTTATTTCGTTTGAAGCGTTTTGAAAATTATTTTTTCATGTGTAATTTTTTTTGTAATCTTTGCCAAAAACTTTTTAAAAAAGATTTACAAAGAACTGCTTCGCAACTTTTTCACAACTCTTTTTCGCTCAAACCTTTTTCATGCAAGCGTACAAACTAGCAACGCGCGCAGACTGGCGAAGCGTACAAGCTAACAAACCGCACAGACTAGAAAACCGCACAGACTGGCGCAGCGTACAAACTAGCAAAGCGCGCACACTAGCGAAGCGTACAAACTAGCAAAGCGCACAGAGCGTCTACCTCAGCGACGATCGTTGAATTTTGTAGGGTAATTGCGGCAAATTGTGCCTGCATCGATTCCTCCGCATTAGGCTCACTCATGATATTAATCGCTGATGGCAACAAAAAAACTTTTCTTTAAAACAATATATGAATTTTAAAAATGTATCAGTGATCAAAACACGCTTAACCGCAAATAAATTACTCCTTGCATAACAAATCGGTCTTATCACCCGATCAACAAGTCTTTAGTCTTGATCGCACTACCTAAATATAAAAAATGAACATGAAGGTAACTATAAAAGTTGCGTTAAACACTTAATTCGCGTGAAAGTTTCTAACATGAACTCTATTTTTGATTTGCCTCTGTGGAACCTTTTGCAGCAAGTTTTTAACTATGCTGTTCCCGTTTTCGTTGGAACGGAGTCTATTACTATTCGCAAATAACTTTTGTCATTTTTGCATTTAGGAAATGCGATTTTAACTTTACTTTTCACATTTTTTTTATCCAAAAGTTCACTCAACAACACAAAACAACACGCAACATATACTCTATTCACACATTTTTCGAAACACACATTTTTCGAAACACACACAACTACTGTACATTACAATAAACTACTACTCACATTGGCCGTGTCTCAGACCTCTTTATTCTACAATGAAAATTCAATTACAGCTTTACCAAGTTCCAGAGTATTTGCGAGAAAGCGTATTCTTCAAAACATTGCGTGAAAATGCAAGCAATAATCAGCAAGAGATTTTCGAAATTCCTGCTGATAAGTTTAAACCAGATCCAGAAAATATTGCAACTTTACAAGACTATAAGCACATGATAGCTACACTCGTTTTCTGGGACTCTCTGGTGCTTCCGGCCGCTCTGATTTCATTTGCGTTAGAGTACTCGGGCAAAATAGCCGACTTGTTTGACGAAGAAGCAGCGAAGCTGCCGCAACTTCGAAAGCTCAAGGCGGTTCTTCACGACTCGCACAATGTGTCGGACCGCGCGCGGGTTGCTGCTAGTGTTGGATCAATCCAGATTCTGAAGAAGCTCATTAGCACTCCCAGTCACCAGTATACAACAGATCACATCTGTGACGCTGCAGCGGCTGGCGGCCACATTGAGTGCCTGAAGTACGCGCATTCCCAAGGCCGCCCGTGGGACGCCGATACATGTTACGCCGCTGCGTCTGGCGGCCACCTTGAGTGCCTGCAGTACGCGCGCGGAAACGACTGCCCGTGGGACTCCAGAACGTGTGAAGCCGCAGCGGCTGGCGGACACCTTGAGTGCCTGAAGTACGCGCGCGGAAACGACTGCCCGTGGGACTACACTACATTTAATGCCGCAGCGAAAGGCGGACACCTTGAGTGCCTGCAGTTCGCGCACTTACATGGCTGCCCGTGGGGCAACCCCACATGTGAAGTCGCAGCGGGCTGGCGGCTATTTTGAGTGCTTGCAGTACGCGCACTTACATGGCTGCCCGTGGGGCAACCCCACATGTGAAGTCGCAGCGGGCTGGCGGCTATTTTGAGTGCTTGCAGTACGCGCACTCACATGGCTGCCACTGGAACTCCTGGACATGTAAAGCCGCAGCGGCTGGAGGCCATCTTGAGTGCTTGCAGTACGCGCACTCCAATGGCTGCCGGTGGGACTCCGAAACATGTAAAGCAGCAGCGGCTGGAGGCCATCTTGAGTGCTTGCAGTACGCGCACTCACATGGCTGCCCGTGGGACTCCGAGACATGTAGAGTCGCAGCGGCCAGAGGGCACCTCGAGTGCTTGCAGTACGTACGCGCACTCCAACGGCTGCCCGTGGGACTCCGAGACATGTAGAGTCGCAGCCGCCGAAGGCCACCTGGAGTGCCTGCAGTACGCGCACCAGAATGGCTGTCCGTGGGACTCCGAGACTTGTAAAGCTGCAGCGGCTCGCGGCCACCTCGAGTGCCTGCAGTACGCGCATTCCAATGGCTGCCAGTTGCACCCCACTACTAAAGCCGCATTGCATGGCGGGCATTTTAAGTGCATGCAGTATGTGCACTCCACTGTCTGCCCGTGAAACTCCAAATGACATCTCGCTACGCGCCGGCTGGCGGTAACGTCCAGTGCCCGAAATACATGCATTCTCGCGGGCTCAACACACTGAGAAACCAGTACGCGACTGCCTTTTCGCACTGCTAGGTTTGCTGTTGTGTTTCTGGTTTAACACCCACAATGTTACAATTCCCTCGACTTTTGGGATCCAGGGGACATTTAGCTATTTACGGCCCTGTAACAAAAAAACAAGCAGAAAACTAATTATCACGGCCACTGCGCTACTCTCGCTCTTTAAGTTGTTTTTGAAAACTAACCAAACCAGCAAGTTTGCTCTTACAGCCACTGCACTCCAACAGGACCCCTTGCGCCATAGCGTTCTTCAAGTTACAAAAAAACATGCAGCAAGTTAGCCCTTACAGCTTCTGCGCTTGAATTGCGCACTCGCGCTCTTTAAACATTCTTCGTGTACGCGGCGGAGGACCCTAAACTCCAACCGAAAAAAAATTGACTCCAACTTTAACCAAACTTTTCATTTCACATTTCATTTTCTACAATGAAAATCAGACCTCATACTTTTCATAGACATAAATCAGATCACATTTTTCATAGATACCTCACACTTTTCTACAATGAAAATTCATTTACAGCTCCAAGAAGTTCCAGAGTATTTGCGAGACAGCGCGCTCTACAAAACGTTTCGCGAGAAGGCAAGCAACAATTCCGAAGAGTTGTTCGAAATTCCTGTTGATAAGTTAAAACCAGATGAAGAGAACATTACAACCAACAATGAGTGGAAATACATGATAGATACACTCGTTTTCTGGGACTCTCCGGCGCTTCCGGCCGCTATGATTTCGTTTGCGTTAGAATACTCGGGGAACACCGCCGACTTGTTTGACGAAAAAGCAGCGAAGCTGCCGCAGCTTCGAAAGCTCAAGGCAGTTATTAACGACTCGCACAATGTGTCGGACCGCGCGCGGGTTGCTGCTAGTGTTGGATCAATCCAGATTCTTGAGTACGCGCATTCAAATGGATGCCCGTTAAACGAAAAAACATGTGCCGCCGCTGCAGCTGGCGGGCACTTGGAGTGCTTGCAGTATGCGCACTCACATGGCTGCCCGTGGGAATCCAGTACATGTGAAGCGGCAGCTGCCGGAGGCCACATGGAGTGCCTGCAGTACGCGCACGCCAATGGCTGCCCGTGGAACGAAGAAACATGTAACGCCGCAGCGGGAGGCGGGCACCTTGAGTGCTTGCAGTACGCGCACGCCAATGGCTGCCCGTGGGACTCCAGTACATGTAACGCCGCAGCAGAAGGCGGGCGCCTGGAGTGCTTGCAGTACGCACACTTGAATGGCTGTCCGTGGGACTACACTACATGTTCAGGCGCAGCGGCTGTAGGGAATCTTGCCTGTCTGATGTATGCACATTCCAATGGCTGCCCTTGGGACTCCAAGACATGTCAAGCCGCAGCGAAAAGCGGGAATCTTGCCTGTCTGCAGTACGCGCACGCCAACGGCTGCCCGTGGGACTCCAAAACATGTTCCGCCGCATCGCTTGGCGGGCACCTCGAGTGCTTGCAGTACGCGCATTCCAATGGCTGCCCGTGGGACTGCAGTACCTGGTGCAGTGCAGCGTCGGGCGGGCACCTGGAGTGCTTGCAGTACGCGCACTCCAATGGCTGCCCGTTGGACTCCAAAACATGCCAAGTCGCTGCGGTTTGCGGGCACCTCCAGTGCCTGCAGTACGTGCAGTCTAACGGCTGCCCGTGGGACTCCAAAACATGTTCCACCGCAGCGGCCGGAGGGCACCTCGAGTGCCTGCAGTACGCGCATTCCAATGGCTGCTCGTGGGACGTCTGGACATGTTACAGTGCAGCGTCTGGTGGGTACATCGAGTGCCTGCAGTACGCGCACTCCAATGGCTGCCCTTGGGAAGCCAAAACATGTAAAGCCGCAGCCGCCGGAGGCCACATCGAGTGCCTGCAGTACGCGCATTCCAATGGCTGCCCGTGGGACTCCAGTACCTGTTACGTTGCAGCCGCCGGAGGCCACCTGAAATGCCTGCAGTACGCGCGCGAGAATGGCTGCACGTGGTACGGCAGTACATGTAAAGCCGCAGCCGCCGGAGGCCACCTTGAGTGCCTGCAGTACGCGCACTCCAACGGCTGCCCGTGGGACTCCAAAACATGTTACGCCGCAGCCGCCGAAGGCCACCTTGAGTGCCTGCAGTACGCGCACTCCAATGACTGCCCGTGGGAAGCTGATACATGTAAAGCCGCAACGGAAGGAGGGCACATCGAGTGCCTGAAGTACGCGCACTCGAATGGCTGCCCGTGGAAAGCCGATATATGTAAAGCCGCAACGGAAGGAGGGCACATCGAGTGCCTCAAGTACGCGCATTCCAATGGATGCCCGTGGCGCTACTACACTAGACGTGAAGTCGCAGCGGCTGGCAGAATAATCGAGTGCATGAAATACATGCAAGACTCCGCTGGGTACACAATAGCCGAATAAACTACTTCCTTTTCACACTGCTGGGACACCAGATTTTGGGATTCCCCCGAGTTTCGGAATATAGATCTCTTAGCTATTTACGGCCCTGTAAGTTATAAAAAACAAACAGAAAGTTACTTATTACGGCCACTGCGCTAACCCTAACTCTTGCGCCCTTACCCTAAAAAACAAGCAGCACTGCGATACAAGGGGCTCCAAGGGGGCTCCAACAATTACGCACAGGCCGCCAAAATCAGGTGTTTTACAGGCACTTGCGCGTTCTTCGTGCCCAAATTGGGTGGTATATAGGCGCTCACGCATTCTCAACGCACAAATTGTAAACATTGTCAAACATGACAAGCACTTACGCCTTCTTCGTGCTCAAATTGTTAGGGGTTAATTACTTTGCCTAAACTGCACTGCGCGCTCCCAGGGCTCCACGAAATACAATCTTTTTGCCCTTGCCAATTTTAAATCCCCCTCTCTCCCTACTAATTGCAATGGCACAAAATTCAAAACACGCGACAAAATTTTTTTTTGTTTGAGGACTTTTGAAAATTATTTTTCCATGTGTAATTTTTGTAATATCTTTACCAAAAACTTTTTCAAAAATTCTACAAAAGACTGCTTTGCGAGAAATAAAAACAAAGCTGAGCGCGAAAGAAGCGAAGCACAAAAAACTCACTTACCTATACACCTCTCGCGCCCTGTACCTTGTAAAAAAAATGACTACAACTTTAACCAAACCTTACATTTAACATTTCATTTTCTACAATGAAAATCAGACCTCATATTTGTTATACACACCTCATATTTTTTATAGACACCTAATATTTTTCTACAATGAAAATTCATTTACAGCTCCACGAAGTTCCAGAGTATTTGCGAGACAGCGTATTATACAATACATTGTGTGAAAACGCAAGCGATAATCCACAAGAGGTTTTCGCAATTCCTGCGGATAAGGTAAAACTAGATATAGACAACAATATTACAACTGAAGATGAGTGGAAGCACATGATAGATACACTCCTTTTCTGGGACTCTACGGCTCTTCCGGCCGCTATGATTTCGTTTGTGTTTGACAACGCGTCAAGGGCCTCCGACTTGTTTGACGAACAAGCAGCGAAGCTGCCGCAGCTTAGAAAGCTCAAGGCTGTTCTGCACGACTCAAAAGACGAGCTAGACCGCGCGCGGGTTGCTGCAAGTGTTGGATCAATCGAGATTCTAAAGCACCACTGTTCTCGGAATGGAGAAGTACGCCAGTATGCCAATGCTAACATAATCTGTGCAGCCTCTGCGGCTGGCGGCCACATTGAGTGTATGCAGTACGCGCACTCACTTGGCTTCCCGTGGGACTCCGAAACATGTAAAGCAGCAGCGGCTGGAGGCCATCTTGAGTGCCTGCAGTACGCGCATTCCAATGGCTGTCCGTGGGACTCCGAAACATGTAAAGCAGCAGCGGCTGGAGGCCATCTTGAGTGCCTGCAGTACGCGCACTCCAATGGCTGCCCGTGGGAATTCGAAACATGTAAAGCAGCAGCGGCTGGAGGCCATATTGAGTGCTTGCAGTACGCACATTCTAACGGCTGCCCGTGGAACTCCCATACGTGTTACGCCGCAGCGGCGGGCGGCCACCTTGAGTGCCTGCAGTATGCGCACTCAAATGACTGCCCGTGGGACTATATAATATGTTATGGCGCAGCGCACGATGGCCACCTTGAGTGCCTGCAGTACGCGCATTCCAATGGCTGCATGTGGGACTCCCAAACGTGTTCCGCCGCAGCAGCGGGCGGGCATCTCGAGTGCCTGCAGTACGCGCACGAGAATGGCTGTCCGTGGGACTCCAACACATGTGCCGACGCAGCGAATGGCGGGCACCTTGAGTGCCTGCAGTACGCGCACTCCAATGGCTGCACGTGGGACGGCCGGACATGTCTCGCCGCAGCGACCGGAGGCCACATCGAGTGCCTGAAGTACGCGCATTCCAATGGATGCTCGTGTCGATACACTAAAGCTCAAGCCGCAGCGGCCGGCGGAATAATCGAGTGCATAAAATACATGCAAGAATTCGTTGCGTACACATAGGCTGCACCAACAAAGACACAATATAACAGATTAACCGAATATACGACTGCCTTTTCGCACTGTTAGTTTAACACCACATAATGAGATTTCAGAGTTTAGGGATATAGATATCTTCGCTATTTATGGCCCGGTATTTAGGGGACCCCTTACGACCTGCAAGTTATTAAAAAAAACAAGCAGCAAGCTAGCTGGGTATTATTTTTACTGCGTTTCGAAGTGGATTTATTCTTCTTCGTGCCCTTTTGTACGTGGCGTGGCGGACCTTAACTTTAACCGAAAAAAAATGACTCCAATTTTAACCAAACCTTTAATTTAACATTTTCATTTGAAATCAGACCTTATATTTTTTATCGATATCTCATAATTTTTCCTAAAATTTTTCTACAATGGAAGAATCCGTTCATTTACAGCTCCACCAAGTTCCAGACTACTTGCGAGAAAGCGCGCTTTACAAAACATTTCTTGAAAATGCAAGCGATAATCCGCAAGAGGTTTTCACAATTCCTGCTGATAAGGTAAAACTAGATGTAAAGAAGAATATTAAAACTCAAGATGAGTGGAAGCACATGGTAGCTACACTCCTATTCTGGGACTCTACCGCTCTTCCGGCCGCTATGATTTCGTTTGCGTTAGAGTACTCGGGAAAAATCAAACACTTGTTTGACGAAAAAGCAATAAAACTAGAACAGCTTCGAAAGCTTAAGGCTGTTTGTGATAACTCAAATAATGTTTCTGACCGCGCGCGGCTTGCTGCAAGTGTTGGATCAATCGAGATTCTGAAGCACCTTTGTTCTCGCAATCGAAAAAAACGCCAGTACACCAAGACTTACGTGATCTGTTCCGCCGCAGCCGCCGGAGGCCACATTGATTGCCTGCAGTACGCGCACTCCCTTGGCTGCCCGTGGGACTCAGAAACATGTAAAGTCGCAGCCGCCGGAGGCCACATTGAGTGCCTGCAGTACGCGCACTCCAATGGCTGCCCGTGGAACGAAGAAACATGTGAAGCCGCAGCAGAGTGTGGGCATCTCGAGTGCTTGCAGTACGCGCGCGAGAATGGCTGCCCGTGGGACCTCAATACATGTATCGCCGCAGCACAAGGCGGGGACATTGCCCTTGAGTGCTTGCAGTACGCGCACGAGAATGGCTGCTCGTGGGACACTTATACATGCGAAGCCGCAGCGGCTTGCGGGAATCTTGCCTGTCTGCAGTACGCGCACTCCAATGACTGCGCGTGGGACTCCGATACATGTTTAGCCGCAGCCACCGGAGGCCACATCGAGTGCTTGCAGTACGCGCATTCCAATGGCTGCCCGTGGGACTCCGATACATGTTTAGCCGCAGCGGAAGGTGGGCACATTGAGTGCTTGCAGTACGCGCATTCCAATGGCTGCCCGTTAAACGCCTTTACATGTTTTGCCGCAGCGCTTGGCGGGCACATCGAGTGTCTAAAGTACGCGCACGAGAATGGATGCATGTGGGGCTTCAGTACGTGTGCCGCCGCAGCGGCTAAAGGGCACATTGAGTGCCTGCAGTATGCGCATTCCAATGGCTGCCCGTGGGACTACACTATATGTAAAGTCGCAGCGGAAGGTGGGCACCTTGAGTGCCTGCAGTACGCGCATACCAATGGCTGCCCGTGGGACTCAAGTACATGTGAAGCCGCAGAGGCTGGCGGACACATGGAATGCTTACAGTACGCGCGTTCCAATGGCTGCCCGTGCAACTCCAAATGACATGTCGCTACGCGCCGACTGGGGGTAACGTCGAGTGTCCGAAATACATGCAGTCTCGCGGGCTCAAAACACTGAGAAACCAGTACGCGACTGCCGTTTCGCACTGCCGGGTTTAGTTTTTTTTGTTCAATACTAAAATTCCCTCGAGTTTTGGGATCCAGGGGACTTTTAGCTATTTACGGCCCATGTAACTTATAAAAAAACAAGCAGAAAACTAATTATTACGGCCACTGCGCTACTCTTGCGCCCTCTCGCTCTTTAAATTGTTTTTGAAAACTAATTAAACCAGCAAGTTTGCTCTTACAGCCACTGCACTCCAAAAGGACCCCTTTCGCCATAGCGTTCTTCAAGTTACAAAAAACATGCAGCAAGTTAGCCCTTACAGCTTCTGCGCTTGAATTGCGCACTCGCGCTCTTTAAACATTCTTCGTGACCTTTTGCACGTGGCGGACCTTAACTCCAACCGAAAAAAAATTGACTCCAACTTTAACCAAACCTTTCATTTCACATTTCATTTTCTACAATGAAAATCAGACCTCATATTTTTCATACAGATAAATCAGACTTCATACTTTTGTATAGATACCTCGTATTTTTCTACAATGAAAATTCATTTACAGCTCCACGAAGTTCCAGAGTATTTGCAAGACAGCGCGCTTTACAAAACGTTTTGCGCAAAGGCAAGGGACAATTCGGAAAAGTTGTTCGAAATTCCTGTTGATACATTAAAAATTGATCCAGAAGAAATTACAACTGAAGAAGACTGTAAGTACATGATAGATACACTCGTTTTCTGGGGCTCTCCGGCTCTTCCGGCCGCTCTGATTTCGTTTGCGTTAGAAAACTCGGGAAAAATCGCCGACTTGTTTGACGAAGAAGCAGCGAAGAAGCTGCCGCAACTTCGAAAGCTCAAGGCTGTTCTAAACGACTCGCATAGTGTGTTTGACTGCGCAAGGGTTGCTGCAAGTGTTGGATCAATCGAGATTCTGAAGCACCTTTGTTCTCGCAATCGAGAAGTACGCCAGTACACCAAGACTTACGTAATCTGTGACGCTGCAGCGGCTGGTGGGAACATAGAGTGCCTGCAGTACGCGCACTCACTTGACTGCGAGTGGAACTCCAATACATGTAAAGCTGCTGCGGCTGGCGGGAATCTTGCCTGTCTGCAGTACGCGCATTCCAATGGCTGCCCGTGGGACTCCGATACATGTGAATCCGCAGCGGCTGGCGGCCATCTTGCCTGTCTGCAGTACGCGCATTCCAATGGCTGCTCGTGGCACTCCGATACATGTAAAGCCGCAGCGGAAGGCGGGAATCTTGAGTGCCTGCAGTACGCGCACTCTCATGGCTGCCCATGGAACTCCGAAACATGTAAAGCCGCGGCGCGTGGCGGGCACCTTGCGTGCCTGCAGTACGCGCACGAGAATGGATGCCGGATGCAAAACACTACATCTTACGCCGCAGCGCGTGGTGGGCACATCCAGTGCCTGCAGTACGCGCACAAGAATGGCTGCACATGGCACTTGGATACATGTTCCGGCGCAGCGGCTGGAGGCCACATCGAGTGCCTGCAGTATGCGCATTCCAATGGCTGCCCGTGGGGCTCCAGTACATGTAACGCCGCAGCGGCTGACGGACACCTTGAGTGCCTGCAGTACGCGCACAAGAATGGCTGCCCGTGGGACTCCTGGACATGTCTCGCCGCAGCGCGTGGTGGGCACATCGAGTGCCTGCAGTACGCGCACGAGAACGGATGCCCGTGGTGGGACTCCGAGACATGTTCCGCCGCAGCGGGTGGCGGACACCTTGAGTGCCTGCAGTACGCACACGAGAATGGCTGCCCGTGGGAATCTAGTACATGTCGAGCCGCAGCGGCTGGCGGGCAACTTGAGTGCCTGATGTACGCGCATTCCAATGGCTGCCCGTGGGACTCCAATACATGTAAAGCCGCAGCGGATTTCGAACACGTCGAGTGCCTGCAGTACGCGCATTCCAATGGATGCCCGTTGCTTCACTTGACTAGAGCTCAACACGCAGCGGCTGGCAGAATAATCGAGTGCATGAAATACATGCGAGACTCCGCTGGGTACACATGAGCTGCAGCAACAAAGACACAAGAACTGATTAACCGGTACGCGAATAAACTACTTCCTTTTCGCACTGCTGGTTTTTGTTTAACACCAAAATTCCCCAGTTTCGGGATATATAGATCTGTTAGCTACTTACGGCCCCGTAAGTTGTAAAAAACAAGCAGAAAGTTACTTATTACGGGCACTGCGCTTCAAGGGGCTCCAATTACGCACAGCCAGCCAAAACCGGTGTTTTACAGTAACTTACGCGTTCTTCGTGCCCTTTTTTACGTGGCGGACCCTAACTTCAACCAAAAAAATGACTCCAACTTTACCCAAACCTTAAATTTAACATTTCATTTTCTACAATGAAAATCAGACCTCATATTTTTCATAGATATAAATTAGACTTCATATATACCATATATTTTTCTACAATGAAAATTCAATTACAGCTTTACCAAGTTCCAGAGTATTTGCGAGAAAGCGTATTCTTCAAAACATTGCGTGAAAATGCAAGCGATAATCAGCAAGAAATTTTCGAAATTCCTGCTGATAAGTTAAAATTAGACCGTGACAACATTACAACTTTACAAGACTATAAGCACATGATAGCTACACTCCATTTCTGGGACTCTCTGGTGCTTCCGGCCGCTCTGATTTCGTTTGCGTTAGATTACTCTGGAAAAATAGCCGACTTGTTTGACGAAGAAGCAGCGAAGCTGCCGCAACTGGGAAAGCTCAAGGCCGTTCTTCACGCCTCGCAAAACGAGTTTGACCGCGCGCGGGTTGCTGCTATTGTTGGATCGATTCATATTCTGAAGAAGCTCATTAGCACTCCCAGTCACCAGTATACAACAGATCACATCTGTGACGCTGCAGCGGCTAACGGGCACCTTGCGTGTCTGCAGTACGCGCACGATAATGACTGCCCTTGGAACTCCGGTACGTGTAAAGCCGCAGCCGCCGGAGGCCACCTGGAGTGCCTGCAGTACGCGCATTCCAATGGATGCTCCTGGGAATACACTACATGTGAAGCCGCAGCGCGTGGCGGGCACCTTGCGTGTCTGCAGTACGCGCACGATAATGACTGCCCTTGGAACTCCGGTACGTGTAAAGCCGCAGCCGCCGGAGGCCACCTGGAGTGCCTGCAGTACGCGCATTCCAATGGATGCTCCTGGGAATACACTACATGTTCCGCCGCAGCGGCTGGTGGGCACCTTGCGTGCCTGCAGTACGCGCACTCCAATGGATGCCCGTGGAAAGACTATACATGTTCCGACGCAGCGTCTGGCGGGCACCTTGAGTGCCTGCAGTACGCGCATTCCAATGGCTGCCCTTGGGACTCCTGGACATGTAAAGCCGCAGCGGCTGGCGGGCACCTTGAGTGCCTGCAGTACGCGCACTCCAATGGCTGCCCGTGGAACGAACAAACATGTGAAAACGCAGCGGCCGGAGGCCATATCGAGTGTCTGCAGTACGCGCACTCCAATGGCTGCACGTGGGACCGTTGGACATGTGAAGCCGCAGCGACCGGAGGCCATATCGAGTGTCTGCAGTACGCGCACTCCAATGGCTGCCCGTGGAACGAAAAAACATGTGAAGCCGCAGCGGCCGGAGGCCATATCGAGTGCCTGCAGTACGCGCACTCCAATGGCTGCACGTGGGTAACTAGTACATGTAAAGCCGCAGCGGAAGGCGGGCACATCGAGTGCCTGAAGTACGCGCATTCCAATGGATGCCCGTTTCGCTACACTAAAGCTCAAGCCGCAGCGGCCGGCGGAATAATCGAGTGCATAAAATACATGCTAGAATTCGTTGGGTAAACACCAACAAAGACACAATGACAGATGAACCAAATATATAGATATCTTCGCTATTTATGGCCCGGTATTGAGGGGGCCCCTTGCGCCCTGAATGTTATAAAAAACACAAAGCAAGCTAGCTGGGTATTATTTTCACTGCGATTTGAAGTGGATTTATTCTTATTCGTGCCCTTTTGTACGTGGCGTGGCGGACCTTAACTTTAACCGAAAAAATGACTCCAATTTTAACCAAACCTTTAATCTAACATTTCATTTTCTACAATTAAAATCAGACCTCTTATTTTTTTATCGAAACCTCATATTTTTCTACAATGGATGAATCAGTTCATTTACAGCTCCACGAAGTTCCAGAGTATTTGCGAGACAGCGCATTATACAATATATTGCGTGAAAACGCAAGCGATAATCCACAAGAGGTTTTCGCAATTCCTGCGGATAAAGTTAAACTAGATATAAAGAAGAATATTAAAACTCAAGATGAGTGGAAGCACATGATTGCTACACTCCTATTCTGGGACTCTTCGGCTCTTCCGGCCGCTATGATTTCTTTTGCGTTAGAAAACTCGGGAAAAAAAAAACACTTGTTTGACGAAAACGCAGCGAAGCTGCCGCAGCTTCGAAAGCTCAAGGCTGTTTGTGATAACTCAGATAATGTGTTTGGCCGCGCGAGGGTTGCTGCAAGCGTTGGATCAATCGAGATTCTGAAGCACAATGGTCTTTGTAATCGAGCAGTACGCAAGTACACAAAGACTTACCTCATCTGTAAAGCCGCAGCCGCCGGAGGCCACCTTGAGTGCATGCAGTACGCGCGTTCACATAACTGCCCGTGGAACTCCAAAACATGTAAAGCCGCAGCCGCCGGAGGCCACATTGAGTGCCTGCAGTACGCGCACTCTAATGGCTGTCCGTGGGACTCCAGTACATGTAAAACCGCAGGCGCCGGAGGCCACATCGAGTGCCTGAAGTACGCGAACGAGAATGGCTGCCCGTGGGACTCCAATACATGTAAAGCCGCAGCCGCCGGAGGCCACCTCGAGTGCCTGCAGTACGCGCATTCAAATGGCTGTCCGTGGGACTCCAGTACATGTAAAGCCGCAGCCGCCGGAGGCCACCTCGAGTGTCTGCAGTACGCGCACTCTAATGGCTGTCCGTGGGACTCCAGTACATGTAAAGCCGCAGCCGCCGGAGGCCACATCGAGTGCCTGCAGTACGCGCATTCCAATGGCTGCGAGTGGAACCGCTATACATGTTCCGCCGCAGCGGCTGGCGGGCACCTTGAGTGTCTGCAGTACGCGCATTCTAATAGATGTCCGTGGAGCGCCTTTACAAGTTACTCCGCAGCCATTTTCGGACACCTTGAGTGCCTGCAGTATGCGCATTCAAATGGCTGCCCGTGGGACTCCTGGACATGTAAAGCCGCAGCGGCTCGCGGACACCTAGCGTGCCTGCAGTACGCGCATTCAAATGGCAGCCCGTGGGACTCCCGTACATGTAAAGCCGCAGCCGCCGGAGGCCACATCGAGTGCCTGCAGTACGCGCACGAGAATGGCTGTTCGTGGGACTCCGAGACATGTAAAGCCGCAGCCGCCGGAGGCCACATTGAGTGCCTGCAGTACGCACATTCCAATGGCTGCCCGTTGGACTCCGAGACATGTAAAGCCGCAGCGGCTCGCGGGCACCTTGAGTGCCTGCAGTACGCGCATACCAATGGATGCCCGTGGAACGAAGAAACATGTTCCGCCGCAGCGTCTGGTGGGCACCTTGCGTGCCTGCAGTACGCGCATTCTAGGGGATGCCCGTGGAAATCTAGTACATGTAAAGATGCAGCGATTTGCGGACGTCTTGAGTGCCTGAAGTACGCGCACGAGAATGGCTGCCCGTGGGAATCCAGTACATGTGCCGCCGCAGCGGAACGCGGACACCTAGAGTGCTTGAAGTACGCGCACGAGAATGGCTGCCCGTGGGACGCCGAAACGTGTCAAGTCGCAGCGGCTGGCGGGCACCTTGAGTGCCTGAAGTACGCTCACTCCCATGGCTGTCCGTGTAACTACTCTGTGTGTGAAGCCTCTTGCCTCGTGAATATGGTGATACATAACAAATTAAATAAAAAGTATTAAACTTTAACCAAACCTGAAATTAAACATTTTATTTCATTTCCGTTCATTATAGTTCAGTTTATTTTGGCAACATTATTTATGAAAAGACTTCATATTTGTTTAGAATGAAAGAATCAGTGCATTTACAGCTCCACGAAGTTCCAGAGTATTTGCGAAACAGCGCTCTCTACAATACATTGTGTGAAAACGCTAGCGACAATCCGGGTGAAGAGGTTTTCGAAATTCCTGCGGATAAGTTCAAACTAGATTCAGAGAATATTACAACTAAAGATGAGTGGAAGCACATGATAGCTACACTCCTTTTCTGGGACTCTCCGGCTCTTCCGGCCGCTATGATTTCGTTTGCGTTGGATTACTCGGGAGAAATAAAACACTTGTTTGACGAAGAAGCAGCGAAGCTGCCGCAACTTCGAGGGCTCAAGGCGGTTCTTTACGAATCGAACCATGGCTTGGACTGCGCGCACGCCGCTGCACGTGTTGGGTCGATCGATATTCTTAAATACCTCTTTGGTCTTTCTAGTCAGCAGTACAATACAGTTGACATCTGTAAAGCCGCTGCAGCTGGCGGGCACCTTGAGTGCCTGCAGTACGCGCACGAGAATGGCTGCCCGTGGAACTGCAGTATATGTAAAGCCGCTGCAGCTGGCGGGCACCTTGCCTGTCTGCAGTACGCGCATTCCAATGGCTGCCCGTGGAACCGCGAAACATGTGACGCCGCAGCCGCTGGCGGGTATCTTGCCTGTCTGCAGTACGCGCATTCCAACGGCTGCCCGTGGGACTTCAGGACATGTAAAGCTGCTGCGGAAGGCGGTTACCTTGAATGCCTGCAGTACGCGCATTCCAATGGCTGCCCGTGGGACCGCGAAACATGTGACGCCGCAGCCGCTGGCGGGTATCTTGCCTGTCTGCAGTACGCGCATTCCAACGGCTGCCCTTGGGACTTCTGGACATGTAAAGCCGCAGCGGCCGGAGGCCACATCGAGTGTCTGCAGTACGCGCATTCCAATGGCTGCCCGTGGGACTTCAGGACATGTAAAGCCGCTGCGGAAGGCGGTCACCTTGAATGCCTGCAGTACGCGCATTCAAACGGCTGCACGTGGGACTTCTGGACATGTAACGTTGCAGCGAAAGGCGGACACCTTGAGTGCCTGCAGTACGCGCACGAGAATGGATGCACGTGGAACAAAGAAACATGCTACGCCGCAGCGGCTGGCGGGAATCTTGCCTGCCTGCAGTACGCGCATTCCAATGGCTGCCCGTGGAACGCCAGTACATTTTACTTCGCAGCGAGACGCGGGCACATGGAGTGCATTAAGTACGCGCACTCCAACGGATGCCCGTGGGACGAACAAACATGTAAAGGTGCAGCGGAAGGCGGACACCTCGACTGCCTGCAGTACGCGCATTCCAATGGCTGCCCGTGGGACTTTTGGACATGTTCCGGCGCCGCGGATGGCGGGCATCTTGAGTGCTTGCAGTACGCGCATTCCAATGGCTGCCCGTGGAAATCCTCTACATGTTCCGGCGCCGCGGCTGGCGGGCACCTTGCGTGCCTGCAGTACGCGCATTCCAATGGCTGCCCTTGGAACGCCAATACATGTCAATTCGCAGCGGCTGGCGGGAGCCTTGAGTGCCTGCAGTACGCAAAATTACATAACTGCCCGTGGGACTCCGAAACATGTATAGCCGCAGCGGAAGGCGGGTATCTTGCCTGTCTGCAGTACGCGCACTCCAATGGCTGCCCGTGGGAATCTAGTACATGTAAAGTTGCAGCATTTAGAGGGCACCTCGAGTGCCTGCAGTACGCGCACGAGAATGGTTGCCCTTGGGAATCTAGTACGTGTAAAGCCGCAGCGGAAGGCGGACATCTTGCGTGCTTGCAGTACGCGCACGAGAATGGCTGTCCGTTGGAACCCGAACCATGTGCCGCCGCATTGGCGGTACACCCCGAGTGCATGCAGTACTTGCATTCTCACGTGTGAATGTAAATATTGCACATTCAAATGCCTGCATCCACTTCGCCGCGCTAAACGATGGGCCAGCGTTTTGAAAAAAAATGATTTCAATTTTAACCGAACTTGAAATTTGACATTTCATTTTATTTTATTCAATTTCATTTTGGCAAAATCAACGGGCCTCATATTTCTTTACAATGAAAGAATCAGTTCATTTACAGCTCCACCAAGTTCCAGAGTACTTGCGAGACAGCGAGCTCTACAAAACATTTCGTGAAAACGCAAGCGATAATCCGCAAGAGGTATTCGCAATTCCTGCTAATAAGTTAAAATTAGACTGTGACAACATTACAACTTTAGAAGACTATAAGCACATGATAGCTACACTTCTTTTCTGGGACTCTCCGGATATTCCGGACGCTCTGATTTCGTTTGCGTTAGAATACTCGGGGAACATTGCTGACTTGTTTGACGAAGAAGCAGCGAAGCTGCCGCAAATTCAAAAGCTCAAGGCCGTTCTTCACGACTCGCAAAACGAGTTTGACCGCGCAAGGGTTGCTGCACGTGTTGGATCAGTTGAAATTTTGAAGAAGCTCTTAAGTTCTCCTAGTCGCCAGTATACTAAGACTTACATCTGTGACGCCGCAGCGGCTGGCGGGAACCTGGAGTGCCTGCAGTACGCGAACGAGAATGGCTGTCCGTGGGAATCCGATACATGTAAAGCCGCAGCCGCCGGAGGCCACCTCGAGTGCCTGCAGTACGCGCACTCCAATGGATGTTCGTGGGACTCCAGGACATGTTCCTCCGCAGCGGAAGGCGGACACATTGCGTGTCTGCAATACGCGCACTCCAATGGCTGCCCGTGGGACTCCTATACATGTTTTGTTGCAGCGCTCGGTGGGCACCTTGAGTGCCTGCAGTACGCGCACTCCAATGACTGCGCGTGGGACTACTTTACATGTCAAGCCGCAGCGAAACATGGACACGTCGAGTGCCTGCAGTACGCACACTCCAATGGCTGCGCGTGGGACAACACTACATGTAAAGCCGCATCGGAAGGCGGACACATCGAGTGCTTGCAGTACGCGCATTCCAATGCCTGCCCATGGGACTCTAATACATGTTCCTCCGCAGCGTATAGCGGGAGACTTGAGTGCCTGAAGTACGCACACTCCAATGGCTGCGCGTGGGACAACACTACATGTAAAAACGCATCGGAAGGCGGGCACATCGAGTGCCTGCAGTACGCACACTCCAATGGCTGCGCGTGGGACTCCTGGACATGTAAAGCTGCATCGGAAGGCGGACACCTCGAGTGCCTGCAGTACGCGCGCGATAATGGCTGCCCGTGGGACTCCTTTACATGTAGCGCCGCAGCGAAAGGCGGGCACATCGAGTGCCTGCAGTACGCGCATTCCAATGACTGCCCATGGGACTCTAATACATGTTCCGCCGCAGCGTATGGCGGGAGCCTTGAGTGCCTCAAGTACGCGCATTCCAATAACTGCCCATGGGACGTCTGGACATGTTCCTCCGCAGCGCATAGGGGGAGACTTGAGTGCCTGAAGTACGCACATTCCAACGGCTGCCCGTGGGATTACTGGACATGTAAAGCCGCATCGGAAGGCGGGCACATCGAGTGCCTGCAGTACGCGCGCGAGAATGGCTGCCCGTGTGAACCAAAAACATGTGAAGTCGCAGCGAACGGCGGACACGTTGGGTGTTTGCAGTACGCGCCCGCCAGCCCGTGGGGAGTCTAGTACATGTAAAGCCGCAGCCGCCGGAGGCCACATTGAGTGCCTGCAGTACGCGCACTCTCTAATGGCTGCGAGTGGAACTCCGAAACATGTAAAGCCGCAGCCGCCGGGGGCTACATTGAGTGCTTGCAGTACGCGCACTCCAATGGCTGCCCGTGGGAATCTAGTACATATTCCGCCGCAGCCGCCGGAGGCCACATCAAGTGCCTGCAGTACGCGCACTTTAATGACTGCCCGTGGGACTCCAGTACATGTGAAGCCGCAGCGGAATGCGGGCACAAAAATGCCTATAATACGCGCACTTCAATGGGTACGTACACATACGCTGCAGCAACAAAGACACAAAAAAAGAGTAACCCAATAAAATACTGCCTTTTCGCACTGCTGGGATAATTCAGTAAGTTCACTCGTACGACTCGGAACTCTTCGCATCATAAGAATCGTAAGAGTACTCTTAACTTAACTTTACGAATATTTTATTTACCCTTTCACGATAAGTTGCAATTCCAGGAATTATCGCTAAGTTACCGCGGGATTGATTGACACGTCATAAAGTTAACTTCAATTAAAACAATAGTTTTTATTTAGATCAAAGTATTTATGTTACTCGTGCCAATATGCAAGCATATGGTTGCGGGGACTTCGCCGCCATCGAAAATTTATTCACGGCGGGACTGATGTGGTCCAAAGCCCCTCTAGGAATCATACGAACCCTAACCCTAAAAAAAATGGACTCATACGAGTCCAGCTGGGCAAATATTGTAGATCTACGCATTTTGTCATTGTATATGATCTTATTGGTATATTTGAAATGGCAACACTTAAGATTTACTCAACAATCGACGACTATTGCCTCCTCAAAGTGAGGATCGCTCTGTCGCTCGCATGTTGTGACGCAAGCGTCGAAACAGGCGTCACCAGCGAGTACCTTCGCAGCATCGACGCTTCTGCAAAGACGATCGCTTTGGAGGCACCCGGAGGCAACATAGCACAGCATGTGCCTATTCTTTGCTATATTGCACATACAGATTCGAAGTCCCAGCTGTTGGGTTCATCGGAGATCGACATGGCACAAGTCGATCAATGGCTAGAGTTCTCTTGGAGTGAGCTAGGTATGCTGAAAGTTTTTGTGAAGTATACGCCTTCATTACTGATCACTTTTATGCTTAAATTTATGAAATATTTTCTGTGCATATTGCTTTGGTCACTTGTGTGACTTTGCTTGTTTTACCTTGATACAGAGGTTCCCGTTCAGCTCCTGTTGGCATTTAAGACCTCGCCTTCTGCCGTCCCAGTGGATGCCAGTGAGCAACCCCATCTAGAGGCAAAGGCCAAAGCTGATATTTTCAACAACCTAACAGTTTTAGAGGAACAATTATCGGACAAGACTTTTATAGTGGGCGAGAGTGTCACCCTGGCGGATATATCGCTATTCGCTGCATATATGACGATTCTGAAGCTAGGCGCCGTCGCTGCTTCCTCTTTTCCAGCTCTACACCGCTGGTTTATGACAGTTGCGATGCTTTCTAAAGTCAAAGAGATTGTCGGAGACTGTACTGTACTGGCAGGATGCTCCGACCCAGCTGGCGGTTCAATGGAGTGTATCGGCGTTGCTGGGGCCAGCACGGGGGGAAAGTGGGATCGACGACGGACACGCGTGAAGGAATTGCTGCAGGCCAGTGACACTGCTATCGGCAAGCAGGTAGTTTTGAAGGGCTGGGTGCGCACCATCCGTGCCGCTGAGAAGGGCGCCACTTTGTTCGTCGAGCTCACAGATGGGTCCACGGTGCGCGGTGTACAGCTGGTGATTACCACGGCGGGTACCGAGGGCGC
The DNA here is from genome assembly GCA_964036045.1 of Eutreptiella sp. 'Long Island Sound 2002'. Classification (NCBI taxonomy): domain Eukaryota; phylum Euglenozoa; class Euglenophyceae; order Eutreptiales; family Eutreptiaceae; genus Eutreptiella; species Eutreptiella sp. 'Long Island Sound 2002'. Next base: position 918,870 of record CAXIWF010001209.1, on the reverse strand, counting down.
TACTGCCGTTGCAGACTGCGGTGGTGTCGGAGCTTCTCTCTCCGCCACCGGCCATGTTGTCGCCTCCCCTGCCAAGGGCCAAACCATAGAGGTGCATGTGAAGCAAGTCACGGTGCTTGGTGCGGTCTACGGTGGGGAGGGCGGTACTGTGGGTGGGAAGCACTACCCCATGTCTAAGAAGCAGCATACCGAAAAGTTCCTGCGTGAGAAGGCGCACCTACGGCCGCGCTCCAAAGTTTTCTCTGCGGCTATGCGCATCCGTCACGCCATGGCTTTTGCCACGCACAAGTTCTTTAACGACCGTGGCTTCGTGTACGTGCACACCCCGCTGATCACGGCGGCGGACTGCGAGGGCGCCGGAGAGCAGTTCACCGTCAGCACACTGCTCAACGATGGCACCAAGACTGCCGACATCCCCACGGACCCCGCCTCAGGCTGCGTAGACTACAGCAAAGACTTCTTCGGTCGCCGCTGCTGCATGACAGTGTCGGGACAGCTTAACGTCGAGACACACGCCTGCGCCATGTCGGACGTGTACACATTCGGCCCGACGTTCCGCGCTGAGAACTCCCACACCTCGCGCCATCTTGCTGAGTTCTGGATGATTGAGCCCGAGATTTGCTTTGCGGATCTAGCCGACGACCTTGCTCTCGCTGTAAGTGCTATTTTTTCTTTGTAGTATATCTTTTCACCATTCCACGGCTCGCAAAACCAAAACGCAAAACCATATCATCACTCACCAAACCCCGGGTCTGGATGTCAATATACTGCGCCTCCCTTATGATATCTCACGACATGCACTTTTATTTCAAACTCTATGAAATTGCGCACAACTTTGTTCTTAGGAGGACTACGTCAAGTTCTGCACTCAGTACGCACTGGATAACTGCATAGACGACTTGCACTACTTAGAGCACGAGTACCCCGCTGGCGAAAAGGGCTTGCACGACCGCCTGTTGAACGTGGTGCAGAGCGACTTTGCGCAGATCACCTACACCGAGGCGGTGGAGCTTCTGCGCGCCCACGCCAAGGAGAAGAAGGTCAAGTTCAACGTGCTGCCCAAGTGGGGAGACGACCTCGGCTCCGAGCACGAGCGCTACATCACCGAGAAGGTATTGGCTAACTGCCTGTCTATCTGTGTGTCTGTCTGTGATCGTATTCTGAGCGACTAAAGTATCATTGGATTTCAATCAGCTCTATCCCTATTCCATTTTCTTCTCCATAATGCTTATTCCTTTTATGCCTATCGTCCTCTACATTTCGCGCACACATGTGCATGCGTGTGGATGTGGGGGTGGTGGATGCACAGGTGTACCAGAAGCCGACCGCGGTCCTGAACTACCCGAAGGGCATCAAGGCGTTCTACATGAAGCTCAACGATGACAACGAAACCGTCGCAGCCATGGACATACTCGTGCCCAAGATCGGAGAGCTCATCGGAGGATCTGCCAGGTAATTACCTACTTTTTCGCTTTATATCTTCGTTTTTTTATTTATCCAACCCATTTCCCTTTTGTCGTAAATTGGGGAGTGGTGCGAACCTTTCACTACGCCTACAGTACTACTCCTTTTTGCATTTTTTATTGCACCGCATTGTGAGAAATAAGTCTGATTATCGGTGAAGAGTAAAAGAAGCAGTGCTGTGATTACAGAAACTAATGAGATAACCTAACAATTCAAGTATGCTTCTGTCTGCTTATAATATCGTGCGGCTGACTGATATTGCCTGACAACTGGCTGGGCATGTCGTGGGAATAAATGTGTGGTGTGATATTGTGGCTCTGGTCTGACGAGCAGAGAGGACTCTCTGCAGGTGCTGGAGCAGCGCTGCGTGGAGAGCGGGCTAAAGGTGGAGGACATGTGGTGGTACGCGGACCTGCGCCGCTACGGCTCTGTGCCGCATGCCGGCTTCGGTCTGGGCTTCGAGCGCCTGGTGATGTTCATCACCGGACTGGAGAACATTCGTGACGTCATTCCCTTCCCCAGAGTGCCCGGCCACGCTGAGTTCTAAACACCTGTACACCTAGGTCACGATCTCCATTTCATGAGCCTCCCTGGGTTTCGATCTGGCAGACCAGTACTTTTCTTTGACCTCGCATATTATACGCTTTAGTTACCAATTGTGCTTTGTTCATTTGACGCTGGATGCAGTTCGACACAAATCGTCCGTGAAATGGTAAATTTACAAAGGCTTGTCGCAGTTTTGAAAAGAACCGCTAAAAATATTAAAAAAGTCTGATATCTACAATGTTAGGCTAAGTATTTTTCAGGGGTTGTGTCTTCAAGCTGCGTAGTTAAAAACACGCCTGATGCTGATAGTATGCCGCACCGAACACCCGAACGAAGCAATCAAATGTACTTTACCCTTTCTGTCCTTTTTTAATCAACAGCTCTCACTCTGGCGCTCTTTAACTATAAAAAACGCCTTCGCGCTTCACTAAATACAAAAATCTTTTTGCCTCTGACAATTTGAAAGCTCCCTCTCTCCGAGTTGCAATGGCACAAAGTTCAAAACACGCGACAAAAATTTTTTTTGTTTCAAGACTTTTGAAAATTATTTTTACATGTGTAATTTTTGTGATATCTTTGCCAAAAACTTTTTCAAAAAATTCTAAAACAAACTTCTTTGCGAGCGCAGCAAAGCTCCTGTGCTTCAAGAACGCACGCGACAGCGACGCGGGTGGGTTCGGCTACTGTAAACTAACTCTAGTCTTAAAACAATGTGTCGCTACAACCAAAGAGGCCCCCTCTTTTGCGCAAAAGCACGTTTTAAACATGCGAGACCACGGTTTTTTTGAATTCACATGCATGTGCTCTTGTACAAACAAAACAACACAAAAATATTGCCGCAAAGCTGAGCTAGCATGTATAAAGCGGTTCTGAACCAATTCTTTCTTCGTGTTGTTCCAATTTTATTGCAGTGCCTTCCAATTTCATTTGTAACTCTGCCGTACGTATGCAGCACGCCAGTCGTGCATTTTTGGCGACACAACCGGAAAAAAAATGGCTTTAACTTTAACACAATTTTAAATTTACCATTTCATTTTCTACAATGAAAATCAGACTCTCATATTTTTTTTCACAATGAAACAAATCGGACCCTCATATTTGTTCAAAATGAAAGTATTAGTTAATTTACAGCTCCACGAAGTTCCGGAGTATTTGCGAGACAGTGTGCTCTACAAAACGTTTCGTGAGAACGCAATTGATAATCCGGAAGAGGTTTTCGAAATTCCTGTTGATAAGTTAAAACTAGATCCAGAAAAGATTACAACATTGGAAGACTATAAGCACATGATAGCTACACTCCTTTTCTGGGACTCTTGGGCTCTTCCAGACGCTCTGATCTCGTTTGCGTTAGAGTACTCGGGGAACATCGACGACTTGTTTGACGAAAAAGCAGCGAAACTGCCGCAAATTAGACAGCTCAAGGCTGTTTTTCACGACTCGAATGGTGTTTCGGACCGCGCGCGGGTTGCTGCACGTGTTGGATCCATCGATATTCTGAAATACCTCTTTGGTTCTTCTGGTCGGTACTATAATACAATTCACATCTGTGAAGCCGCAGCCGCCGGAGGCCACCTTGAGTGTTTGAAGTACGCGCATTCCAATGGCTGTTCGTGGGATACCGAGACATGTGACGCCGCAGCGGCTGGCGGGCACCTTGAGTGTCTGCAGTACGCACACTCCAACCACTGCCCGTGGTACATAGATACATGTGCCAACGCAGCCGCCGGAGGCCACCTTGAGTGCCTGCAGTACGCAAGGTTAAATGGATGCCATTGGTACCCAAAAACATGCGAAGCCGCAGCCGCCGGAGGCCACCTTGAGTGTCTGAAGTACGCGCATTCCAATGGCTGTTCGTGGTATGCCGATACATGTTCCGCCGCAGCCGCCGGAGGCCACCTTGAGTGTCTGCAGTACGCGCGCTCAAATGGCTGTCCGTGGGAATCTGATACATGTTGCGCCGCAGCCGCCGGAGGCCACCTTGAGTGCTTGCAGTACGCGCACGCAAACGGCTGCCCATGGTATTCTGATACATGTGCCGCCGCAGCCGCCGGAGGCCACCTTGAGTGCCTGCAGTACGCAAAGTTAAATGGATGCCATTGGCACCAAAAAACATGTGAAGCCGCAGCTGCTGGCGGGTACCTTGCCTGTCTGCAGTACGCGCACTCCAACGGCTGCGCGTGGAAATCTGATACATGTTGCGCTGCAGCTCATGGCGGGCACCTTGCGTGCCTGCAGTACGCGCACTCCAATGGCTGCCCGTGGAACTCCTTTACATGTAGATCTGCAGCGCAAGGCGGGCAAATTGCGTGTCTGCAGTACGCACGCGAGAATGGCTGCCAGTGGGACTCCGATACATGTAAATCCGCAGCGGCCGGAGGCCACCTCGAGTGCCTGCAGTACGCGCACGAGAATGGCTGCGAGTGGGACTCCAATACATGTGAAGCCGCAGCCGCCGGAGGCCACCTCGAGTGCTTGCAGTACGCGCATTCCAATGGATGCACGTGGAACTTCTTTACATGCAAATCCGCAGCCGCCAGAGGCCACCTTGCCTGTCTGCAGTACGCGCACTCCAATGGCTGCCCGTTGAACGGCGATACATGTTACGTCGCAGCGAAAGGCGGGTATCTTGCCTGTCTGCAGTACGCACGCGAGAATGGCTGCCCGTGGGACTCCGATACATGTAAAGCCGCAGCGGCTGGCGGGTATCTTGCCTGTCTGCAGTACGCGCGCGAGAATGGCTGCCCGTGGAACTCCGATACATGTAGAGCCGCAGCGGCCGGAGGCCACCTCGAGTGCCTGCAGTACGCGCACTCTAATAAATGCCCGTGGAACGCATGGACATGTAAAGCTGCAGAGGATGGCGGCCACATCGAGTGCCTGAAATACATGTATTCTCACGGGCTCGAATGTACTCGAGATACTTGACAGGAGGCGTAACGTGGCGAATAGCTTGATTTAACACGTGTGCGCGGACAACGCGGATATAGATCTCTTAGCTATTTACGGCCCTGTAAAGTTATAAAAAAACAAGCAGCACTGCGCCCCAAGGGGCTCCAATGGGCTCCAATTACGCACAGCCAGCCAAAATCAGGTGTTTTACAGGCACTCAAGTGTTATTCGCGCCGAAAGTGTGTCGTATACATGCGCTCACGCGTTCTCAACGCCAAAATTGTATGTTTTACAGGCACTTACACGTTGTTCGCGCCCAAATTGTTACGGGTTAGTTACGGTTCATGTGTTACTTAGCCAAAAATGCACTGCGCGCTCCCAGTGCTCCACAAATACAATCTTTTTGCATCTAACAATTTTAAAGCCCCTCCCTACGAGTTGAAAGGTCACAAAATTCAAAACACTCGCCAAAATTTTTTTTTCTTTGACGAGTTTTGAAAATTATTTTTCCATGTGTAATTTTTTTGCAAGCTTTGCCAAAAACTTTTTCAAAACAAATCTAAAAAAACTTTTTCGCGAGCGCAACAAAAAAAGCGCAAACGAAGAAGAACAGCTTAAAAGACGCGAAGCGCAGTGAAGCACAACAGAAGCGACGCGCTTTGGAGTTGAAAAGATGATGAGTGCAGCAATGCTCAACAGAAGCTACGCACATACCAATGGCTGCCCATTGGGCTCTGAAAAAAAATGGGTGTGACTTTAACGAAACCTAAAATTTAACATTTCATTTCGCCCCGTTCCATTTTGTTAAAAAATATACATTAACATACCTTAAACATTTTTAGGATGAAAGGAATAGTTAATTTACAGCTCCAAAAAGTTCCAGAGTATTTGCGAGATAGCGCGCTCTACAAAACGTTTCGTGACAACGCAAGTGATAATCCGGAAGAGGTTTTCGCAATTCCTGCTGATAAGTTAAAACGAGATGAAGAGAACATTACAACAGACGATGAGTGGAAGCACATGATAGCTACACTCCTTTTCTGGGACTCTCCGGCTCTTCCGGCCGCTCTAATTTCATTTGCGTTAATGTACTCGGGAAAAATCGCCGACTTGTTTGACGAAGAAGCAGCGAAGCTGCCGCAAATTCAAAAGCTCAAGGCTGTTCTTCACGATTCGCAAAACGAGTTTGACCGCGCGCGGGTTGCTGCACGTGTTGGATCCATCGATATTCTGAAATACCTCTTTGGTCCTTCTGGTCGGCTGTACAATACAATTTACATATGTGAAGCCGCAGCCGCCGGAGGCCACATCGAGTGCTTGCAGTACGCGCACTCTAATGGCTGCCCGTGGGACGCATTTACATGTGCAGCTGCAGTGGAAGGCGGATATCTTGCCTGTCTGCAGTACGCGCACTCCAATGGCTGCCCTTGGGACTATTGTACATGTGAAGTCGCAGCCGCCGGAGGCCACCTTGAGTGCTTGCAGTACGCGCACTCTAATGGCTGCCCGTGGTACGGCAGTACATGTAAAGCCGCAGCCGCCGGAGGCCACCTTGAGTGCTTGCAGTACGCACATTCCAATGGCTGCACGTGGGACTCCCAAATATGTAACGTCGCAGCGGCTGGCGGTCACATCGAGTGCCTGCAGTACGCGCTCGAGAATGGCTGCACGTCGGACTCTTTTCCATGTTACTTCGCAGCGGCTGGCGGCCACATTAAGTGCCTGCAGTACGCGCACGAGAATGGCTGCCCGTGGTACGAAAGTGTATGTGTAGTCGCAGCGTGTGGCGGGCACCTCGAGTGCCTGCAGTACTTGCATTCCAATGGCTGCCCATGGGACTCATGTACATGTTCCAACGCAGCGTTTGGCGGACACCTGGAGTGCCTGCAGTACGCGCACTCAAATGGCTGCCCGTTAGGCAAACAAACATGTGAAGCCGCAGCGGCTGGTGGGCAAATTAAGTGTATGCAGTACGCGCATTCCAATGGCTGCCCGTTAAACGAAAAAACATGTGAAGTCGCAGCCGCCGGAGGCCACCTTGCCTGTCTGCAGTACGCGCACGAGAATGGCTGCGAATGGAACTCTAATACATGTAAAGCCGCAGCGTCTGGCGGGCACATAGCGTGCCTGCAGTACGCGCACGAGAATGGCTGCCGGTGGGACTCAGATACATGTGAAGTCGCAGCGACTGGAGGGCACCTTGAGTGCCTGCAGTACGCGCACGAGAATGGCTGCCCGTGGTACGGCAGTACATGTAAAGCCGCAGCGACTGGCGGGTATCTTGCCTGTTTGCAGTACGCTCACTCCAATAAATGCCCGTGTGAATCTACTACATGTAAAGCCGCAGCGGATGGCACAAAATTCGAGTGAGTGCCTGAAGTATGCGAAATGGCTGCCCGCGGTAGTGCTCCAACCGAAAAAGTGACTTTAATTGTTATTAAACCTTAAAATTTAACATTTCATTTTCTACGATGAAAATCAGACCTCATATTTCTTATACATACTTCATAGTTTTTTTTACAAATACCCCATATTTTTCTACAATGCAAGAATCAGTTCATTTACAGCTCCACGAAGTTCCAGACTACTTGCGAGACAGTGCGCTTTACAAAACATTTTGTGATAACGCAAGCGATAATTCGCAAGAGGTTTTCGAAATTCATGTTGATAAGTTAAAACGAGATGAAGAGAACATTACAACTGAAAACGAGTGGAAGCACATGATAAATACACTCCTTTTCTGGGACTCTACGGCTCTTCCGGCCGCTATGATTTCGTTTGCGTTAGAAAACTCAGGAAAAATCGCCGACTTGTTTGACGAAAACGCAGCGAAGCTGCCGCAAATTCAAAAGCTCAAGGTGGTTCTTCACGACTCAAAAGACGAGCTGGACCGCGCGAGGGTTGCTGCACATGTTGGATCTATCGATATTCTGAAATACCTTTTATGTCTTTCTAGCCAGCAGTATAATACAGTTGACATCTGTAAAGCCGCTGCAGCTGGCGGACACCTAGAGTGCTTGCAGTACGCGCATTTGAACGGATGCACGTGGAACGGAGAAACATGTGAAGTGGCAGCGCTTGGCGGACACCTGGAGTGCTTGCAGTACGCGCATTTAAACGGATGCACGTGGAACGAAAAAACATGTAAAGCCGCAGCGCATGGCGGGCACCTTGCGTGCCTGCAGTACGCGCACTCCAATAAATGCCCGTGGGACTCATATACGTGTGGCGACGCAGCGCATAGTGGGCACCTTGCGTGCCTGCAGTACGCGCACTCTAATAGATGCCCGTGGGACTCCGAAACATGTGAATATGCAGCGACACGCGGGCAACTGGAGTGCTTGCAGTACTTGCATTCCAATGGCTGCCCGTGGGACGTTGATACGTGTGACGCCGCATCGAGGGGCGGGCACCTTGAGTGCCTGAAGTACGCGCACTCCAATGGCTGCCCGTGGCACGCATGGACATGTTGCGCCGCAGCGGCTGGCGGACACCTTGAGTGCCTGAAGTACGCGCACGAGAATGGCTGTTCTTGGGACTCCTTTACATGTCAAGTCGCGGCGAAATGCGGGCACTTGGAGTGCTTGCAGTACGCGCATTCCAATGACTGCCCGTGGTACGCCAATATATGTGAAGCCGCAGCTGCCGAAGGCCACCTTGCGTGCCTGCAGTGGGCGCGCGAGAATGGCTGCCCGTGGAACGACTTGACATGTATCGCCGCAGCGGAAGGCGGGCACATTGAGTGCCTGGAGTACGCGCATTCCAATGGCTGCCCGTGGGACTCCGATACATGTAAAGCCGCAGCGGCTAAAGGCCACCTTGCGTGCCTGCAGTACGCGCGCGAGAATGGCTGCCCGTGGGAATCTAGTACATGTATCGCCGCAGCGGAATGCGGGCACATTGAGTGTCTGGAGTACGCGCATTCCAATGGCTGCCCGTGGGACTTCCGAACATGTCAAATCGCAGCGTTTGGCGGGCACATTGAGTGCCTGCAGTACGCGCACTCACATGGCTGCCCGTGGGACTTCCGCACATGTCAAATCGCAGCGTTTGGCGGGCACATTGAGTGCCTGCAGTACGCGCACTCATATGGCTGCCCGTGGGACTCCGATACATGTAAAGCCGCAGCGACTGGCGGGTATCTTGCCTGTCTGCAGTACGCGCGCGAAAATGGCTGCCCTTGGGACTCCGATACATGTAAAGCCGCCGCGACTAAAGGCCACCTTGCGTGCCTGCAGTACGCGCGCGACAATGGTTGCCCGTGGGAATCTGAAACATGAAAAGCGCGGCAGCGACTAGCGACCACTTCGTTGGCGCTTTTCAATTAGTTATAAGAACCTCAGAAAAAAATGACTCCATAAAACGAAGTTTCAATTTAACTTTTCATTTTCTATTTTGTCAAAAATTTACACGCATGCGGTCCTCATATTTTTCCACAATGGACGAATCAGTTCTTTTACAGCTCCACGACGTTCCAGACTACTTGCAAGACAGCGTATTATTTTCTACATTGCGTGAAAACGCAAGCGATAATCCAGAAGAGGTTTTCGAAATTCATGTTGATAAGTTAAAACGAGATGAAGAGAATATTACAACTGAAGATGAGTGGAAGCACATGATAGCTACACTGCTTTTCTGGGACTCTGCAGCTCTTCCGGCCGCTATGATTTCGTTTGCGTTAGAATACTCAGGAAAAATTGCCGACTTGTTTGACGAAAAAGCAATAAAACTAGAGAAAATTCGAAAGCTCAAGGCGGTTCTTCACGACTCGCGTCGTGTGTCGGACCGCGCGCACACCGCTGCACGTGTTGGATCGATCGATATTTTGAAATACCTCTTTAGTCTTTCTAGTCAAAAGTATACTACAGTTGAAATCTGTAAAGCCGCTGCAGCTGGCGGGCATGTGGAGTGCTTGCAGTACGCGCATTTAAACGGATGCATGTGGAACGAAGAAACATGCTCCGCCGCAGCTGCCGGAGGCCACATGGAGTGCCTGCAGTACGCGCACTCTAATAAATGCCCGTGGGACGCCACTACATGTGAATCCGCGGCGTCTGGCGGGTATCTTGCCTGTCTGCAGTACGCGCACTCCAATGGCTGCCCATGGAACTCCGAAACATGTAGAGCCGCAGCGGCTGGCGGGAATCTTGCCTGTCTGCGGTACTCACACGATAATGGCTGCCCGTGGGACTCCTGGACATGTTACTACGCAGTGTCTCGTGGTTACCTTGAGTGCCTGCAGTACGCGCACTGTAATGGCTGCCCGTGGAACTGCAATACATGTAAAGCCGCAGCGATCGGAGGCCACATCGAGTGCCTGCAGTACGCGCATTCCAATGGCTGCCCATGGGACTCCGAAACATGTTACGCCGCAGCGGCCGGAGGCCACATCGAGTGCCTGCAGTACGCGAAATTACATAACTGCCCGTGGGACTTCTGGACATGTTACTACGCAGCGTTTTGTGGGCACCTTGAGTGCCTGCAGTACGCGCACGAGAATGGCTGCCCGTGGTACACAAATACATGTTCCGCCGCAGCGGCTGGCGGGCACCTTGAGTGCCTGCAGTACGCGCACGAGAATGGCTGCCCGTGGGACTCCGAAACATGTAAAGCCGCAGCGGATGGCAGAAATTTTGAGTGCCAGAAGTACGCGCTCGAGAATGGCTGCCCGTGGAACGAAGAAACATGTAAAGCCGCAGCCGCTGGCGGGCACCTTGAGTGCCTGTAGTACGCGCACTCCAATGGCTGCCCGTGGAACCATCGTATATGTTCGGTCGCAGCGAAATTTGGGCACATCGAGTGCCTGCAGTACGCGCATTCCAATGGCTGTACACGACTGCCTTTTCGCACTGCTGGTTTGGTTTAACACCCCCAATAATACAATTCGTAAGTTTTTTCTCTAGCTAAAAAGTGTTTGTTTGCTTCTCGTGCATTTTGGTGACACAACCGAAAAAAAATGACACCAATTTACGCCAATTTTACAAAATTTAAATTAAAAAAAATCCATTTTTTACAATGAAAAAAAGCGGACCTTCATATGTTTTTCTACAATGGAAGTTCAGTTACAGCTTCACGAAGTTCCGGAGTATTTGCGAGACAGCGCGCTCTATACAACGTTACGTGAAAATGCAAGCGACAAGTCAAAAGAGTTGTTCGCAATTCCTGCTGATAAGTTGAAACCAGATTCAGAAAATATTACAACTTTAGAAGACTATAAGCACATGATAGCTACACTTCTTTTTTGGGACTCTCCGGCTCTTCCAGACGCTCTGATTTCGTTTGCGTTAGAGTACTCGGGAGACATCGCCGACTTGTTTGACGAAGACGCAGCGAAGCTGCCGCAACTTGGAAATCTCAAGGCCGTTCTTCACGACTCGCAAAACGAGTTTGACCGCACGCTGGTTGCTGCAATTGTTGGATCAGTTGAAATTTTGAAGAAGCTCTTAAGTTCTCCTGGTCGCCAGTATACTAAGACTTACATCTGTTACGCTGCAGCGGGTGGCGGCCACATTGAGTGCCTGCAGTACGCGCATTCCAATGGATGCCCGTGGGAATCCCGTACATGTCAAGCCGCAGCCGCCGGAGGCCACATTGAGTGCCTGCAGTACGCGCACTCAAACGGCTGCCCATGGGACTCGGATACATGTAGAGCCGCAGCGGATGGCGGACACCTTGCGTGTCTGCAGTACTTACACTCTAATGGCTGCCCGTGGAATTCCTATGCATGTGCCACCGCAGCGGCTGGCGGACACCTTGCGTGTCTGCAGTACTTACACTCTAATGGCTGCCCGTGGGACTCCAGGACATGTGCCACCGCAGCGGCTGGCGGCCACCTTGCGTGTCTGCAATACGCGCATTTCAAAGGATGCCCGTGGGACTTCTTTACATGTTCCGCCGCAGCAAGAGGCGGGTATTTTGCTTGTCTGCAGTACGCGCATTCCAATGGCTGCTCATGGAACACCTGTATATGTCAAGCCGCAGCGGCTGGCGGGCACCTTGAGTGCCTGCAGTACGCGCACGAGAATGGCTGCCCGTGGAACGAAGAAACATGTAAAGCCGCAGCGGCTGGCGGGCACCTTGAGTGCCTGCAGTACGCGCACGAGAATGGCTGCCCGTGGAACGAAGAAACATGTAAAGCCGCAGCGTCTGGCGGGCACATCGAGTGCTTGCAGTACGCGCACTCCAATGGCTGTCCGTGGGAATCCAGTACATGTAAAGCCGCAGCTGCCGGAGGCCACCTTGCGTGCCTGCAGTACGCGCACGAGAATGACTGCTCGTGGGACTCCGCAACCTGTCAAGCTGCAGCCGCCGGAGGCCACCTTGCCTGTCTGCAGTACGCGCACGAGAATGGCTGCCCGTGGGAATTAAGTACATGTAAAGCCACCGCGGAAGGCGGGCACCTTGCGTGCATGCAGTACGCGCACGCCAATGGATGCCCGTGGGACTTCGAAACATGTAAAGCCGCAGTGGAAGGCGGGCACATTGAGTGCCTGCAGTACGCGCACTCCAATGGCTGCCCATTTGACTCCGGAACTAAAGCCGTATCGCATAGTGGATATTTTAAGTGCCTGCAGTACGTGCACTCCAATGTCTGCCCGTGAAACTCCAAATGGCTGCTCGTGGGAATCTAGTACATGTAAAGCCGCAGCTGCTGGCGGGCACCTTGAGTGCCTGCATAACGCGCACTGCCCGTGGTAATCTAGTACATGTATTGATTGCCGCAGCGGATGGCGGAAAATCGAGTGCCTGAAGTACCTGCAAGAATCCATTGGGTGCATATAAGCTGCAGCAAAAAAGACACAATAACAGATTAACCGAAAAAACTACTGCCTTTTCGAACTGTTGGGTTTAACAGGATTTTTTAGTTTTGGGAAATGAGTTGTAAAAAACACAAGCGGCCTCTAAAATTACATGAGCGCACTCGAGGCCCTGGAAGTTAGAAGCAGTAAAATACTAACATAATTATAAAAATAAAAAACAATGCAGCACGCAACTTTTACGGAGTTGCTTTGTGCGCAAAAATCATCCACAAACACAACGCAATACAGCGCGCAACTTTTACGGAGTTGCTTTGTGCGCGAAACTCTTCCACAAACATAACACAATGCAGCGCGCAACTTTTACGGAGTTGGTTCTTGTGCGAAACTCTTCCACAAACATAACGCAATACAGCGCGCAACTTTTACGGAGTTGGTTCTTGTGCGAAACTCTTCCACAAACATAACGCAATACAGCGCGCAACTTTTACGGAGGAGTTCCTTCTTGCGCGAAACTCTTCCACAAACACAACGCAATACAGCGCGCACAACTTTTACGGAGTTGCTTTGTGCGCGAAACTCTTCCACAAACATAACGCAATGCAGCGCGCAACTTTTACGGAGTTGCGTCGTGCGCGAAATTCTTCCACAAAAATAACGCAATGCAGCGCGCAACTTTTACGGAGTTGCGTCGTGCGCGAAATTCTTCCACAAAAATAACGCAATGCAGCGCGCAACTTTTACGGAGTTGCGTCGTGCGCGAAAATCTTCCACACATAACGCAATGCAGCGCGCAACTTTTACGGAGTTGCTTCTTGCGCGAAACTCTTCCAAAAACATAACACAATACAGCGCGCAACTTTTACGGAGTTGATTCGTGCGCGAAACTCTTCCACAAACATAACGCAATACAGCGCGCAACTTTTACGGAGTTGCGTCGTGCGCGAAACTCTTCCACAAACATAACGCAATACAGCGCGCAACTTTTACGGAGTTGCTTCGTGCGCGAAACTCTTCCACAAACATAACGCAATGCAGCACACAACTTTTACGGAGTTGTTTCGTGCGCGAAACTCTTCCACAAACATAACGCAATGCAGCACACAACTTTTACGGAGTTGTTTCGTGCGCGAAACTCTTCCACAAACATAACCCATTACAGCGCGCAACTTTTACGGAGTTGCTTTGTGCGCGAAACTCTTCCACAAACATAACGCAATACAGCGCGCAACTTTTACGGAGTTGCTTCGTGCGCGAAAATCTTCCACAAACACAACGCAATGCAGCACACAACTTTTACGGAGTTGCTTAGTGTGCGAAACTCTTCCACAAACACAACCCATTACAGCACGCAACTTTTACGGAGTTGTTTCGTGTGCAAAAATCTTCCACAAACACAAAGCAATACAGCGCGCAACTTTTACGGAGTTGCTTTGTGCGCCAAACTCTTCCACACACATAACGCAATGCAGCACGCAACTTTTACGGAGTTGCTTTGTGCGCGAAACTCTTCTACACACCAATACAGCACGCAACTTTTACGGAGTTGCTTCGTGCGCGAAAATCCTCCACAAACACAACGCAATGCAGCACGCAACTTTTACGGAGTTGCTTAGTGCGCGAAACTCTTCCACAAACACAACCCATTACAGAACGCAACTTTTACGGAGTTGTTTCGTGTGCTAAAATCTTCCACAAACACAAAGCAATACAGCGCGCAACTTTTACGGAGTTGCTTTGTGCGCCAAACTCTTCCACACACATAACGCAATGCAGCACGCAACTTTTAGGGAGTTGTTTCGTGCTTCCACACACTTAACGCAATGCAGCACGCAACTTTAACGGAGTTTCATAAAAACAATGTCCCTTTTCTTGAACTTTACAAGTTTTTGTTTACTTAACGATTTTTATGTATCGTCACTTTCAATTTGTTTAAAACTGCTGGAAAAAAATTGTGCGAAGAACTTTTTGCAATTTCACAACTCTCGGGAGCCACACATTTTTTTGCCAAAACTAATTTCGAAGCCATGTCCCTTCCTTCTAGAATAACATCAATGGACCTCGAATTGTTTAATAATGAACAGATTAGTTTCTTTACAAATCCACGACGTTCCAGCGTATTTGCAAGACAGCGTATTATTTTCTACATTGCGTGAAAACGCAAGCAATAATCCGGAAGAGGTTTTCGCAATTCCTGCTAATAAGTTAAAATTGGATCTAGAGAATATTACAACTTTAGAAGACTATAAGCACCTGATAGCTACACTCCTTTTCTGGGACTCTCCGGCTCTACCGGCCGCTCTGATTTCGTTTGCGTTAGAATACTCGGGAAACATCGCCGACTTGTTTGACGAAAAAGCAGCGAAGCTGCCGCAAATTCGAAAGCTCGAGGCTGTTCTTAACGACTCACAAGACGAGCTGGACCGCGCGCAAGTTGCTGCACGCGTTGGATCATTAGAGATTCTGAAGTACTTCCTTTGTCCTCGTGATCGAGAAATAGGCCAGTGTGATACACGGAATATCTGTATAGAGGCAGCGTCTGGCGGGTATCTTGCCTGTCTGCAGTACGCGCATTCTAATGGCTGCCCGTGGAGTCATTTTACATGTGTAAACGCAGCGGCCGGAGGGCACGTGGAGTGCCTGCAGTACGCGCATTCCAATGGCTGCCCGTGGACCTCTTACACATGTCAAGTCGCAGCGATCGGAGGCCACATTGAGTGCCTGCAGTACGCGCATTCCAACGGCTGCCCGTGGGACTCCCTCACATGTAAAGCCGCCGCAGAAGGCGGGCACATTGAGTGCTTAAAGTACGCGAATTTACATAACTGCCCGTGGGACTCCAATACATGTAAAGCCGCCGCAGAAGGCGGGCACATTGAGTGCTTGAAGTACGCGAAATTACATAACTGCCCGTGGGAATCCGATACATGTAAAGCCGCCGCGGCGGGCGGTCACCTTGAGTGCTTGCAGTACGCGCATTCCAACGGATGCCCGTTGAACCGCGATGCATGTCAAGTCGCAGCGGCCGGAGGCCACATTGAGTGCCTGCAGTACTTACACTTAAATGGCTGCCCGTGGGACTCCCGTACATGTGAAGTTGCAGCGGACGGAGGCCATATCGAGTGCCTGCAGTACTTACACTCAAATGGCTGCCCGTGGGAACCCGATACATGCAAAGCCGCCGCAGAAGGCGGGCACATTGAATGCTTGAAGTACGCGAAATTACATAACTGCCCGTGGGACTTCCGTACATGTCAAGCCGCAGCGTATGGCGGGCACCTTGAGTGCCTGCAGTACGCGCACGAGAATGGCTGCCCGTGGAACTACCTTATATGTATCGCCGCAGTGCATGCCGGGCACCTTGAGTGCTTGCAGTACGCGCACGAGAACGGATGCCCGTGGAACTCCGTTATATATGTCGCCGCAGCGTCTAGCGGGCAACTTGAGTGCTTGCAGTACGCGCACGAGAATGGCTGCCCGTGGAACGCAGATGCGTGCAAACACGCAGCGGCTGGCGGACACGGCGAGTGCGTTAAATACATGCATTCTCAAGGTCTATTTTAAGCGGGACGCGCCTTTTCGCACTGCTGGTTTTTCTGTTAACTACCCAATGTTGGGACATTTAGGCCGCAGCGTCTGGCAGACACATCGAGTACTTGCAGTACTTGCACTCTCCCGGGTGTATGTAAATCTTGCACATTGCGGCCGCACAAAACGATAGGCGCAAATTTTATTTAAAAAACAATATCCCAAAAAAAATAAATGAAAACTCGCAACACTTTGTTTGGGTTGCAGTGTTTTGAAAAAAAATGGTAACCAAACCTAAAACATTAACATTTCATTTCATTTTATTCCATTTCACTTTGGCAAAAAATATACACAAACGGGCCTCATATTTGTATACAATGCAAGGATTAGTTCATTTACAGCTCCATGACGTTCCAGACTACTTGCGAGAAAGTGCGCTCTACAATACATTGTGTGAAAACGCAAGCGATAATCCGCAAGAGGTTTTCGAAATTCCTGCAAGCAATTTAAAAGCAGACCATGACAACATTACAACTTTAGAAGACTATAAGCACATGATAGCTACACTCCTTTTCTGGGACTCTCCGGATCTTCCGGCCGCTCTGATTTCGTTTGCGTTAGAGTACTCGGGGAACATCGCCGACTTGTTTGATGAAGAAGCAGCGAAGCTGCCGCAACTTGGAAAGCTCAAGGCTGTTCTTCACGAATCGAAAGACGAGTTCGACCGCGCGAGGGTTGCTGCACGTGTTGGATCAATTGAGATTTTGAACAAGCTCTGTATTTTACTCAGTCGACAGTATACTAAGACTTACGTTATCTGTGCTGTAGCAGGTGCCGGTGGCCACCTTGCGTGTCTGCAGTACGCGCACTTGAATGGCTGTCCGTGGAACTCCGAAACATGTAAAGAAGCAGCGGCTGGCGGGCACCTTGAGTGCCTGCAGTACGCGCACTCCAATGGCTGCCGGTGGGACTCCGAAACATGTAAAGAAGCAGCGGCTGGCGGGCACCTTGCGTGTCTGCAGTACGCGCACTTTAATGGCTGTCCGTGGGACTCCGAAACATGTAAAGAAGCAGCGGCTGGCGGGCACCTTGAGTGCCTGCAGTACGCGCACTCCAATGGCTGTCCGTGGGACTCCGAAACATGTAAAGAAGCAGCGGCCGGAGGCCACCTTGAGTGCCTGCAGTACGCGCATTCCAATGGCTGCCCGTGGTACTATTCTATATGTACAGCCGCAGCGGCTGGCGGCCACATTGCGTGTCTGCAGTACGCGCACTCCAATGGCTGTCCGTGGGACTCCGAAACATGTAAAGCCGCAGCGGCTGGCGGGCACCTTGAGTGCCTGCAGTACGCGCATTCCAATGGCTGCCCGTGGGACTATGCTATATGTGAAGCCGCAGCGTCTGGCGGCCACCTTGCGTGTCTGCAGTACGCGCACTCCAATGGCTGTACGTGGTATTGGGAAACATGTACAGCCGCAGCGGCTGGCGGCCACCTTGCGTGTCTGCAGTACGCGCACTCCAATGGCTGTACGTGGTTTTGGGATACATGTAAAGAAGCAGCGGCTGGCGGGCACATAGAGTGTCTGCAGTACGCGCACGAGAATGGCTGCACGTGGGACTCCGATACATGTGAAGCCGCAGCGGCCGGAGGCCACCTTGCGTGTCTGCAGTACGCGCTTTCCAATGGCTGCCCGTGGTTGCGGTGCCAGACACTACTACTGATCAGCTTATTCATGACTGGAACACTCATTATTTTAGTTTGACTCTACCGCGAAGCCAATTGCGCCCGTTCCATGTTCCGTTTTTCCAGTTTACTGGTAAACAGTCATGTCAACAAACAAAATGTTTTTATAAACGTTTTTTTGTCACAACGTTAATTTGACAAATGGCAGCAAATGTATGAGCCGCCGCAATGATTTGCGGCCACATTGAGTGCCTGCAGTACTTGCGCTCCAAAACATTGTTCGGTTCATTTTGCGCGTATTTTGAAAGGCCGAATGAGAGTTATTAATTCAGTTGCAAGCTCAGAGTTAAGGAAAGTCGGACATAGTCCGAGTTACGGAAGATTTTGCGGTTCGAGCTGCAAACGATACATGTAAAGTCGTATCGTTTTTAACACATTTTGTAAAGAACGTTCCTCTCGTCGATATTTTGTAAAAAAGTTTTTGTTTGCCTCGTTCATTTTGTGATATACAAAACTCAGTATAAAAAAAAGACTTCAACTTTAACGAAATATAAAATTCAACATTTCACTTTGGCAAAATTATACATCACCAGGCCTCATAATTTTTACAATGAAAGGATTAGTTCATTTACAGCTCCATGACGTTCCAGAGTACTTGCGAGAAAGTGCGCTCTACAATACATTGTGTGAAAACGCAAGCGATAATCCGCAAGAGGTTTTCGAAATTCCTGCAAGCAATTTAAAAGTAGACCATGACAACATTACAACTTTAGAAGACTGTAAGCACATGATAGCTACACTCCTTTTCTGGGACTCTCCGGCTCTTCCGGCCGCTCTGATTTCATTTGCGTTAGAGTACTCGGAGAACATCGACGACTTGTTTGATGAAGAAGCAGTGAAGCTGCCGCAACTTGGAAAGCTCAAGGCTGTTCTTCACGAATCGAAAGACGAGTTCGACCGCGCGAGGGTTGCTGCACGTGTTGGATCCATTGAGATTTTGAAGAAGCTCTTTAGTTCTCCTAGTCGCCAGTATAATATGACTTTCATCTGTAACGCCGCGGCGACTGGCGGGCACATCGAGTGCCTAAAGTACGCGCACTCTAATGACTGCCCGTGGGACTCCGAAACATGTAAAGAAGCAGCGGCTGGCGGGAATCTTGCCTGTCTGCAGTACGCGCATTCAAATGTCTGCCCGTGGCGCTCCAACACGTGTAAAGCCGCAGCGGAACACGGGCGCCTGGAGTGCTTGCAGTACGCGCACTCAAACGGCTGCCCATGGGACTCGGATACATGTAAAGCCGCAGCGGCTGGCGGGCACTTTGCGTGCCTGCAGTACGCGCACTCAAACGGCTGCCCATGGGACTCGGATACATGTGAAGCCGCTGCGGGTGGCGGACACCTTGAATGCCTGCAGTACTTGCATTCAAATGGCTTCCCGTGGGACTTCTGGACATGTTACGCCGCAGCGAAAGGCGGACACTTTGAGTGCCTGCAGTACGCGCACATCAATGGCTGCCCGTGGATCGCATTGACATGTAAAGCCGCAGCGGCTGGCGGGCACCTTGAGTGCCTGCAGTACGCGCACTCCAATGGCTGCCAATTGGGCTTCTGGACATGTGAAGCCGCAGCGGCTGGCGGGCACCTTGAGTGCCTGCAGTACGCGCACTCACATGGCTGCCCGTGGTCCTACGATACAACTAAAGTCGCAGCGAAAGGCGGGCACATTGAGTGCCTGAAGTACGCACACGAGAATGGCTGTCCGTGGAGTTTCTCGGGATGCAAAGCCGCCGCAGCGGCTGGCGGGCACTTTGCGTGCCTGCAGTACTTGCGCTCCAAAACATGGTTCGGTTTATTTTGCGCGTTGTAAGGCCGGATGGGGGTAATGAATTCTTGCAAGATCAGAGTTAAGGAAAGTCGGTCATAGTCCGAGTTACGGAATATTTTGCGGTTCGAGCTGCAAACGATACATGTAAAGTCGCATCGTTTTTAACACATTTTGTAAAGAACGTTCCTCTCACCGATATTTTTAAAAAAGCTTTTGTTTGCCTCGTGCATTTTGTGAAACAAAACTCACCAGAAAAAAAATGATTTGACGAATTTTTATACATTACATGAACGTATTGGTAATTTATTATAATAAAGTATATTTCTTATTCAATATATTTTTTATTCAATATATTTTTATAATTAGTACGATGATAAATCACGACAATAGTGACAAGTCAATTGACGATTTTACCGGCAAATGTCACTGTGGAGATCCCGAATGGAAAGAATTTCAAAAAATCCGAGAAAATGAATCTTTTTTTGACTATGGTAAAAGAATGTGTCCTAAGAATGCGGTTCTCACTACATTTAACGTAGTTTATAAGCGTCATACAAATTTTACATGTATGTACTCCGCAGATTATGTCGTCGATAAAATATTGAAAATAAAATATAAACCTGGTACACGTATCACTTGTGAATAATAGTACTCTAAAAACTACGCATACGAGAATGGCTGCTCGTGGGACTCCGAAACATGTCGAGTTGCCGCGGCTGGCGGCGGGCACATTGAGTACGTGCGCGAAAATGGATGCCATTTGAAATCTAGTGCATGTACAGCCGCAATGAATAGCAGACGCATTTAAAGAAAAATTGCTTTAAATTTGACCAAACCTAAACTTTAAACATTTCATTTTATTCCAAAAGTATACTTATAAACGGGCCTCATATTTGTTTACAATGGGAGAATCAGTTCATTTACAGCTCCACGAAGTTCCAGACTACTTGCGAGAAAGTGCGCTCTACAAAACGTTGAGTGAAAACGCAAGCGATAATACGGAAGAGGTTTTCGAAATTCCTGCAAGCAATTTGAAAGTAGACCGTGACAACATTATAAGTTTAGAAGACTATAAGCACATGATAGCTACACTCGTTTTCTGGGACTCTCGAGCTCTTCCTGGCGCTCTGATTTCGTTTGCATTAGAATACTCGGGGAACACCGCCGACTTATTTGACGAAAAAGCAGCGAAGCTGCCGCAAATTCAAAAGCTCAAGGCTGTTCTTCACGAATCGAAGAACGAGATGGACCGCGCGCAGGCTGCGGCACGTGTTGGATCAATCGAGATTCTGAAGCACCTTTGTTCTCGTGATCGAGAAGCACGCGAGTACACCAAGACATACATAATCTGTGCCGCCGCCGCGTCTGGCGGGAATCTTGCCTGTCTGCAGTACGCGCACTCCCATGGCTGCCCGTGGAACGACGAAACATGTGCCGCCGCAGCGTCTGGCGGGAATCTTGCCTGTCTGCAGTACTTGCACTTAAATGGCTGCCCGTGGAACAAAGAAACATGTGTAGCTGCAGCGGCCGGAGGCCACCTTGCGTGCCTGCAGTACGCGCACTCTAATGACTGTCCGTGGGACTCCGAAACATGTGACACCGCAGCGGCTGGCGGACACCTTGAGTGCTTGCAGTACGCGCACGAGAATGGCTGCTCTTGGGACTCCGGTACGTGTTACGTCGCAGCGGCTGGCGGACACCTTGCGTGTTTGCAGTACGCGCACTTGAATGGCTGCTCGTGGAACTCCATAACGTGTTGCGTCGCAGCAGCTGGCGGACAACTTGCTTGTCTGCAATACGCGCACTCCAATGGATGCCCGTGGGACGACATTACATGTAGAGTCGCAGCGAAATGCGGTCACCTTGAGTGCCTGCAGTACGCGCATTCCAATGGCTGCCCGTGGAGTTCCGGTACGTGTTACGTCGCAGCGAAAGGCGGACACCTTGCGTGCCTGCAGTACGCGCACTCCAACGGATGCCCGTGGGAATTCGATACATGTAAAACCGCTGCAATGGATGGAAAACACCGCGAGTGCCTGCAGTACTTGTACTCTCACGGGTGCCTGTAAATCTTGCACATTTGTTTGCGCTGCAGCGTTTTAAAAAAAAATGACTCTAACGTTAATAATTAACAGGACAATTAATATTTGTTTATTTGTTATAAAAATATGCATTAACAGTTTCCATATTTGTTTACAATGAAAAAATCAGTTCATTTACAGCTCCACGAAGTTCCAGACTACTTGCGAGAAAGTGCGCTCTACAAAACGTTGAGTGAAAACGCAAGCGATAATTCGGAAGAGGTTTTCGAAATTCCTGCAAGCAATTTGAAAGTAGACCATGACAGCATTACAAGTTTAGAAGACTATAAGCACATGATAGTTACACTCCTTTTCTGGGACTCTCAGGCTCTTCCTGACGCTCTGATTTTGTTTGCATTAGAATACTCAGGAAACATCGCCGACTTGTTTGACGAAAAAGCAGAGAAGCTGCCGCAACTTCGAAAGCTTAAGGCCGTTTGGGAAAACGAGTATGACCGCCCCATAATTGCTGCACGGGTTGGATCAATCGAGATTCTGAAGCACTTCCTTTGTACTCGTAATCGAGAAGTAAGCAGGTATACTAGACATTGCATCTGTGAAGCCGCAGCGGCTGGCGGGAATCTTGCCTGTCTGCAGTACGCGCACTCCAATGACTGCTCGTGGAACTTCAATACGTGTATTGCCGCAGCGCGTGGTGGACACCTTGAGTGCTTGCAGTACGCCCACTCCCGTGGGTGCGCGTGGGACTCATATGTATGTAAAGCCGCAGCAGCTGGCGGCCACCTTGAATGCTTGCAGTACGCGCACTCTAATGGCTGCCCGTGGGACTCATATACATGTTCTGCCGCAGCGGCTAGCGAACACATTGAGTGCCTGCAGTACTTGCATTCTAATGGCTGCCCGTGGGACTCCTACACGTGTAAATCCGCAGCGGCTCGCGGACATGTTGCGTGTCTTCAGTACGCGCATTCCAATGGCTGTCCGTGGGACTACACTACATGTAAAGCCGCAGCGGCCGGAGGCCACATCGAGTGCCTGCAGTACGCCCATGAGAATGGCTGCCCGTGGGACTCCAATACGTGTAAAGCCGCAGCCGCTGGCGGCCACCTTGAATGCTTGCAGTACGCGCATTCCAATGGCTGCCCGTGGGACTGCGATACATGTTCTGCCGCAGCGGTTGGAGAACACATTGAGTGCCTGCAGTACGCACACTCCCATGGCTGCCCGTGGGACTGCGATACATGTGAAGCCGCAGCGGCCGGAGGCCATTTAGAGTGCCTGCAGTACGCGCACTCCCATGGCTGCACGTGGGGATCCAATACGTGTAACGTCGCAGCGGCCAGAGGCCACTTAGAGTGCCTGCAGTACGCGCACTCTAATGGCTGCACATGGTACTACTGGACATGTACAGCCGCAGCGGCTGGGGGGAATCTTGCCTGTCTTCAGTACGCTCATGAGAATGGCTGCCCGTGGGTTTCCAATACATGTACAGTCGCAGCGGGTGGCGGACACCTTGAGTGTCTGCAGTACGCGCATTCCAATGGATGCCCGTGGGACTCCTGGACATGTAGAGACGCAGCGTATCGCGGGCACATTCAGTGCTTGCAGTACGCGCACTCCAATGGATGTCCGTGGGACTCCGAAACATGTAAAGCCGCAGCCGCCGGAGGCCACCTTGAGTGCCTGCAGTACTTGCATTCTAATGGCTGCCCGTGGGACTCCTACACGTGTAAATCCGCAGCGGCTCGCGGACATGTTGCGTGTCTTCAGTACGCGCATTCCAATGGCTGTCCGTGGGACTACACTACATGTAAAGCCGCAGCGGCCGGAGGCCACATCGAGTGCCTGCAGTACGCCCATGAGAATGGCTGCACGTGGAACGTCTATACATGTTTTGCCGCAGCGCTCGATGGGCACCTTGAGTGCCTGCAGTACGCGCACTCCAATGACTGTCCGTGGGACGCCGATACATGTTCCGCCGCAGCTGCTGGTGGGCATCTTGAGTGCCTGCAGTACGCGCGCGAGAATGGCTGCCCGTGGAATGCCGATACCTGTTCCACTGCAAAAGCTAATATGGCAGGCGCATTTAAAGAAATATTGCTTTAAATTGACCAAACCTAAACTTTAACATTTCATTTTATTCCAAAAGTATACTTAAACGGGCCTCATATTTGTTTACAATGAAAGGATTAGTTCATATACAGCTGCATGAAGTTCCAGAGTACTTGCGCGACAGCGTATTATATACTACATTGCGTCAAAACGCAAGCAATGATCCACAAGAGGGTTTTGAAATTCCTGCAAGCAATTTTAAAGTAGACCATGCCAACATTATCACTTTAGAAGACTATAAGCACCTGACAGCTACACTCCTTTTCTGGGACTCTCCGGCTCTTCCGGCCGCTGTGATTTCGTTTGCATTAGAATACTCGGGGAACATCGCCGACTTGTTTGACGAAAAAGCAGCGAAGCTGCCGCAACTTCGAAAGCTCAAGGCAGTTCTTCACAAATCGAAAAACGAGTTTGACCGCGCGAGGGTTGCTGCACGAGTTGGATCAATCGAGATTCTCAGGCACCTCCTTTGTCTTCGTGATCCAGAGGAACGCAAGTACACTAAGGCTTGCATCTGTGCCGCCGCAGCCGCCGGAGGCCACATTGATTGCCTGCAGTACGCGCATTCCAATGAATGCCCGTGGAACTCCAGTACATGTGAATCCGCCGCGGCCGGAGGCCACATCGAGTGCCTGCAGTACGCGCGCGAGAATGGATGCACATGGGACTACACTACCTGTAAAGCCGCAGCGGCCGGAGGCCACATCGAGTGCCTGCAGTACGCGCATTCCAATGGCTGCTCGTGGAACTATACTACATGTGAGGCCGCCGCGGAAGGCGGACATCTCGAGTGCCTGCAGTACGCGCATTTCAATGGCTGCCCATGGAACGAAAAAACATGTCAAGTCGCAGCGGAAGGCGGACATCTCGAGTGCCTGCAGTACGCGCATTCCAATGGCTGCCCGTGGGACTCCGATACAACTACTTGCGCAGCGAAAAACGGACACCTCGAGTGCCTGCAGTACGCGCATTCCAATGGCTGCCAGTTGGATTGCTACTCAGGTTCATACGCAGCGGCCAAAGGGCACCTTGTGTGCCTGCAGTATGCGCATTCGAATGGCTGCCCATGGGACTGCAGTACAGCTGCCTGCGCAGCGTATGGCGGAATGGAATGCCTGCGGTACGTGCACGAAAATGGATGCCCGTGGAACGAAGAAACATGTTCCAGCGCAGCGGGTGGCGGGCACATTGAGTGCCTTAAGTACGCGCACGAGAATGGCTGCCCGTGGGACTCTAATACATGTAAAGCCGCAGAGGCTGGTGGGCACCTTGAGTGCCTTGCGTACGCGCGCGATAATGGCTGCTCGTGGGACTCTAATACATGTGCAGCTGCAGCGGCCGGAGGCCACATCGAGTGCCCGCAGTACGTGCGCTCACATGGCTGCTCGTTGAAATCCTTAACATGTCACGGCGCAGCAAAACGCGGAAACCTTGAGTGCCTTAAGTACGCGCACTCTAATGGCTGTTCGTGGAACTTAAGTACATGTGAAGCCGCAGCGGCCGGAGGGTATCTTGCCTGTCTGCAGTACGCACACTCCAATGGCTGTCCGTGGGACACCGATACATGTGAAGCCGCAGCGGCCGGAGGCCACATCGAGTGCCTGCGGTACGCGCACGAGAATGGTTGCCCGTGGAAATCCACTATATGTGAAGCTGCAGCGGCTGGCGGGCACATTGAGTGCTTGCAGTACGCGCACGCACATGGCTGCCCGTGGGACTACTCCTATTCGTGTAAAGCCGCCGCGGAAGGTGGGCACCTTGAGTGCCTGCGGTACGCTCATGATAAAGGATGCCCGTGGGACTCTTATACATGTAAAGCCGCCGCGTCTGGCGGACACCTTGAGTGCCTGAAGTACGCGATTTCACATGGCTGCCCGTGGGACTACAATACATGTGAAGGCGCAGCGACTAGTAGAGGGCATGCCGAGTGTCTGAAATACATTCATTCTCTCAGGCTCAAAACCGATTGACCGGCCCGCGAGACACAACTTTTTGGATTCGTGAGTTTCGGGATCTAGGAAATATATAAAAAATCAGAACTTTAGTTACGGCTTTGTAAGTTATAAAAAAGCAGAACGTTAGTTATTACGGCTTCTGCGCCAACCATAACCTCTTGCGCCAAATCGTTGGATAATTTTACATAACTCTTTAACATGCTTCGTGCATTTTCAAAACTTAAAAAAAGAAAACGCGGAACAAACATAACACGGAACAAACATAACATTTACAAAACACTACGACAAAAAACAAAACTAATTGAAGATAACATTCAATTTAACAGTATATTTTAAATTATACAGACCTCGATTTTTTTTAGAATGAAAGGATTAGTTCATCTACAGCTCCGTGAAGTTCCAGAGTACTTACGCGACAGCGTATTATATACTACATTGCGTCAAAACGCAAGCATTGATTCACAAGAGGTTTTTGACATTCCTGCAAGTAATTTGAAAGTAGACTATGACAACATTACCACTTTAGAAGACTATAAGCACATGATAGCTACACTCCTTTTCTGGGACTCTCCGGCTCTTCCGGCCGCTATGATTTCGTTTGCGTTTGAATACTCAGAAAAAATTGCCGACTTGTTTGACGAAAAAGCAGCGAAGCTGCCGCAACTTCGAAAGCTCAAGGCAGTTTTTCACGAATCGAAAAACGAGTTTGACCGCGCGAGGGTTGCTGCACGAGTTGGATCAATCGAGATTCTCAGGCACCTCCTTTGTCTTCGTAATCCAAAAAAACGCAAGTACACCAAGACTTACAAAATCTGTGCCGCCGCAGCCGCCGGAGGCCACAGTGATTGCCTGCAGTACGCGCACGAGAATGGATGCGCGTGGAACGAAGAAACATGTGAAGTCGCGGCGGAAGGCGGGCACATTGATTGCCTGCAGTACGCGCACTCCAATGGCTGCCCGTGGAACTCCTGGACATGTGAAGCCGCAGCCGCCGAAGGCCACATCGAGTGCCTGCAGTACGCGCATTCCAATGGCTGCGAATGGGACTCCAGTACATGTAAAGCCGCAGCCGCCGGTGGGAATCTTGCCTGTCTGCAGTACGCGCATTCCAATGAATGCCCGTGGGACTCCGTTATATGTGGAGTCGCAGCGGAAGGCGGACACCTTGAATGCCTGCAGTACGCGCACTCCAATGGCTGCCCGTGGGACTCCTGGACATGTTACTACGCAGCGGAAGGCGGGAATCTTGCCTGTCTGCAGTACGCGCACTCCAATGGCTGCGAATGGGACTCCGATGCCGATGCATGTTATGCCGCAGCGAAAGGCGGGCACCTTGCGTGCCTGCAGTACGCGCACTCCAATGGCTGCCCGTGGGACAGCGATACATGTGAAGCCGCAGCAGCTAGAGGCCATATTGAGTGCTTGCAGTACGCGCACGAGAATGGCTGCCCGTGGAGGTCCAGTACATGTGAAGCTGCAGCGGCTGGCGGACACATTAAGTGCCTGCAGTACTTGCATTCCAATGGCTGCCCGCGAGAGGAGCGGAAACATGTAAAGCCGCTACGACTGTTAAGCAGGCACCTTGCGTTTTCGGATGCGCGTGTAACTACACTGCATGTATAGCCGCAATGAATGGCAGACACATCGGGTGCTTGCAGTCTAATTGCATTATCGTGTGTGCATGTATATCTTCTTGCACATTCAAATGCCTGCATTCACTTCGCCGCGCAAAATTTCTTCAAAAAAACAATGTCAAAACTGAAAAACAATTGCCACATTTTGTTTGGTTTGCAGCGTTTTAAATAAAAATGACTCCAACTTTTACCAAACCTAAACTTTTTTCCATTTTATTTCGTTTAATTTTGGCAAAAAATATACATCAATCTGGCTTCATATCTGTGCAGAATGAGAGGATTAGTTCATTTACAGCTCCACGACGTTCCAGACTACCTGCGCGACAGCGTATTATATACTACATTGCGTCAAAACGCAAGCAATGATTCACAAGAGGTTTTTGACATTCCTGCAAGTAATTTGAAAGTAGACCATGACAACATTACCACTTTAGAAGACTATAAGCACATGATAACTACACTCCTTTTCTGGGACTCTCCGGCTCTTCCGACCGCTGTGATTTCGTTTGCGTTAGAATACTCGGGGAACACCGCCTACTTGTTTGACGAAAAAGCAGCGAAGCTGCCGCAAATTCAAAAGCTCAAGGCTGCTCTTCACGAATCGAAGAACGAGTTTGACCGCGCGCAGGCTGCTGCACGAGTTGGATCAATCGAGATTCTCAGGCACCTCCTTTGTTCTCGTGATCGAGAAGCACGCGAGTACACCAAGACATACATAATCTGTGCCGCCGCTGCGGCTGGCGGAAATCTTGCCTGTCTGCAGTACGCGCACTCTCATGGCTGCCCGTGGAACGACGAAACATGTGCCGCCGCAGCGGCTGGCGGGAATCTTGCCTGTCTGCAGTACGCACACTCCAATGGATGCCCGTGGGACTTTCGTACATGTTCCGTCGCAGCAAAAGGCGGGCACATTGCGTGCCTGCAGTACGCGCACTCCAATGGCTGTCCGTGGCAATCAAATACATGTTTTACCGCAGCGCTTCGCGGGAACCTTGAGTGCCTGCAGTACGCGCGCGAGAATGGCTGCCCGTGGGACTCCTGGACATGCAAAGCCGCAGCGAGCGGAGGGCACCTTGAGTGCCTGCAGTACGCGCATTCCAATGGCTGCCCGTGGGACTCTATTGTATGTAGCGCCGCAGCGCTTAGCGGGCACTTTGCGTGCCTGCAGTACGCGCATTCCAATGGATGCCCGTGGAACTCTAGTGTATGTAGCGCCGCAGCCGCCGGAGGCCACCTTGAGTGCCTGCAGTACTTACAATCAAATGGCTGCCCGTGGGACTCTAGTGTATGTGGCGCCGCAGCCGCCGGAGGCCACCTTGAGTGCCTGCAGTACGCGCACTCCAATGACTGCCCGTGGGACGCCGATACATGTTACGCCGCAGCAAAACCCGGGCACCTTGAGTGCCTGCAGTACGCGCACTCACATGGCTGCCCGTGGAACTACCTTACCTGCGAAGGCGCAGCAGCCGGAGGCCACATTAAGTGCCTGCAGTACGCGCATTCAAATGGATGCCCTTCTAACTCCTTGACATGTAAAGCCGCAGCCGCCGGAGGGCACCTTGAGTGCCTGCAGTACTTGCATTCCAATGGCTGCCCGTGGGTATTCACTACATGTTCCGTCGCAGCGAAAGGCGGCTACATTGCGTGCCTGCAGTACTTACACTCTAATGGCTGTCCGTGGGACTCCGATACATGTGAAGCCGCAGCCGCCGGAGGCCACATGGAGTGCCTGAAGTACGCGCATTCCCATGGATGCCCGTGGGACTCCAGGACATGTAGAGCCGCAGCGGCCGGAGGCTACCTGGATTGCCTGCAGTACTTACACTCAAATGGTTGCCCGTGGGACTCAGATACATGTAAATCCGCAGCGTATGGCGGGAATCTTGCCTGTCTGCAGTACGCGCATTCCAATGGCTGCCCGTGGGACGCATTTACATGTTCCGCCGCAGCGAAAGGCGGTTACCTCGAGTGCCTGCAGTACGCGCACGCCAATGGCTGCCCGTGGGACCATCGTACATGTGAAGCCGCAGCCGCCGGAGGCCACATGGAGTGCCTGCAGTACGCGCACGCCAATGGCTGCCCGTGAAGGGGGCGTAAACATGTACATCCGCGGCGGCTGGCCAAAAAAATCGCGTGTCTGAAATACATGCAAGACTGCGCTGGGTTAGGGTTAACAGAAACCAAAAGACAAAATAACCGCGACAAACCGGCACGCGAGCGTCTATTGCTTCGTGCATTTTGAATTAAAAAAAAGGAAACGCGGAACAAATATTACACAATGAACGTAAAGATGCAGAAGAAAACTAATAAACCTTCAATTTAACATTTCACTTCATCTCATTCTCATTTTTGGCAAAAATATACAACAGCAGGCCTCATATCTGTTCAGAATGAAAGGATTAGTTCATTTACAGCTCCACGAAGTTCCAGAGTACTTGCGAGACAGCGTACTATACAATACATTGCGTGAAAATGTAAGAGGTTATCCACACGAGGTTTTCGAAATTCCCGAAAGTAATTTAAAAGTAGATTTAGAAAAAATTACAACAAAAGATGAGTGGAAGCACATGATAGCTACACTCTTATTCTGGGACTCTCCGGCTCTTCCGTCCGCTCTGATTTCGTTTGCGTTTAATCACGCGACCGACGAATTGTTTGATGAAAAAGCAGCGAAGCTGCCGCAACTTCAAAAGCTCAAGGCCGTTATTTACGACTCACAAAACGAGTTGGACCGCGCGAGGGTTGCTGCACGTGTTGGATCACTCGAGATTCTAAAGCACTTTTTTTGTCCTCGTGATCGAGAAGTATGCGAGTGTGATACAAGTAAACTATGTGTAGAGGCAGCCGCCGGAGGCCACGTTGCGTGTCTGCAGTACTTACACTCACATGGCTGCCCGTGGAACAAAGAAACATGTACTGCCGCAGCCGCCGGAGGCCACGTTACGTGTCTGCAGTACTTACACTCACATGGCTGCCCGTGGAACGAAGAAACATGTACTGCCTCAGCCGCCGGAGGCCACGTTGAGAGTCTGCAGTACGCGCGCGAGAATGGCTGCCGGTGGGACGCATTTACATGTGCCGCCGCAGCAGCTGGCGGACACCTTGAGTGCTTGCATTACGCGCACTCCAATGGCTGCCCGTGGAACGAAGAAACATGTACCGCCTCAGCCGCCGGAGGCCACGTTGAGAGTCTGCAGTACGCGCGCGAGAATGGCTGCCGGTGGGACGTATTTACATGTGCCGCCGCAGCAGCTGGCGGACACCTTGAGTGCTTGCATTACGCGCACTCCAATGGCTGCCCGTGGGGATCTAGTACATGTAGAGCCGCAGCCTATCATGGGCACCTTGCGTGCCTGCAGTACGCGCACTCCAATGGCTGCCCGTGGGACTCCACTACATGTTTTTACGCAGCCTATCGTGGGCACCTTGCGTGCCTGCAGTACGCGCACTCCAATGGCTGCCCGTGGGACTCCGAGATATGTGAAGTCGCAGCGAAAGGCGGATACCTCGAGTGCCTGAAGTACGCACACGAAAATGGCTGTCCGTGGAAGTTCTGGGCATGCATAGCCGCTGCAAAAAAGGGCGGCCACAAGGAGTGCCTGCAGTACTTGCGCTCCACAAAATTTTTAGGTTAGTTTTGCGCGTATACTGCAAGGCCTGATGGGTTATGAATTTAGTTGCAAGCTCTGAGTTAAGAAAAAGTCGGTCATAGTCCGAGTTACGGAAGATTTTGCGGTTCGAACTGCAAACGATACATGTAAAGTCTGGCGGACACCTGGAATGCCTACAGTACGCGGCGCACTCTAATGGCTGCTCGTGGGACGTTCTTACATGTCAAACCGCAGCAGCAAGCGGCCACATTACGTACCTTCGGTACGCTTACTCCAATGGCTGTTCGTGGAACTCATTTATATTGCCGCAGCGTCTGGCGGACACCTGGAATGCCTACAGTACGCGCACTACAATGGCTGCCCGTGAGGGGGGCGGAAACATGTAAATCCGCGGCGGCTGGCCAAAAAATCGCGCGTCTGAAATACATGCAAGACTGCGCTGGGTTAAGGTTAGCAGCAACCCAAAAGACACAATAACCGACTAACCGGCACGCGAGCGTCTATTGCCTTTTCGCACCGCTGGACACCGGTGTTGTGTTTATAGCACCCAATGTTGGGGATAGATATAGCTACGACACTGTAAGTTCTAAAAAAAGCAGAAAGATAGTTGTTACGACCTTTGCGCTAACTTCTAAAATTTATAGTCTGCATCGTGCATTTTGAATTAAAAAAAAGGAAACGCGGAACAAACATTACACAATACGCATAACAATGCAGAAGAAAACTAATAAACCTTCAATTTAACATTTCACTTCATCTCATTTTTATTTTTGGCAAAAATATACAACAGCAGGCCTCATATCTGTTCAAAATGAAAGGATTAGTTCATTTACAGCTCCACGAAGTTCCAGAGTACTTGCGAAACAGCGTAGTATATACTACATTGCGTGAAAATGTAAGAGATTATCCACAAGAGGTTTTCGAAATTCCCGACAGTAATTTAAAAGTAGATCCAGAAAAAATTACCACAAAAGATGAGTGGAAGCACATGATAGCTACACTCTTGTTCTGGGACTCTCCGGCTCTTCCGGCCGCTCTGATTTCGTTTGCGTTTAATCACACGACCGACGAATTGTTTGATGAAAAAGCAGCGAAGCTGCCGCAACTTCAAAAGCTCAAGGCCGTTATTTACGACTCACAAAACGAGTTGGACCGCGCGAGGGTTGCTGCACGTGTTGGATCACTCGAGATTCTAAAGCACTTTTTTTGTCCTCGTGATCGAGAAGTATGCGAGTGTGATACACGTAAAATATGTGTAGAGGCAGCCGCCGGAGGCCACGTTGAGTGCCTGATGTACGCGCACTCTAATGGCTGTCCGTGGAACGAAGAAACATGCAAAGCCGCAGCCGCCGGAGGCCACGTTGCGTGCCTGCAGTACGCGCACTCTAATGGCTGCCCGTGGAACGAAGAAACATGCAAAGCCGCAGCGGCTGGCGGCCACCTTGAGTGCCTGATGTACGCGCACTCTAATAACTGTCCGTGGAACGAAGAAACATGCAAGGCCGCAGCGGCTGGCGGGAATCTTGCCTGTCTGCAGTACGCGCATTCCAACGGCTGCCCGTGGAACGAAGAAACATGCAAAGCCGCAGCATCTGGCGGCCACCTTGAGTGCCTACAGTACGCGCATTCCAACGGCTGCCCGTGGGACTCCAATACATGTAAAGCAGCAGCCGCCGGAGGCCACCTTGAGTGCCTGCAGTACGCGCACTCTAATGGCTGCCGGTGGGAATCCTGGACCTGTAAAGTCGCAGCCGCCGGAGGCCACCTTGAGTGCCTGCAGTACTTGCATTCCAATGGCTGCTCGTGGGACTCCTACACGTGTAAATCCGCAGCGGCTCGCGGACATGTTGCGTGTCTTCAGTACGCGCATTCCAATGGCTGTCCGTGGGACTACACTACATGTGCCGCCGCAGCGGCTGGCGGGCACATTGAGTGCCTGCATTACGCCCATGAGAATGGCTGCCCGTGGAACGTTTATACATGTTTTGCCGCAGCGGGCGGAGGCCATATCGAGTGCCTGCAGTACGCGCACTCCAATGACTGTCCGTGGGACGCCGATACGTGTTCCGCCGCAGCGGATGGCGGGCATATTGAGTGCCTGCAGTACGCGCGCGAGAATGGCTGCCCGTGGAATGCCGATACCTGTTCCAACGCAGAGGCTAGCGGACACGTCGAGTGCCTGCAGTACGCGCGCGCGAACGGATGCCCGTGGACTGTCGATACAAGTTCCTCCGCGGAGGCTGGTGGGCACTTTGAGTGCCCGCAGTACGCATACGAGAATGGCTGCCCGTGGAACTTCTTAACATAGACGACGGTAAACAAGGCTCAAAGTCAGCACGTTTTTGTGGTACTATTTCGCCAGGGCTAAGTCTGCAGCATACGTGTTTTTTTTTTCAGTAGCTTTACCACGTTATGTAACGCTTGTTTAAAAAGATTTTGTTTGTTGTGCAAAAGGCGAAAACTTCTGGCAATCTTTCGCAAAAACTTTTTACAAACGCGCAAGCTTCACGGGAAGGGCATGTTTATTGCTACGGCGAGAGCCACAACTATTGCAATATTGTAGCTAAACAGATTTTGGGTTAAGGTTTGATGTGTTACCAGATATGGATTTAGTTTAGTGCGTGTTACAAAATGCACAACAGAATAAAAAATGACTCCAAGTATAGACTGAACCTGAATGTTTATGTTTATTTCGGCAAAAATATACAACAGCAGGCCTCATATCTGTTCAGAATGAAAGGATTAGTTCATTTACAGCTTCACGACGTTCCAGAGTACTTGCGCGACAGCGTATTATATACTACATTGCGTGAAAATGTAAGAGGTTATCCGCAAGAGGTATTCGAAATTCCTGCAAGCAATTTAAAAGTAGACCATGACCACATAACAAATTTAGAAAACTGGAAGCACATGATAGCTACACTCCTTTTCTGGGACTCACCGGCTCTTCCGGCAGCTATGATTTCGTTTGCTTTCAATCACGCGACCGACGAATTGTTTGACGAAGACGCAGCGAAACTGCCGCAAATTCGAAAGCTCAAGGCTGTTCTTCACGACTCGCAAAACGAGTTTGACCGCGCGCGAATAGCTGCAATTGTTGGATCAATCGAGATTTTGAAGCATCTTTGTTCTCGTAATCTAGAACGCCAGTATACCATTTTTGACATCATCTGTGCCGCCGCAGCCACCGGAGGCCACCTTGAGTGCCTACAGTACGCGCACTCCAATGGCTGCCCGTGGAAATCAAGTACATGTAAAGCCGCAGCCGCCGGAGGACACATTGAGTGTCTGCAGTACTTACACTCAAATGGCTGCCCGTGGAACTCGTGGACATGTTACGTCGCAGCGGCCGGAGGCCACATCGAGTGTCTGCAGTTCGCGCACTCCAATGGCTGCCCGTGGAACGCCGATACAGGTTATACCGCAGCCGCCGGAGGCCATCTTGCGTGCCTGATGTATGCGCACGAGAATGGCTGTGCTTGGGACTCCCATACATGTAAAGCTGCAGCCGCCGGAGGCCACATTGCGTGCCTGCAGTACGCGCACGAGAATGGCTGTGTTTGGGACTCATATACATGTAAAGCTGCAGCCGCCGGAGGCCACATTGCGTGCCTGCAGTACGCGCACGAGAATGGCTGCCCGTGGGACTCATATACATGTAAAGCTGCAGCCGCCGGAGGCCACATTGCGTGCCTGCAGTACGCGCACGAGAATGGCTGCCCGTGGGACTCCGATACATGTCGCGACGCAGCGTATTGCGGGCGTCTTGAGTGCCTGAAGTACGCGCACTCTAATAGCTGCCCGTGGGACTCGGATACATGTAAAGCCGCAGCAACTTTCGGGCACCTCGAGTGCTTGCAGTACGCACATTCCAATAGCTGCCCATGGAACTCCGAAACATGTAGCGCCGCAGCATATTCCGGGCGACTTGAGTGCCTGCAGTACGCACATGAGAATGGCTGCACGTGGAATTCATGGACATGTTATGCCGCAGCGACCGTAGGCCGCATTGAGTGCCTAAAGTACGCGCATTCTAATGGCTGCCCGTGGGAATTCGATATATGTAAAGCCGCTGCAATGGCTGGAAAACACCGCGAG
Source organism: Eutreptiella sp. 'Long Island Sound 2002' (assembly GCA_964036045.1). Classification (NCBI taxonomy): domain Eukaryota; phylum Euglenozoa; class Euglenophyceae; order Eutreptiales; family Eutreptiaceae; genus Eutreptiella; species Eutreptiella sp. 'Long Island Sound 2002'. Next base: position 883,725 of record CAXIWF010001209.1, on the reverse strand, counting down.
TGCCTGCAGTACTTGCACTCTCACGAGGTCCTGTAAATTTTGCACATTTGTTTGCGCTGCAGCGCTTTACAAAAAAATGACTCTAACGTTAATAATTAACAGAACAGTTAATATTTGTTTTTGTTAAAAAATAATATAATATATACACAGTCCCCATATTTGTTCAGAATGAAAGGATTACTTTATTTACAGCTTCATGAAGTTCCAGACTACTTGCGAGACAGCGTAGTATGTACTACATTGCGTGAAAACGCAAGCGATAATACGCAAGAGGTTTTCGAAATTCCAGAAAGTAATTTAAAAGTAGATCCAGAAAAAATTACCACAAAATATGAGTGGAAGCACATGATATCTACACTCTTGTTCTGGGACTCTACGGCTCTTCCGTCCGCTCTGATTTCGTTTGCGTTTAATCACGCGACCGACGAATTGTTTGACGAAAAAGCAGCGAAGCTGCCGCAACTTCGAACGCTCAAGGCCGTTATTTACGACTCACAAAACGAGTTGGACCGCGCGAGGGTTGCTGCACGTGTTGGATCACTCGAGATTTTAAAGCACTTTTTTTGTCCTCGTGATCGAGAAGAAGTGTGCGAGTGTGATACAAGTAAACTATGTGTAGAGGCAGCCGCCGGAGGCCACCTTGAGTGCCTTATGTACGCGCACTCTAATGGCTGCCCGTGGAACGAAGAAACATGTGCCGCCGCAGCTGCCGGAGGCCACTTTGCGTGTCTGCAGTACTTTCACTCACATGGCTGCCCGTGGAACGAAGAAACATGTACCGCCTCAGCCGCCGGAGGCCACGTTGCGTGTCTGCAGTACTTACACTCACATGGCTGCCCGTGGAACGAAAAAACATGTACCGCCGCAGCCGCCGGAGGCCACGTTGAGTGCCTGATGTACGCGCACATCAATGGCTGCCCGTGGAACGAAGAAACATGTACCGCCTCAGCCGCCGGAGGGCACTTTGAGTGCCTGAAGTACGCGCACTCCAATGGCTGTCCGTTGGCTCACTCAACATGTGAAACCGCAGCCGCCGGAGGCCACATTGAGTGCTTGCAGTACGCGCACTCACATGGCTGTCCGTGGGACTGCTGGACATGTATCGCCGCAGCGGCTAACGGACACCTCGAGTGTCTGCAGTACGCGCACTCCAATGGCTGCCAGTGGATCTCCGCAGCGTGTAATAACGCAGCGGCTAAGGGACACTTGGAGTGCTTGCAGTACGCGCACTCACATGGCTGTCCGTGGAACGAAGAAACATGTATCTTCGCAGCGGCTAACGGACACCTCGAGTGTCTGCAGTACGCACATTCCAATGGCTGCCCGTGGAATTCCTATACATGTATCTCCGCAGCGGCTGGCGGACACCTTGAGTGCCTGCAGTACGCGCACTCCAATGGATGCACGTGGAACGAACACACGTGTGGCTCCGCAGCGGCCGGAGGCCACATCGAGTGTCTGCAGTACGCGCACTCCAATGGCTGCCCGTGGAACTACTTGACATGTAAAGCCGCAGCGCAAGGCGGGCACATTGCGTGTTTGCAGTACGCGCACTCCAACGGCTGCCCGTGGAAATCCAGTACCTGTACCATTGCAGCGGCTGGCGGACATCTTGATTGCCTGCAGTACGCACACTCCAATGGCTGCACGTGGAACTACTTGACATGTAAAGCCGCGGCGGCCGGAGGCCACATAAAGTGTCTGCAGTACGCGCAGTCTTATCACTGCACGTGGGACTCTTCTACATGTAGAGCCGCAGCGGCCGGAGGGCACCTTGCGTGCTTGCAGTACGCACACGAGAATGGCTGCCCTTGGGACTCCTATGCATGCAAAGCTGCAGCGGCTGGGGGGCACCTTACGTGCCTGCAGTACGCACACGAGAATGGCTGTCCGTGGGACTCCTATACATGTAAAGCCGCGGCGGCCGGAGGCCACATTGAGTGCTTAGAGTACGCGCATTCCATTGGCTGCCCGTGGAAATTCGATATATGTAAAGCCGCGGCAATGGATGGAAAAAACCGCGAGTGCCTGCAGTACTTGCACTCTCACGGGTGCCTGTAAATTTTTCACATTTGTTTGCGCTGCAGCGTTTTACAAAAAAATGACTCTAACGTTAAAAATTAACAGAACAGTTAATATTTGTTTTTGTTAAAAAATAATATAATATATACACAGTCCCCATATTTGTTCAGAATGAAAGGATTAGTTCATTTACAGCTTCATGAAGTTCCAGAGTACTTGCGAGAAAGTGCGCTCTACAATACATTGCGTGAAAACGCAAGCGATAGTTCGCAAGAGGTATTCGAAATTCCTGCAAGCAATTTCAAAGTAGACCATGACAACATTACAACTTTAGAAAACTGGAAGCACATGATAAATACACTCCTTTTCTGGGACTCACCGGCTCTTCCGGCAGCTATGATTTCGTTTGCGTTCAATCACGCGACCGACGAATTGTTTGACAATAAAGCAACGAAGCTGGAGCAACTTCGAAAGCTTCAGGTCGTTTTGGAAATCTCGTATGACCGCACCAGAATTGTTGCACGTGTTGGATCACTCGATATTCAAAAGAACTTTTTTTGTCCTCGTAATCAAAAAGTACGCGAGTGTGATACACGTAAAATATGTGTAGAGGCAGCGGCGGCTGTCGGACTTCTTGAGTGCCTGATGTACGCGCACTCTAATGGTTGGCCGTGGAACGAAGAAACATGCAAAGCCGCAGCGGCTGGCGGGTATCTTGAGTGCCTGCAGTACGCGCACGAGAATGGCTGCCCGTGGAACGAAGAAACATGCAAAGCCGCAGCGGCTGGCGGGTATCTTGAGTGCCTGCAGTACGCGCACGAGAATGGCTGCCCGTGGAACGAAGAAACATGCAAAGCCGCAGCGGCGGGCGGACACCTGGAATGCCTGCAGTACATGCGTTGCAAAGGCTGCCCCTGGAAATCCCTCACATGCTACGCCGCAGCGGCTGGCGGGAATCTTGCCTGTCTGCAGTACGCGCACTCTAATGGCTGCCCATGGTACGAACAAACATGTAAAGCCGCAGCGGCTGGCGGGCACCTTGAGTGCCTGCAGTACGCACATTCCAACGGCTGCCCGTGGGACTGCCTTACATGTTACGCCGCAGCCGCCGGAGGCCACCTTGAGTGCCTGCAGTACGCACATTCCAACGGCTGCCCGTGGGAATCCAATACATGTGACGGCGCAGCGGCTGGCGGGTACCTTGAGTGCCTGAAGTACGCGCACTCTAATGGCTGTCCGTGGAACCGCATTACATGTAAAATCGCAGCGGCTGACGGTCACATTGAGTGCCTGAAGTACGCGCACTCTAATGGATGCCCGTGGGACTACACTATATGTTCCGCAGCAGCGGCTGGCGGGCACATCGAGTGCCTGCAGTACGCACACGAGAATGGATGCCCATGGAACTCCGGGACATGTTATGCCGCAGTGTTTCATGGGCACCTTGCGTGCCTGCAGTACGCACACGAGAATGGCTGCTCGTGGGAATCCGATACATGTAAAACCGCAGCGGCTTTCGGCCACCTGGAGTGCTTAAAGTACGCGCATTCCAATGGCTGCCCGTGGGAAAAGGATACATGTGAAGCCGCAGCGATTCGCGGACATCTCGACTGCCTGCAGTACGCGCATTCCAATGGCTGTCCGTGGGACTCGGATACATGTAAAGCCGCCGCGGCTGACGGCGGGCACCTGGAGTGCCTGCAGTACGCGCATTCCAATGGCTGCCCGTGGGAATCCAATACATGTAAAGCTGCGGCGGCTTGCGGGAATCTTGCCTGTCTGCAGTACGCCCACGAGAATGGCTGCCCGTGGGACTCGAATGCATGTAAAGCCGCCGCGTCTAATCGACACATGGAGTGCCTGCAGTACTTGCACTCTCACGGGTGCATGTAAATCTTGCACATTAAAATGCCTGCATTTTTTTACTTTGCCGCGCAAAACGATGCGCGCAAAATTTATTCAAAAACAATATCACAAACCAAAAAAAACTTGCCACATTTTGTTCGCGCTTCAGCTGTACAGCAGCATTTTAAAAAAAATGACTCCAACTTTAACCAAACCTCAAATTTAATATTTCATTTTGTTAAAAATATAATATATACACAGTCCCCATATTTGTTTAGAATGAAAGGATTACTTCATTTACAGATTCACGAAGTTCCAGAGTACTTGCGAGACAGCGTATTCTACAATACATTGCGTGAAAATGTAAGCGATAATCCACAAGAGGTTTTCGAAATTGCTGCTAGCAATTTAAAAGTAGATCCAGAAAAAATTACCACAAAAGATGAGTGGAAGCACATGATAGCTACACTCTTGTTCTGGGACTCTCCGGCTCTTCCGTCCGCTCTGATTTCGTTTGCGTTAGAGAACTCGGGAAAAATCGCCGACTTGTTTGACGAAAAAGCAGCGAAACTGCCGCAAATTCGAAAGCTCAATGCCGTTCTTCTCGAATCAAAAAACGAGTTTGACCGGGCACATGTTGCTGCACGCGTCGGATCAATAGAGATTCTGAAGCACATCCTTTCTCCTCGTGATCAAGGAGTATGCGAGAATACTACTACTTACATCTGTGAAGCCGCAGCGGATGGCGGACACCTTGCGTGTCTGCAGTACGCCCACGAGAGTGGCTGCCCGTGGGACTCCAATACATGTGTAGCTGCAGCCGCCGGAGGCCACCTTGAGTGCCTGCGGTACGCGCACGTCAATGGATGCGCGTGGAAACCCGGAACATGTTCCGCCGCAGCCGCCGGAGGCCACCTTGCGTGTCTGCAGTACGCCCATGAGAATGGCTGCCCGTGGGAACCCTGCACGTGTATCGCCGCAGCGCGCGGTGGACACATCGAGTGCCTGCAGTACGCGCACTCCAATGACTGCCTGTGGGATTCCTGGACATGTGAAACCGCAGCGTCTAGCGGGCAACTGGAGTGCTTGCAGTACGCCCATACGAATGAATGCCCGTGGGACTCTGATACATGTGAAGCTGCGGCAGATAAAGGACAGCTTGCGTGCCTGCAGTACGCGCACTCCAATGGATGCCCGTGGGAATCCGATACATGTGAAGTCGCAGCGTCTAACGGGCAACTGGAGTGCTTGCAGTACGCCCATGAGAATGGCTGCCCGTGGGACTCCGAAACGTGTAAAGCTGCAGCGAATGAAGGACAGCTTGCGTGCCTGCAGTACGCACACGAGAATGGCTGTCCGTGGGACTCCGATACATGTTACGTCGCAGCGTATTACGGGCACCTTGCGTGCCTGCAGTACGCGCGAGAGAATGGCTGCCCGTGGGAATCCGATACATGTAAAGCTGCAGCGGCTGGCGGGCATCTTGCCTGTCTGCAGTACGCGCGGGAGAATGGCTGCCCGTGGGACTGCGATACATGTGAAGCCGCAGCGTATGGCGGGAATCTTGCCTGTCTGCAGTACGCGCATTCCAATGGCTGCTCGTGGGACTCCGAAACATGTAGAGCCGCAGCCGCCGGAGGCCACATTGAGTGCCTGCAGTACGCGCATTCCAATAGCTGCCCATGGAACTCCGAAACATGTAAAGCCGCCGCGTATTGCGGGAATCTTGCCTGTCTGCAGTACGCGCACGAGAATGGCTGCCCGTGGGACTCAGAAACGTGTAAAGCCGCAGCGTCTGGAGAACGCATGGAGTGCCTGCAGTACTTGCATTCTCACGGGTGCATGTAAGTCTTGCACATTTAAATCCCTGCATTTTTTTACTTTGCCGCGCAAAATTTGTTCAAAAACAATATCACAAAACTGAAAAAAACTTGCCGCCACATCTTGTTTGCACTGCAGCGTTTAAAGATAATAACTCCAAGTTTAACCATAACATAACACGTTTAAAAAATATATACATCTACAGTCCCCATATCTGTTCAGAATGAAAGGATTAGTTCATTTACAGCTCCACGAAGTTCCAGACTACTTGCGAGACAGCGTATTATATACTACATGGGGTGAAAACGCAAGCGATAATCCACAAGAGGTTTTCTAAATTCCTGCTAGCAATTTAAAAGTAGATCCAGAAAAAATTAAAACAAAAGACGAGTGTAAGCACATGATAGATACACTCCTTTTCTGGGACTCTCCAGCTCTTCCGTCCGCTCTGATTTCTTTTGCGTTGGAGTACTCGGGAAAATCCTCCGACTTGTTTGACGAAAAAGCAGCAAAGCTGCCGCAACTTCGAAAGCTCAAGGCATATTGTGACGAATCGCAAGACGAGTTTTTTGACCGCCGCGCACAGGTTGCTGCACGCGTTGGATCAATCCAGATTCTAAAGCACCTCCTTTGTCCTCGTGATCAAGAAGTACGCAAGCCTACTATAACTTACATCTGTGAAACCGCAGCGAAAGGCGGACACATTAAGTGCTTGCAGTACGCCCATGAGAGTGGCTGCCCGTGGGACTTCAGAACATGTGTAGCTGCAGCCGCCGGAGGCCACCTCGAGTGTCTGCAGTACGCGCACTTGAATGGATGTCCGTGGAAACCCGGAACATGTTCTGCCGCAGCGGCTGGCGGACATCTTGCGTGTCTACAGTACGCACATGAGAATGGCTGCCCGTGGGACTCCGATACATGTAGAGACGCAGCGCGTGGTGGGCACCTTGCGTGCCTGCAGTACGCGCACTCCAATGGATGCCCGTGGGACTCCTGGACATGTTCCACCGCCGCGCGTTGTGGGCACCTCGAGTGCTTGCAGTACGCCCATGAGAATAACTGCCCGTGGGACTCCGTTACATGCGAAGCTGCAGCGGATGACGGACACCTTGCGTGCCTGCAGTACGCGCACGTTAATGGCTGCCCGTGGGAATCCGATACATGTAGAGACGCAGCGGCTGGCGGGCACCTTGCGTGCTTGCAGTACGCACATGAGAATGGATGCCCGTGGGACTCCGTTACATGTGTCTACGCAGTGGAAGGCGGCCATATTGATTGCTTGCAGTACGCGCACTCCAATGGCTGTCCGTGGGACTCCGATACCTGTAGAGTCGCAGCGTTTTGCGGTAACCTGGAGTGCCTGCAGTACGCGCACTCCCATGGCTGTCAGTGGGAATCCGATACATGTAGAGTCGCAGCGGCCGGAGGGCACCTCGAGTGCCTGCAGTACGCGCGCGAGAATGGCTGTCCGTGGGACTCCGATACATGTGAAGCCGCAGCGGCTGGCGGGAATCTTGCCTGCCTGCAGTACGCGCACTCCCATGGCTGTCCGTGGGAATCTAGTACATGTAAAGCCGCCGCGGCTGGCGGACATCTTGCCTGTCTGCAGTACGCGCACTCTCATGGATGTCCGTGGGAATCTAGTACATGTAAAGCCGCAGCGGCGGTCGGACATCTTGCGTGCCTGCAGTACGCGCAGTCTAATGGCTGCCCGTAAGGGGGGCCGGAAATATGTAAAGCCGCAGTGGCCGGAGGCCACATCGAGTGCCTGCAGTACTTAACATTAATTTTATCAAGACTTTTCGCAAGATAATGTGTTACAAAATTGAACAGAATAAAATTTAACTCCAAATGTAAACCGAACCTAAACTTTAACATTTCATTTAATTTCATTGTCATTTAGGCTAAAAATATTCCTGCCTCGTATTAGTTAAGAATGAAAGGATTCGTTCATTTACAGATCCACGAAGTTCCAGAGTATTTGCAAGACAGCGTATTATACATTACATTGCGTGAAAACGCAAGCGATAATCCGGAAGAGGTTTTTGCAATTCCTGCTGACAAGTTCAAACTAGATATAGAAAACAATGTTACAACTTTAGAAGACTATAAGCACGTGATAAATACACTCCTTTTCTGGGACTCTCCGGCCCTTCCAGCCGCTCTGCTTTCGTTTGCGCTGGAATACTCGGGAAACATCGCCGACTTGTTTGACGAAAAAGCAGCGAAGCTTCCGCAAATTCGAAAGCTCAAGGAAGTTCTTCACGAATCGCAAAACGAATTGGACCGCGCCAGGGTTGCTGCACAAGTTGGATCGATCGCGATTCTGAAGCAGCTTTGTCCTAGTAATCGAGAAGCACACAACAAGTATACTAAGACTAACACCCGTGCCGCCGCAGCGGCCGGAGGGCACATTGAGTGCCTTCGGTACGCGCATTCCAATGGCTGCCCATGGAAAGCCGATACATGTAAAGCCGCAGCGGCCGGAGGGCACATGGAGTGTCTGCAGTACGCGCATTCCAATGGCTGCTCATGGGATGCCGATACATGTGAAGCCGCAGCAGCCGGAGGGCACATGGAGTGTCTGCAGTACGCGCATTCCAATGGCTGCTCATGGGATGCCGATACATGTGAAGCCGCAGCAGACGGAGGGAATATGGAGTGTCTGCAGTACGCGCATTCCAATGGCTGCTCATGGAATGAGAGTACATGTTCCGCCGCAGCGGAAGGCGGCCATCTTGAGTGCTTGCAGTACGCGCATTCCAATGGCTGCTCGTGGGACATTACATGTACCGCCGCAGCAGCTGACGGCCACATTGAGTGCTTGCAGTACGCGCATTCAAATGGCTGCCCGTCGTACTACACTACATGCGAATTCGCAGCGGAAGGCGGCCACATTGATTGCTTGCAGTATGCGCACTCCAATGGCTGCCCGTGGGACTCAGATACGTGTAAAGCCGCCGCGGCTGGCGGGCACCTTGAGTGTCTGCAGTATGCGAACTCAAATGGCTGCCCGTGGGAATCTAGTACATGTAAAGCCGCCGCGGCTGGCGGGAATCTTGCCTGTCTGCAGTATGCGAACTCAAATGGCTGCCCGTGGGACTCAGATACGTGTGAAGCCGCAGCGGCTGGCGGGCACCTTGAGTGTCTGCAGTATGCGCACTCCCATGGCTGCCCGTGGGAATCTAGTACATGTAAAGCCGCTGCGGCTGGCGGGAATCTTGCCTGTCTGCAGTACGCGCACTCCAATGGCTTCCCGTGGAACGAAGAAACATGTTCTGCTGCAGCGACTGGCGGGAATCTTGCCTGCCTGCAGTACGCGCACTCAAATGGCTGCCCGTTGAGCTTATTAACATGTACATACACAGCAATAGGCGGGAACATTGAGTGCCTGCAATACGCGCATTTAAATGGCTGCCCGTGGGACTTCATTACATGTAAAGCCGCTGCGGCTTACGGACACCTTGAGTGCTTGCAGTACGCGCATTCCAATGGCTGCCCGTGGGACTCCGATACATGTAAAGCCGCAGCGGCTGGCGGACACCTTGAGTGCTTGCAGTACGCGCACGAGCATGACTGCCCGTGGGACTCAGACACATTTGCAGCCGCAGCGGCTGGCGGAAACCTTGAGTGCCTGCAGTACATAAGGCGCAAAGTCAGCACGTTTTTTTAAGGTAAAGTCTGTCTTGTTTTTTTGCAGTGTAAAAGTTATTCAACGCTTGTTTTGAAATATTTTGTTCCTTGTACAAAATGCGAAAAACGTTGTTGCAATCTTTGTTTTGCAAAAACGTTTTTGTACGCACTTAAAAAAATATTTGTAGAGTTTATTGTTAACCACACCAATAAATCGATATCATTTAAAGTTTATATTTCAAAGTTTATCTTTTACAATGAATTTTCATTTAGTTGATCCATTGCGAACAAGATTTTCACAGCGCTACATTACTAGAAAAAGCGATGGCAATATTAGCAACTTTGAAACTTGGAAAAAGGACAAGTATTACCCGCATCAGAATAACATCATACTTGTAGTTGAGTTTGACGACGGTCTGCTCACTTCCTTCGATAATTCGCGGATATATATTGCACGGAAACACATGCGACAAACGAATGAACAAAATTTCAAAATTACCGCCGATGTTCACCACGCAAATCAACCTCTGTGTGAACCATATTCAGAAGCAATCGAACGGTATCAACTAAGGCTGTGTTGGAATATCAAAAAAACGGACGGGATACTAGCTGATGGAGTTTACTCTCTAACTGTATCTCCCAAGACATTCGGCGGGTTGATTGTATTTCATTGTGCCCAACAGGGTGAAGATTTTCCGTTAGAAGGTTATCAAGGGGAAGATAATGATGTAGACATTCCTTTGCTAAATTTCGACATCAGAAAATCCGCAGCAAAGTTGAAAGGTGATGCTACGGAGTTTCAAAGGTTAAATAATAGCGAATCTTACCAGATTCTCCGGGAACTGCTAGAAAATGGTAGTGATGATGAGCTATTTGTTAGTGGAATTCCTGCGGGAATGCAGCACCGCCACAATAATTTCCTTTCCTACTTGCGGGATAAACACAGTGATTGCGACATTTCAAACTACCTACAAATAGAAAATGGTGTCTACTTTTCAAAACGACGAGTGCTCATGGCAAAAGAAGATGACTTCAACGATGATGACTTCTACGATGATGACGATAAGATCTTAAGACTTGAGGCCGATGCAGAAACAGAAATGCGTAATGTGTGGGAGGAGCATTTGCAGGATTTCATTCAAGAGAATTTGAGTCCTGATATTGCTATTGTTGGACTTACACAGTATAGGCGAGAACAAGTTTAAGAGAACGAGTACATAGTTTCTCCAAGAAGAGGGTGGGTTGCATGTTTATTGCGACGATGCGGGCCAAAACTATTGCAATATTGTAGCCAAACCGATTTTAGTTTAAGGGTTGATGTGTTAACAGTTATGAATGGATAGCTATTTTTCCACGATTCACAAAAGAAGCGTAGCGCTACGGAGATGAGCGCCACGGAGGTGAAAAGAAGATTATTGAAGCGAAGCTCAAGCGAAGCAAAGCTCGTGAATTTCACACAACTTTTTTTTCGCACGCAACTTTTTGAAGCTTCCATGTGTCACACATTTTGTTTTTGCTCGCAACTTTTTCACAATTTCTGGAAAAAAAACTGAACAACATTGAATTAGCAGTACTCAAAATTGGTAAAAAAGATACCAATAGCTTTTGCTCTAAGGACAGCGCAATTTAACTCACTTGTACCAGTTATATTTACAACAATGTATGCAGCTGAAAGAAGAGCCGGAGCAAATGCAGAGAGCGAGGTAGAGATTGGTGACTTAATCTTAAAATGGGCAAGTAATCACGACAAGGACATATCGGATCTGATCAAAGAAGCTGGCGCAGATGGAAGTCAAATCTATAAATCTAATCAAGACATTTTGAGAAGTTTTGGATTGAATGCAACCGTGTATACGTACTGCACTGAAGGTAAGAATTTTAGCGCTGACAACTTTCGGAAACAAATGCAGGAATTGGGCATGAATCCGTTATGCACAAACAAGGTACTTTACATTTTGCAGAGCTGGAGAAATCATGCGAAAGCGGAAGCATTATCTGAGCTAAAAAAAATCCTATAACTGGTCGCTGTACAGGCAAACAACTGTATTACGCATAATTGTGGGCAACTGCTACGACACACATGTCTCTAACAAAACTTTTTGCAAGCTTGAGAGCTTTGCATGACTTTTTTGCACACGCAACTTTTTCTTATGTCAAAACTCGATCAGTGCGCAATTTAAAATAGAATATATTGCATTTTCGTGTCAGACTTTAAATTTTTAGTGTCGTCATTTATCATTGCAATCTCGGCGCACTGTGCGTCAAACTGCATATCGCTACAGTCTGCACGTTCTCGCAAAAAATACTGTAACAAAACTGCACAACTCGTCAACTGGGTAGTCGATACGAACTGTTTCGCCTCTAAGCATGTTGCAAAGCAACACTGTTGTGGGGCGCATCTGGCGCCAAACACACCGCGTACATGGAAAGCTGTGGTTTGTGTTCTACGCTAAAATCAGTCGCCTGTATGCACTTAAATTCATAGAGCGTGTTTGTCCCCTCCGGTCCCAGCAGTCTGACTTTCCGCACATTTGTAGCTCTTCATTGACCACGAGCTTTTCCAACTCACTGTCCTGGTTTGGACTAATCTGTAATCGTTCAAAAGCCGATACAACGCAATTGCGCTTACATGCATCATGTTGTGATACAAAACTCAACAGAATAAAAAATGACTCTAAATATAAATTGAAACTAACTTTTAATTTGTGTTTTCATAAAGGCAAAAATATATACATCAACATCGATCGTTTCAAGCAAGTGCATGATTAGCAACATGTCATCCTTTCAGGCACTTCCAGACAAGATCAACTTTGCGCAAGAGGAGGAGAAAACTTTGCAGTATTGGAATGAGATCGATGCCTTCAAAACTTCCATGAAGCTCTCCGAAGGACGGCCAGAGTATACTTTTTATGATGGACCGCCCTTTGCAACTGGCCTCCCACATTACGGGTAAAACATTTTTTGATCTGGACGAAATATCTTTGAGACGCTTTTTCATTTTACCACTTTTTTTCGTTCTTTGTGTACTTATTCAGGCACATATTAGCGGGTACTATCAAGGATACGGTTACACGCTTCGCTCATCAAACCGGTCACTTTGTATCCCGCCGCTTTGGCTGGGACTGCCACGGACTGCCGGTGGAATACGAAATCGACCAGAAACTTAAAATTACGGGGCGCCAGATGGTGCTTGAAATGGGCGTAGAGAACTACAACGCCGAATGCAGAAGCATTGTTCAGCGCTATACCAAAGAATGGGAACGAACGGTGACTCGCCTTGGTCGCTGGATTGACTTCGAGAATGACTATAAAACCATGGACCCGAACTTCATGGAGTCTGTCTGGTGGGTATTTCAGACAATGTTCAAAAAGGGACTAGTATACAGAGGCTATAAGGTCATGCCGTACTCCACCTACTGCGGCACACCCCTCTCTAACTTTGAGGCAGGCTTGAACTACAAAGATGTAAATGACACCGCGGTCGTGGTGAACTTTCCTCTCGTTGACGATCCTACCGTTGCGCTGTTGGCGTGGACTACAACTCCATGGACGCTACCCGGCAACCTCGCGCTCTGCGTAAATGTGACATTCGATTACGTTAAGATCAAAGACAAGACGCGCAATGACCGGGTGTTCATTCTGTTGGAGAAGCGCATCGCGCAGCTGTTCCCCGCAGTTGGCAAGGCGGACTGCACTGATGAGCGCAGAGCCGAACTGTTCGAAGTGCTGGAGCGCATTAAGGGTGACAAGCTGGTAGGCTTGAAATACACCCCGATCTTTGATTTCTTCGCCTCTACATACCCGAATGCTTTCAGAGTCATCTCTGACAACTACGTCACGGACGAAAGTGGTACGGGCATTGTGCATCAGGCACCTGCATTTGGTGAGGACGATTACCGTTGCTGCATCGAGCACGGCATTATCTCGAAAGGAGAGGACCTGCCATGCCCTGTGGATGCAAACGGGCGATTCACTGCCGCAGTAGGTCCCTTCGAAGGCAGGCTGGTAAAGCAGGCTGACAACGATGTCTGTGCATTGCTCAAGCAACAGGGGCGTATGGTGATGAAGGAAGTCTACACACACTCGTGCCCCTTCTGCTGGCGCTCAGACACACCGCTGATAAACAAAGCCGTTCCCTCCTGGTTCGTATCTGTTGAAACCGTCAAGGCTCAGTTACTGGCCAACAACGCAAAGACTTACTGGGTGCCTGCCTTCGTCCAGGAGAAGCGTTTCCACAACTGGTTGTCCGATGCGAAGGACTGGGCCATATCTCGCAACCGCTTCTGGGGTACGCCCATCCCGCTGTGGTGCTCAGAAGACTACGAGGAAATGGTCGCCGTGGGCTCCGTGGACGAACTGGAGCAGCTCTCCGGCGTGCGTGTCAGCGATCTCCACAAGGAGAATGTCGACCATATCACTATTCCTTCCAAGCAGGGCAAGGGTGTCCTTCGCCGCGTGGACGAGGTGTTCGACTGCTGGTTCGAATCAGGATCCATGCCGTACGCACAGCTGCACTACCCATTCGAGAATAAGGAGCGTTTTGAGCAGGGGTTCCCCGCAGACTTCATCGCAGAAGGCCTTGACCAGACTCGCGGTTGGTTCTACACTCTAACTGTCATCGCCACATGTCTATTCGACAGGCCTGCGTTCAAGAACCTCATTGTGAACGGTTTAGTCCACGCCGCAGACGGAAAGAAAATGTCGAAACGGCTTAAGAACTACCCACCTCCCGACAAGATAGTTAACAACTGCGGGGCGGATGCACTTCGGCTGTATCTCATCGACTCTCCCGTCGTGCGCGCCGACGTGCTGAAGTTCCAGGAAAATAGTGTGCAGGAGGTAGTTCGCGGCGTGCTGATCCCCTGGTACAACTCCTTCCGCTTCTTCGCGCAGTGCGTCGACCGCTGGGAAGGCTCGCACCCCGGGCAGGCCTTCAAGCCAAGCGCAGAGGTCGCGCGCTCCTCGACGAATGACGTGGACATATGGATTATGGCGGCCACCCTCGGCCTGGAGCAGTTCGTGCATGTAGAGATGCAGGCGTACCGGCTCTACACAGTGGTGCCCCGGCTAGTGGGATTCATTGAGCAGCTGACCAAGTGGTATGTCCGCCTCAACCGCTTCCGCATCAAGGGCGAGAGCGGAGAAAAAGAATCCACTCTGGGCTTAAACGTGCTGTACGAGGTCTTCGTGTCCATGACCCAGATCATGGCACCGTTCACGCCTTTCTTCACTGAGTACCTCTACCAGCACCTGCGCAAACTGCACCCTAACTATGGCAGTACTAGTCCAGAAGTCGCCATCGACAGCTTCGGTCGTGCAGAGTCCATCCACTACGTCATGCTCCCTGTACCGGACGAGTCTAAAATGAACCCCCGAGCCGAGGCTCGCTTTAACACGCTGCAACAGGCTATTAATCTCGCCCGTATTGCTCGGGAGCGTCGGCGCATCCGTAACAATCTGCCGCTCAAGTCCGTCACGGTCGTCGCCGCCAACCCAGACGACATCGAGGCTTTGGAGTACCTGCGTGCTTACTTCCTAAGCGAGATTAACGCCTGGGGCGCGCAAATGAGCACTGAGTGGGAGAAGATGTGCCTGCTGAAAGTGCAGCCTAACTGGAAGGATCTGGGCAAGCGTCTGGGCAAGCGCATGAAGGAAGTGGCGAAGGCTATTCACGAGCTGACTAACGAGCAGATCATCGCATTTATGCATGTCGGTGAAATGGAGGTGTGCGGCTTCAAGCTCACACAGGAAGATGTGGTGGTCAACCGGCAGTTCAATGGTGACGTAAAACGCTTTGAGGCGTGTGTCAGCGACGATGGTAGTCTGCTCGTGGCTATCGACACCACTTGCGACGAAGAGCTCATTTCGGAGCTGCGTTCACGTTCTGTTGTAGCGGCTGTGCAGAAGCTGCGGAAAAGTGCTGGGCTGCAAGTGGCAGATAAAGTCGAGATCTTCTATGAGATTGAAGGTGGCGGCAAGGCAGTAATAGAAGGATTGCAAGCGGTGGAAAACTGCCTTCACTCTTGCCTGCCTACTGTGCTCACGCGCCTGCGTACGGCACCATTTCCGGTATCTGAAAAGCCCAAGAGCGCCCCAATCGTGGCCAAGGAAACTCTGCAGGATGCCGATATCGTAAAGGGTAAATTCACGCTGTACTTGACGGCTCCTGTGGTGGCCGTCGACGAGGTGGCAGTTGCAGGTTTGCCCGGTAGCAACGAGACGGTAGCTGCCTCTGCGGCAATGTATTTACAGACTATGCAGTATGAGTCCGCGGCGAGCCAGGAGTCACTGGCGCTAGAAGTGGATGGAGTGTTGCTGCAGTTGAAGAGCGGCACCCACTTCTTCCCTTCCGTGATGGCCAAGATGCAGGCAGCACAGCACCGCTTCTTCAAGAATGCCTAGGCTCATTAACGCCTTGCTTGAGGGGCATATAATACGAAGTACTTGGCTTCAGTAGCCAACGGTTAGTGACCAGTACTTGAACAGTGCAATGCAACGAGCTATGATAGTTGGCATCAGAGGGAGCGGGCAAATGACCACCTTTTCTCAGCTCGCGACAGTTGTTATGGAAAAAATAATTCATAAGAGAAAGATGTTTGTGGCTGCTGGACCTTTCTACTTTTGTTTATTAATAATTCACGTTAGAAGGATATCTTGTCTAGCAGCGAGTAGCACTCAACAAAGTCTAAAACATGTCTCGTGCGCTAATATGAAGCTTGCACTTGCTTTTTCATTAAGATACAGCATATCGCGCGTTTATGCCACCGCATGCAAAACAGTCCGCATAAAATGTATATATTTGTTCTGCGTCTTTATCGATTATTTATTTTGTATTTAAAAAAAAAGAAACATGAATAATATCATCACAGTGGCACAGCGATTTGTGCCCAGCTCACGTAGTGCCGTATACATTGGCGCAGGAGTAGGCATACTAATCATTGTACTGTCCATTGCCGTATATTTATACTGGGTAATTACAAGGCAGAAGACCGGTACCTCTGAAGAAGACACTCAACCAAACCCACGCAATTCCGGGAATCTGTCGGCACCTGGTCTCGCTTCCGGTCCGGCTCCTGGTACTGATTCCGGTATCGCGTCCGGTCCGGCTACTGGTCTCGCTCCCGGTCCTGCACTAGATCTAGCTACTGTGCCGGTTTCCGAGTTTGATCTAAACTCACTTTATGGAAGTGATGTATTCATGTCAGTTGCTCGTCGCAACGTTGATGGCAGCCTCACAAAAGTTGGCGAATTTGTGATGCAGCTGGAGTGGAATGCTGCGCCCGACACGTGCTTTAAGTTTGCCAGGTTTTGTGCCGATAAAAGTTATAAAGACTCGAATTTTGATCAAGTTATAAAAGATGTAATGATTCAATGCGGACACAGTGATTTTGATATGTATGAAACAGCAAATGATGGAAGCCAGGTTTTCTCAAAAGTTGTCACTCCCTTTGAAAACATCTCGGCCACTGATGACTTGAATAAACCATTGCACAATGCAGGAACAGTTGCAATTGCCAATGCAAACACGCCCGGAGACTGCCGCTTTTTTATAGTTACAACCGATGAAGGCGCGCGCAACTTGCAACACGGCGGGGTGTTTGCGCGTATTTCAAGCGGCATGGACACCGTGTTGAATATTGCACAGGTGGCCACTGACAGTAATCATGCTCCAACTGAAAACATAATTATTGCCAACTGCGGATTGGTAAAGAACCAAGATAACCAGGTGCCTAATTAAAAGAATAAGGAGTTTTGTTTCTTTGCGTGGCGGGTTTACTTACACATTATGTAGCACAAGTGCGGCAAGCGGTCCTTCACGCAATACCGCTCTGGCCGCCTGCGAACAGCCTTTTTCTGCGTGTACATAGGCTTGCGCTACCTTTGCAGCAAGATCGCGTGTGGCTGAATTGATGTCGTCTTTGTTGCCAGACTTGACGTGAAGACGTTATTGTAATAAAAAAAGCTCTCAGTAAACGTTTTTGATCGCCGTTTATGTTCAATTTCTGGTCGTTTTGAAAAACTTCGAAAAAGTTTTGCGAAGAGATTGCAAAAAAGTTGCAAGCTAAAAAAGAGTCGTCCATAACTCGCAAAGTTTGAAAAAGTTTTGCGAAGAGATTGCAAAAAAGTTGCAAGCTAAAAAAAAGTTTTCCATAACTCGCAAAGTTTGAAAAAGTTTTGCGAAGAGATTGCAAAAAAGTTGCAAGCTAAAAAAGAGTCGTCCATAACTCGCAAAGTTTGAAAAAAGTGCAGCTGTGCAGAAGTGCGCAGCTAGGGCTCTTGGCAGCATTGCCATCGCGTCTGAGAATAGTGCGCTTTAAAAGTAATTGGATTAGTGTAAACTGAGATGTTGCTCGCGTAGGAATTTCTGAAAATTACAGACGAGATGCTTTCCGCATTTTGCGGCTTCAGTTTGCCAAGATTCCACATGATAATGGCTGCGATTAATGGGGCGAGCTTTCACAATACTGTAGAAGCGACGCGCTACGGGGCTGAAAAGAACAGTATTTCTAAAAAAAATTGGTTTCAATTTTTAAACCAAACCTAAAATTTAACATATTATTTCGTTGCATTCCATTTCATTTTGTGAAAATTATTAATGTACAAAACCGCAAATATTTTTAGAATGAAAGGATTACTTTATTTACAGCTCCACGAAGTTCCAGAGTACTTACAAGACAGCGTATTATACAATACATTGCGTGAAAACGCAAGCGATAATCCACAAGAGGTTTTCGAAATTCCTGAACGCAATTTAAAAGTAGACCATGACAACATTAAAACTTTAGAAGACTATAAGCACATGATAAATACACTCCTTTTCTGGGACTCTCCGGCTCTTCCGGACGCTCTGATTTCGTTTGTGTTTAATCACGCGACCGACGAATTGTTTGACGAAAAAGCAGCGAAGCTGCCGCAACTTCGAAAGCTTAAGGCCGTTTGGGAAAACTCGTATGACCGCACCAGAATTGCTGCACGTGTTGGATCACTCGAGATTCTGAAGCACCTCCTTTGTTCTCGTAATCGAAAAGTAAGCGAGTGTGATAAACGTAATATTTGTGTAGAGGCAGCGTCTGGCGGACACATAGAGTGCCTACAGCACGCGCACTTTAAGGGCTGTCCGTGGACCTCTGACACATGTAAAGCCGCAGCCGCCGGAGGCCACATTGAGTGCCTGCAGTACGCACATTCCAATGGCTGTCCGTGGAACTACACTACATGTCAAGCCGCAGCAGCTGGAGGGCACGTCGAGTGTCTGAAGTATGCGCATTCCAATGGCTGCTCGTGGGAATCTGATACATCTGAAGCCGCAGCTGCCGGAGGCCACCTTGAGTGCTTGCAGTACGCGCACTCACATGGCTGCCCGTGGACCTCTGACACATGTAAAGCCGCGGCCGCCGGAGGCCACCTTGAGTGCCTCCAGTACGCGCACTCACATAGCTGCCCGTGGTACTTTAGTACATGTATAGCCGCAGCGGCTGGCGGGAACCTTGAATGCTTGCAGTACGCGCACGAGAATGGCTGTCCGTGGAACTTCTATATATGTTATGTCGCAGCGGCTCGCGGACACCTTGAGTGCCTGCAGTACGCGCGCGAGAATGGCTGCCCGTTGGAGTCCAATACATGTCTACACGCAGCGGGTGGAGGGCACCTGGAGTGCCTGCAGTACGCGCATTCCAATGGTTGCCTATTGTACCCCATTACATGTTACGCCGCAGCGGCTGGAGGCCACATTGAGTGCTTGCAGTACGCGCACTCCAATGGCTGTCCAATGACGGACTACACTACATGTCAATCCGCAGCCGCCGGAGGCCACATTGAGTGCCTGCAGTACGCGCATTCCAATGGCTGCACATGGGACTCCTTTACATGTTCCGCCGCTGCGGCTGGAGGGTACATTGAGTGCCTGCAGTACGCGCACGAGAATGGCTGCCCGTGGGACTCAGATACATGTAAAGCCGCAGCCGCCGAAGGCCACCTTGAGTGCCTGCAGTACGCGCATTCCAATGGCTGTCCATGGGAATCTGATACATGTGAAGCCGCAGCGTCTGGCGGGCACCTGGAGTGCCTGCAGTACGCGCACGAGAATGGCTGCATTTGGTACATCTCTACATGTTCCGCCGCAGCGTCTAAAGGGCACATGCAGTGCTTGCAGTACGCGCATTCCAATGGATGCCCGTGGTCCTCCTATACATGTAAAGCCGCAGCGGAAAGCGGACACCTTGCGTGCCTGCAGTACGCGCACTCCCATGGCTGCCCATGGGACTCCGATACATGTGAAGCTGCAGCGGCTGGCGGACATATGGATTGTTTGCAGTACGCGCATTTTCACGGGTGCATGTAAATTTCATTCACTTCACCGCAGCGGGTGGAAGGAACCCTGCCAGAACAACAAATAGATTTTGCCCGAACTTTTTCTCTCGCTACAATTTTGAAAAAAATGACAACAATTTTAAACATTTTAAATTTAAAAAAAATTCCATTTTCTACAATGAAAAGCGGGCCCGCATTATTTTTTATACAATGAAACAAATCGGACCCTCATTTTTTGTTCTATAATGATAATTCATTTGCAGCTCCACGAAGTGCCGGAGTATTTGCGAGACAGCGCGCTCTATATGACATTTCGTGAAAATGCAAGCGAGGATTCGGAAGAGTTGTTTGAAATTCCTGCTGATAAGTTAAAACTAGATCCAAAAAATATTACAACTTCAGAAGACTATAAGCACATGATAGCTACACTTCTTTTCTGGGACTCTCCGGCTTTTCCGGGCGCTCTGATTTCGTTTGCGTTAGAATACTCTGGAAAAAGTGCTGACTTGGTTGACGAAGACGCAGCGAAGCTGCCGCAACTTCAAAAGCTCAGGGCTGTTCTTTACGAATCGCAAAACGAGTTTGACCGTGCGCACAACGCTGCACGTGTTGGATCAATTGAAATTTTGAAAAACCTCTTATGTCCTTCTAGTCGGAAGTATACTAAAACTTACATTTGTAAAGCCGCAGCGGCTGGAGGCCACATTGAGTGCCTGCAGTATGCGCACTCCAAGGGCTGCCCATGGGACTACACTACATGTAAAGTCGCAGCGGCTGGCGGACATCTTGCGTGCCTGCAGTACGCGCATTCCAATGACTGTCCGTGGAAATCTGATACATGTAAAGCCGCAGCCGCCGAAGGCCACATTGAGTGCCTGCAGTATGCGCACTCCAACGGCTGCCCGTGGGATTCTGATACATGTTACGCCGCTGCGGCTGGCGGCCACATTGAGTGCCTGCAGTACGCGCATTCCAATGGCTGCCCATGGAACACCCGTACATGTAAAGCCGCAGCTGCCGGAGGCCACATTGCGTGCCTGCAGTACGCGCATTCCAATGACTGCCCGTGGGACTACACTACATGTGACGCCGCAGCTGCCGGAGGCCACATTGCGTGCCTGCAGTGCGCGCACTCACTTGGCTTCCCGTGGGACTCCGAAGCATGTAAAGCAGCAGCGGCTGGAGGCCATCTTGAGTGCCTGCAGTACGCGCACTCCAATGGCTGTCCGTGGGACTCCGAAACATGTAAAGCAGCAGCGGCTGGAGGCCATCTTGAGTGCCTGCAGTACGCGCATTCCAATGGCTGCCCGTGGGACAGAGATACATGTTTTGCCGCCGCGAGTAGAGGGCACATTGAGTGCCTGCAGTACGCGCATTCAAATGGTTGCATGTGGAACTTCTCTACATGTGAATCCGCAGCGGCTGGCGGGTATCTTGCCTGCCTGCAGTACGCGCACTCCAATGGCTGCACCTGGGACTTCGGTACATGTAGAGCCGCAGCAAAAGGCGGACATATTGAGTGCCTGCAGTACGCGCACTCCAATGGCTGTGAGTGGGAATCTACTACATGTAGAGCCGCAGCGGCTGGCGGGTATCTTGCCTGTCTGCAGTACGCGCACTCCAATGGCTGTCCGTGGGATCCCCGTACATGTAGAGCCGCGGCGGAAGACGGTCACATTGCGTGCCTGCAGTACGCGCATTCCAATGGCTGCCCGTGGGACTCAGAAACGTGTAAAGCCGCAGCCGCCGGAGGCCACCTTGAGTGCCTGCAGTACGCGCACTCTAATGGCTGCCCGTGGGACTCCCGTACATGTGAAGCCGCAGCCGCCGAAGGCCACCTTGAGTGCCTGCAGTACGCGCACTCTAATGGCTGCCCGTGGGACTCCCGTACATGTGAAGCCGCAGCGGCTGGCGAACACATTAAGTGCTTGCAGTACGCGCATTCACATGGCTGCCCGTGGCACTACACTGTATGTGAAGTCGCAGCGGCAGGCCAAAAAATTTGAGTGTCTAAAATACATGCAAGACTGCGCTGGGTATACATAATGCAGCAACAAAAGCCCCAATGACCAATTAACCAGTACGCGAGCAATTATTGCTTTTTCGCACTGCTGGTTTTTGGTTTATAACATGTTGGGATTCTCCAATTTCGGGATGTACACTGTGAGTTATAAAAAAAAGCAGACCTTTAACCCTAACCCGTAAATCTTGAGCCTGCTTCGTGCATTTTGGAAACGTAAAAACAAGGACACGCGGAACAAAATAACATAAAAATATAACAATGAAGAAGAAAACTAATTGACGCAAACCTTTGATTTAACATTTCAATTCATCTCATTTTCATTTTGGCGGAATTATAACGGCGCTCGTATTTGTTTAGAATGAAAGGTTTACAGCTGCACGAAGTTCCAGACTACTTGCGAGACAGTGCGTTCTATACCACATTGCGTGAAAATGCAAGCGAGGATTCGAAAGAGTTTTTTGAAATTCCTGCTGATAAGTTAAAACTAGATCCAGAAAATATTACAACATTACAAGACTATAAGCACATGATAGCTACACTTCTTTTTTGGGACTCTCCAGCTCTTCCGGACGCTATGTTTTCGTTTGCCTTGGAAAACTCGGAAAAAATTGCCGACTTGTTTGACGAAGACGCAGCGAAGCTGCCGCAACTTCGAAAGCTCAAGGCTGTTATTCACGACTCACAGAACGAGTTTTACCGCGCGAGGATTGCGGCACGTGTTGGATCAATTGAGATTTTGAAGAAGATCTTGAGTCGTCCTGGTCGACAGTATACTAATACTTACATCTGTGCCGCCGCAGCGGCTGGCGGACAGCTTGCGTGCTTGCAGTACGCCCATGAGAATGGCTGCCCGTGGGGCTTCGAAACATGTAAAGCCGCAGCGGCTGGTGGGAACCTTGCTTGTCTGCAATACGCGCACTCCAATGGCTGCCCGTGGGACTCCAGTACATGTAAAGCCGCAGCGGCTGGTGGGAACCTTGCTTGTCTGCAATACGCGCACTCCAATGGCTGCCCGTGGGACTCCAGTACATGTAAAGCCGCAGCGAATAGCGGACACTTCGACTGCTTGCAGTACGCGCACTCGCTTGGCTGCCCGTGGGACTCCTTTACATGTAAAGCCGCCGCGACTGGCGGACACCTCGAGTGCCTGCAGTACGCGCACTTCAATGGCTGCCCGTGGGACTCCAGTACATGTGAAGCCGCAGCGGCCTGCGGGCATCTTGCCTGCCTGCAGTACGCGCACTCCAATGGCTGCCCGTGGGATTCCTGGATATGTAGAGCCGCCGCGGCCGGCGGGCATCTTGCCTGCCTGCAGTACGCGCACTCCAATGGCTGCCCTTGGAACGAAGAAACATGTAAAGCTGCAGCGGCTGGCGAGCACATCGAGTGCCTGCGGTACACGCACTCCAATGGCTGCTCGTGGGATTATCGTACATGTGAAGCCGCAGCCGCCGGAGGCCACATGGAGTGCCTGCAGTACGCGCATTCCAATGGCTGCCCGTGGGATGCCTGGACATGTAGAGCCGCAGCGCGCGGTGGGCACCTTGAGTGCCTGCAGTACGCGCATTCCAATGGCTGCCCGTGGGATGCCTGGACATGTAGAGCCGCAGCGCGCGGTGGGCACCTTGAGTGCCTGCAGTACGCGCACGAGAATGGCTGCCCGTGGGACTACACTACATGTGAAGCCGCAGCCGCCGGAGGCCACATTGAGTGCCTGCAGTACGCGCACGAGAATGGCTGCCCGTGGGACTACACTACATGTGAAGCCGCAGCCGCCGGAGACCACCTTGAGTGCCTGCTGTACGCGCGCGAGAATGGGTGCGAGGTTTACTCAAATACATTTTTCGGTCGTTTTGCGCTAATCTGGATGGGCATTATGGGTGATTGAATCCAGTTGTAAAGTCAAGGAAAGTCGCAGTTATTCATACAAAGTCGTAGCGTTTTTGCTAAAACCCTTTCCTCGCTAAAATTTAGAAAAAGTTTTTGTTTGTCTCGTGCGTTTTGTGATACGAAACTCAACAAAAAAATGACTTCAACATAAACCGAACCTGCATTTTAACATTTCATTTCACTTTGGCAAAGTTATACATAAACGGGCCCCCATATTTGTTTAAAATGAAAGGATTGGTTCATTTACAGCTCCACGAAGTTCCAGAGTACTTGCGAGACAGCGTATTATACAATACATTGCGTGAAAATGCAAGCGAGAATTCGGAAGAGTTGTTTGAAATTCCTAAAAGCAATTTAAAAGTAAACGATGACAATATTACAACTTTATATGAGTGGAAGCACATGATAGCTACACTCCTTTTCTGGGACTCTCCAGCTCTTCCGGACGCTATGATTTCGTTTGCGTTAGAATACTCTGGAAAAAGTGCTGACTTGTTTGACGAAGACGCAGCGAAGCTGCCACAAATTCGAAAGCTCAAGGCTGTTATTCACGACTCAAAAAACGAGTTTGACCGCGCGAGGATTGCCGCACGTGTTGGATCAATTGAAATTCTGAAAAACCTCTTATGTCCTTCTAGTTGGAAGTGTAATACAACTTACATTTGTAAAGCCGCAGCGGCTGGCGGGTATCTTGACATGTGAAGCCGCAGCCGCCGGAGGCCACCTTGCCTGTCTGCAGTACTTGCATTCCAATGGCTGTCCGTGGGACTACGCCACATGTGAAGCCGCAGCCGCCGGAGGCCACCTTGCGTGCCTGCAGTACGCGCACTCCAATGGCTGCCCGTGGGACTCCGATACATGTGAAGCCGCAGCGGCCGGAGGCCACCTTGAGTGCCTGCAGTACGCGCACGCCAGTGGCTGCACGTGGGGCTCCACTACATGCTCCGCCGCAGCCGCCGGAGGCCACCTTGTGTGTCTGCAGTACGTGCATTCCAATGGCTGTCCATGGGACTCCTACACGTGTACATCCGCAGCCGCCGAAGGCCACATTGAGTGCCTGCAGTACGCGCATTCCAATGGCTGTCCGTGGGACACCCGTACATGTGCCCACGCAACGGTTGGCGGCCACATTGAGTGCCTGCAGTACGCGCATTTCAATGGCTGCCCGTGGGACTCCAGCACATGTAGATGCGCAGCGGCCAACGGCCACATCGAGTGCTTGCAGTACGCGCACTTTAATGACTGCCCGTGGTACTCCGATACATGTAAAGCCGCAGCGGCTGGCGGGCACCTTGCGTGCCTGCAGTACGCGTATTCCAATGGCTGCCCGTGGAACTCCAATACATGTAAAGCCGCGGCGGCTGGCGGGTATCTTGCCTGTCTGCAGTACGCGCACGCCAATGGCTGCCCGTGGGAATCTGATACATGTGAAGCCGCAGCGGCTGGCGGGTATCTTGCCTGTCTGAAGTACGCGCATTCCCATGGCTGTCCGTGGGACTCAGATACATGTCATGCCGCAGCGACTAGAGGACACATGGCGTGCCTACAGTACGCGCATTCGAATGGCTGCACGTGGAACGTCTTTACATGTGAAGCCACAGCGGCTCGCGGACACCACGAGTGCCTGAAATACATGCATTCTCACGGGCTCAAAGCCAATTAACTGGTACGCGACTTTATTACACTCACGCATTCTGCCTTTTTCGCGCACAAATTGTGTGTTTTATTATAGGCACTCAAGCGTTATTTACGCCGAACGTGTGTGGTATACAGGCGCACTCGCGGTGCCGGAAGTAAAATAGCTCTTCATACAATGCAGCACACAACTTTTGCGGATTTCTGCAAAAGTATTTCATAATTTAAATGCGGCTTCAAATAAAAATGCGGCTTCAAATCATGTTTACATTTTTTTGCTTTATCAATGATGGTTAGCATACATATACAGCCGTAAGAATACAAGTACGATCGAAATGCATTTTTTAAGTGGCGTATATAAACACGACAAAGGCAACCGTTATGCGCTCTATGTCTTATGTGATGAGCACTGTTCACAATCTAAATGCCCAAGCGCCTTGTGTATTGGACACGTACATTCGTGCCATGGGCAGCCGTGCGAATGCGCGTAAGCAAGACAATCGAAATGCTTGCGTGCAGCTGCTCTTGAGCAAGTAGATGCTTCCCATGGACAGCCGTTTTTGTGCAAGTACTGTAAACAATAAAATTGTCCGTTTGCAGCGGCATTCTCGCAAGCAGATGCGTCCCATGGACAGCCCTGCGAATGCGCGTAAATTAGACAATCCAAGTGCCCGTTTGCAGCGGCTTTTGCGCAGGTAGATGCTTCCCATGGACAGCCGTTTTTGTGCAAGTAATGTAAACAATAAAAATGTCCGTTTGCAGCGGCATTATCGCAAGCAGATGCTTCCCATGGACAGCCGTGCGAATGCGCGTAAATTAGACAAGCCAAGTGCCCGTTTGCAGCAGCATTTGCGCAGGTAGATGCTTCCCATGGACAGCCGTGCGAATGTGCGTAAATTAGACAATCCAACTGTCCGTTTGCAGCGGCTTTTGCACAGGTAGTTGCGTCCCATGGACAGCCGTGTGAATGCGCGTAGAGTAAACAATTCATATGTCCATTTTGAGCGGCATCTGAGCAAGTGTGATAAATGTCCCATGGACATCCGTTCTCGTGTGCATAAATTAGACAGTCCAAATGTCCGTTTTCAGCGGCAGAGTTGCAAGTACCTGAGTTCCATGGACAGCCGTGCGAATGCGCGTAAATTAAACAGTCCAAATGCCCATTTTTTGCGGCCATTTCGCAAACATCTTCGTACCACGAACACCCGTTCTCGTGCGCGTACACCAAACTCTCTAAACAACCTTCTTCAGCGGCGGTACTACACGTCCAACTGTCCCATGGACAACCGTGCGAATGCGCATACTGCAAGCAATCAAAATGCTTACCCGCGGCCGCGCAAGTCCAAATGTCCCATGGACAGCCGTTCTCGTGTGCGTAGACAAGACACTCTAAATGTCCACCTGCTGCGGCATTTTTGCAGGTATTTTTATCCCACGTGCAGCCTTGCGCATGCGCATACTTCAAACACTCCAAGTGCCCATGTTCAGCAGCTATATCGCATATTGTAGGATCTAAAAACTCTGAACCAATGCGCGCGTGCAAGTATTGAAAACAGTCTACATGCCCGTGTGTTACTGCGCTTGTGAGTAGTAATGAATTTTTGTAACTTTTTGGGATGTCGATCTCTTTCAAAATCTCAACAGCGCCAAAAGAAATGGCTTTTTCAGCGCGTGTATACGCATCGTTGGTGTCCGAGATTACACAAAGCAACTGGTCGATTTGATTAACTCTACTGCAATACTGTTGTAATAGTGCTTTCACTTCTTCTCGTTCGGTTTCTTTAGCATTTATGCAAAACACGATGAGTTCTCGCGGCAGATTGTTTTCGCTCATCCAATAGTCGAGCGTCTTCATTAAGTGCTGCAAGTCGTTTACGGAATCCACCGACACAT
This sequence comes from Eutreptiella sp. 'Long Island Sound 2002', assembly GCA_964036045.1. Taxonomy (NCBI): domain Eukaryota; phylum Euglenozoa; class Euglenophyceae; order Eutreptiales; family Eutreptiaceae; genus Eutreptiella; species Eutreptiella sp. 'Long Island Sound 2002'. The sequence goes on along the minus strand of CAXIWF010001209.1, from coordinate 856,652 downwards.
TGGGCTTGAAATACTCCAACGGAACTTCAAACTCGTCGCCGTAGTGGTCGTCTTCGCGTAGACCTTTGTAAAATCGGCTGTTTATCAAAAACTCGGGGACGTCTTTGACATATACTTTCATATTTCTAGACATTGTTGTACACTTCTGTGAACTCAACTATTTGTTCAGTGTCAACTTTAATTTTAACTATTCGCGGTACTTATTCACTTTTTTTTGGAAATACTCGTCGCAGCCCACAGAACAAGCGGAGCTCAGCACAAACAAAGCACTGGCGTTCTTGCGACACAATTGGCAGCACACTAGCATTTTTTTGCGGCACTCTTGTTATCGCAGAGTCCTAATAAGCAAAGCATGCAGAAATAGTTACTGCCGTGGTAAGCACGAATTATAAGAATAAGTTTACCACTATAGTAGGGACATGTTCTCGCTGACGGTTTTAAAGTGTCCGTAATGCGGGAAAAAATGAAAAACACAAAAAATAACACAAATCACTTTACGCAACTACTTTTGATGTTTAATTCACCTTTGTAGCTACAACATACCTATGCACAATGAGAGTAACAGTTCACCTACATATTCACGAAGTTCCAAAGTATTTGAGAGAAAGCACGTTCTACAAGACGCTGTTGGAAAATGCACCGGAAACTCTGCAAGACGAAGTCTTTGAAGTTCCTGCTGATAAGTTCAAAGCCGATGAGAACATTGCAACTCCGGAAGATTTGAAACACATGATAGCTACACTTCTATTTTGGGATTGTCCTGCTCTGCCTGCCTCTGTGATTTCTTTTTGTTTTGACCACATATACCCAGAAATAAACGTTCTTGACGAAACGGCGTTAATGTTACCGCAACTTCAAATGCTCAAAGTGGTAATGGACTCGCCCCTCGAAACATGTCCGTCGGCTGCGGCCCGCGTGGGATCGCTTGAGATACTGCAGTTCTTCTTTCGGAATTATCCCAGCGTTTTTAAAAACGACGAGATGACATGCAAAGCCGCGGCGGAAGGCGGCCACTTGGAGTGCTTACAGTTCGCAAACTCTCACGGTTGTCATTGGGACTCAAACACATGCAGAGTCGCAGCGAAAGGCGGCCACCTCGAGTGCTTACAGTACGCACATACAAACGGGTGTCATTGGGACTCAAACACATGCAGAGTCGCAGCGGAAGGCGGCCACCTCGAGTGCTTAAAGTACGCAAACTCGCACGGTTGCCCTTGGGACACATACACATGCGAAATCGCAGCGCAACGTGGCCATTTGGAGTGCTTGCAGTACGCACATACTCACGGCTGTCCTTGGGATCATCATACATGCCAGTTCGCAGCATTTGGCGGCCACCTGGCATGCTTACAGTACGCACATACTCACGGCTGCGATTGGACCATGGATACCACGTGGGCCGCTGCATCTCTAGGCCACATAGAGTGCTTCAAGTACGCACATTCTCACGGCTGCCCTTTGTACGTGTATTTATGTAGAAGCATCGCGGGTGAAGGCAACGTGGAGTGCTTACAGTATGCACGTGAGCATGGATGTGCGTGGGGGGACTCAGAAACATGCGAATACGCAGCGTGTTGGGGAAACCTGGAGTGCTTACAGTACGCACATGAGAATGGTTGTGATTGGAACGCCGATACATGCAGTGCCGCCGCTGCAGGTGGCCACCTAAAGTGCTTACAGTACGCACACACTCACGGATGCCCTTGGGACAATACTACATGCGCTAAAGCGGCAAGTCGCGGTCACCTCGAGTGCTTAGAGTACGCACACACGAACGGATGCCCTTGGGACGAAACTACATGCTTTCAGGCGGCAAATGGCGGACACCTGGAGTGCTTACAGTACGCACACACGAACGGATGCCCTTGGTACAATGCTGCATGCGCTAAAGCGGCAATTAGCGGTTACCTCGATTGCTTAGAGTACGAACACACTAACGGATGCACTTGGGACAAAGCCGCAACAGCCGCAAGCGGTCACTTAAACTGCGTGATGTACGTGCGAGAAAATGGCTGCCAGTGGAACTCCGATACCATGCAAGAACCTCGTTCAGTACGCACGTGCTCATGGCTGCAAGGTTTATGTGACTTGTTTTTCGAAATTTTTTGCTGATCTATTTGAAACGTTCTTTCTCTTTAGTTCTATGCGTTTGAAAAACATGTTTTAGCGCAGCGACGAGTGGCTACTTGGTACAAAACAAACTTAAGTTTTATGCAAAAAAAATTGAGTTGTTGCGCTTCACCACTTGTAAACAAAAAATAGACAAAACGATAGAAACAAAGAGCGCCGCCGCATAACCACAATTGTATAGAATAACAGTTCTTTTTTGTTACTCTAGGAATAAACGAAAACGATGAACGTGCGTCTACCCGATGTTCCAGCGCTTTTGAAAGACAGCGAGTTATACAAGACGATGATGCATACTTTGCAAGAATCCATTTTTCAAATTCCTGCTGATACATTTAAAGTTGACGAGAACATTTCTTCTCTAGATGACTTACAACACATGATCAACACGCTTCTATACTGGAAATCTCCTGCGCTTCCTTCTGCGATGATTTCGTTTTGTTTTGACCACTCGAAACTAGCAAGTACCCTTTTTAACAAAGATTCGTTGATGTTACCACAAGTTCAAAAGCTGAAAACGGTCATGACATTGCCTGTTGATGAACGCCCTTCGGCTGCTGCTCGCATTGGATCGCAAGACATTTTGCATTTCCTTTTTGATTCTGACAACTGCGTTTTCAAAAAGTACGATTTTATATGCAGTGACGCTGCGTTTGTCGGCAACTTAGACTGCTTACAGTACGCACATGAGAATGGCTGCGTTTGGAACGCTTTTACCTGCAGCAGCGCAGCTGCAGGCGGCCACCTACGGTGCTTACAGTACGCACATGAGAATGGCTGCGAATGGACAGCTTATACATGCAGACGCGCAGCTGAAGGCGGCCACATAGAGTGCTTACAGTACGCACATGAGAATGGCTGCGAATGGGACTCGGACACATGCAAAGACGCAGCTGCAGGCGGCCACTTGGAGTGCTTACAGTACGCACATGAGAATGGCTGCGAATGGGACTCATACACCTGCAAAGCCGCAGCGAAAGACGACCACCTGGAGTGCTTACAGTATGCACATAAGAATGGCTGCCATTGGGACGCTGAAACTTGCAGCGCCGCAGCACGCGGCGGCAACCTAGCGTGCTTACAGTACGCACGTGAGAACGGCTGCAAGTGGGACGCTGATATATGCAGCGACGCAGCGAGCGGTGCCAACCTAGCGTGCTTACAGTACGCTCATTCTCGCGGCGGCTCTTTGAGGACCGATACTTGCGACGAAGCTGCACGCGGCGGCAACCTAGAGTGCTTAAAGTACGCACATACTCGCGGCTGCCCTTTGACGGTCAATACTTGCGCTATGGCAAGTTTTGGCGGACACTTGGAGTGCTTACAGTACGCACGTGAGAATGGCTGCCCTTGGAACGCCAATACTTGCTACTTTTCAGCGGTGTGTGGCAACCTAGCGTGCTTGCAGTACGCAAGCGCGCACGGCTGCTCTTGGCACGCAGATACGTGCACAGCCGCAGCTGGTGGCGGCTATTTAGAGTGCTTACAATACGCACATAGTCACGGGTGCCCTTGGGACACAGACACGTGCAAAGAAGCAGCGGATAGTGGTCACTTAGAGTGCTTACAGTACGCACATGAAAATGGCTGCCCTTGGGACTCAAATACGTGCGCTTGCGCGTCAAATGGCGGACACCTGGAGTGCCTGAAGTACGCACACGAGAACGGATGCAGTTGGGACTCAAACACATGCACTGCCGCAGCGTCGCGGGGACACTTGGATTGCCTAATGTACGCACATGTGCACGGCTGTGCGTGGGACTCAGGCACGTGCGAAGCAGCAGCGGAACGTGGCAACTTAGTGTGCTTGAAGTACCTACATACTCACGGCTGCCCCTGGAATGTTCGCACGTGCCGAGCAGCAGCACATTACGGACACCTTGACTGTGTATATTACGCACATGATAATGGCTGCGACTAAGCGGTTGTGGTGTTTTCACCGCGAATTAGAGTGCACAGTACGAAGAGAAATGAGACGCGCAAATTCAGCACGATTGTTGGTGTTAAGCTAAGGTCTATAGCCTAGCGTTAGGTCTGCGCCCTGGTTGTTTTAGAATTTTAAGTGCGTCGCTCTTTCCGTTCTTAAAAAAAAAGAGAGAACACGCAGAACAAAAAATAACACAAAAATAGAACACGAAGAGGAAGCCATTTCATTTTGGCGAAATTATACATTAACGGGCCTCATATTTTTTCTACAATGAAAGAATCAGTTCATTTACAGCTCCACCAAGTTCCAGAGTATTTACGAGACAGCGTGTTATTTTCTACCTTGCGTGAAAACGAAAGCGATAATCCGGAAGAGGTTTTCGCAATTCCTGCTGATAAGTTACAACTAGACACAGAGAATATTACAACTTTAGAAGACTATAAGCACATGATAAATACACTCCTTTTCTGGGACTCTCCGGCTCTTCCGGCCGCTCTGATTTCGTTTGCATTAGAATACTCGGGGAACATCGCCGACTTGTTTGACGAAAAAGCAGCGAAGCTGCCGCAAATTCAAAAGCTCAAGGCTGTTCTTCACGACTCGCAAAACGAGTTGGACCGCGCGAGAGTGGCTGCACTTGTTGGATCAATAGAGATTCTGAAGCACCTCCTTTGTTCTCGTGATCCACAAGTACGCGAGTATACTTTGACTTGCATCTGTGAATCCGCAGCGTCTGGAGGACACCTGGAGTGTTTGAAGTACGCGCACGAGAATGGCTGCCCGTGGGAACCCAACACATGTAAAGCCGCAGCGGCTGGCGGACACATGGCGTGCTTGCAGTACGCGCACGAGAATGGCTGCCCGTGGGAACCTAAAACATGTGAAGCCGCAGCGGCTGGTGGGCATCTTGAGTGCTTGCAGTACGCACATTCACATGACTGCCCGTGGGACTTCCGTACAGGTCAACTGGCAGCTGCTGGTGGGCACCTTGAGTGCCTGCAGTACGCGCATTCCAATGGCTGCCCGTGCGACATATTTGCATGTATCGCCGCCGCGCATGGCGGACATCTTGCGTGCATGCAGTACTTGCACGCCAATGGATGCGCATGGGACTCCTGGATATGTAAAGCCGCCGCGACTGGCGGATCCCTTGAGTGCCTGCAGTACGCCCACTCCAATGGATGCCCGTGGGATATCGATACATGTGAAGCCGCAGCGGCCAGAGGCCACATCGAGTGCTTGCAGTACGCGCATTCCAATGGCTGCCCGCGTGACTGCCGTACATGTACCTACGCAGCATATTATGGGCACATTGAGTGTCTACAGTATGCGCATTCCAATGGCCGCCCGTGGGACTCCAATACGTGTAAAGCCGCAGCGGCTGGCGGGCACCTTGCATGCCTGCAGTACGCGCACGTAAATGGCTGCCCGTGGGACTTATTTACATGTAAAGCCGCAGCGGCCGGAGGCCACCTCGAGTGCCTGCAGTACGCGCATTCCAATGGCTGCCCGTGGGAATCTAGTACGTGTAAAGCCGCAGCGTATGGCGGGCAGCTTGCGTGTCTACAATATGCGCATTCCAATGGCTGCCCGTGGGAATCTAGTTCATGTGAAGCCGCCGCGGCTGGCGGGCATCTTGCCTGCCTGCAGTGCGCGCATTCCAATGGCTGCCCGTGGGAATCTAGTACATGCAAAGCCGCAGCGACTGGCGGGCATCTTGCGTGCCTGCAGTACGCGCATTCCAATGGCTGCCCTTGGGACTCCAATACGTGTAAAGCCGCAGCGGGTGGCGGACACCTTGCCTGCCTGCAGTACGCGCATTCCAATGGATGCGCATGGAACTCCGATGCGTGTAAAGCCGCAGCGGCTGGCAAACACCAAGAGTGCGTGGAATATATGCATGCTCAAGGACTCGTGGCCGATTAACCGGGACGCGACTTATGCAAAATCTTACTCTGCACCGGCAAGTTCATTGCATTAAAGTACAGCTTAATAAACGCGCGAAAGCTTAACAAATAGATGTTGCCAGAACTCTCGCAACAGTTTTTTCAAAAAGGTTTTTGTTTGCGTCTCGTGCATTTTCGTGACCCCAACCGAAAAAAATGACTTCAAGACGTTAACTAAAGCTTAATGGTAGCATCTCATGCGTTATTGGTCAACATTACCATTTTTATAAAATATTTTTCTACAATGAAAGAATCAGTTCATTTACAGCTCCACCAAGTTCCAGAGTACTTACGAGACAGCGTGCTCTACAAAATTTTTCGTGAAAATGCAAGCGATAATCCGGAAGAGGTTTTCGAAATTCCTGCTGATAAGTTAAAAATTTATTCAGAAAATATTACAACTTTAGAAGACTATACGCACATGATAAATACACTCCTTTTCTGGGACTCTCCGGCTCTTCCGGCCGCTCTGATTTCGTTTGCATTAGAATACTCGGGAAACATCGCCGACTTGTTTGACGAAAAAGCAGCGAAGCTGCCGCAAATTGAAAAGCTTGAGGCTGTTCTTCACGACTCGCAAAACGAGTTGGACCGCCCGAGAGTGGCTGCACTTGTTGGATCAATAGAGATTCTGAAGCACCTCCTTTGTTCTCGTGATCCACAAGTACACGAGTATACTAAGACTTGCATCTGTGAATCCGCCGCGTCCGGAGGGCACCTTGCGTGCCTGCAGTACGCGCGCAAGAATGGCTGCCCGTGGGAACCCAACACATGTAAAGCCGCAGCGGCTGGCGGACACCTGGAGTGTTTGCAGTACGCGCACGAGAATGGCTGCCCGTGGGAACCCAACACATGTAAAGCCGCAGCGGCTGGCGGACACATGGCGTGCCTGCAGTACGCGCACGAGAATGGCTGCCCGTGCGACAACTTTGCATGCTTCGCCGCCGCGCATGGCGGACATCTTGCGTGCATGCAGTACTTGCACGCCAATGGATGCGCATGGGACTCCTGGATATGTCAAGCCGCAGCGGGTGGCGGACACCTTGCATGCCTGCAGTACGCGCACGTAAATGGCTGCCCGTGGAGCTCCTGGACATGTCAAGCCGCAGCGGGTGGCGGACACCTTTTATGCTTGCAGTACGCGCACTCCAATGGATGCCCGTGGTACTCCGAAACATGTGAAGCCGCAGCGGCCGGAGGCCACATCGAGTGCTTGCAGTACGCGCATTCCAATGGATGCCCGTTAAACTGCGGTACATGTACCCACGCAGCATATTATGGGCACATTGAGTGTCTACAGTATGCGCATTCCAATGGTTGCCCGTGGGACTCCAATACGTGTAGAGCCGCAGCGGCTGGCGGGCAACTTGCCTGCCTGCAGTACGCGCATTCCAATGGATGCGCATGGGAATCGAGTACATGTGAAGCCGCAGCGGGTGGCGGGCATCTTGCCTGCTTGCAGTACGCGCATTCCAATGTATGCCCGTGGGAATCGAGTACATGTGAAGCCGCAGCGGGTGGCGGGCATCTTGCCTGCCTGCGGTACGCGCATTCCAATGGATGCCCGTGGGAATCGAGTACATGTAAAGCCGCCGCGACTCGCGGGCATCTTGTCTGCCTGCAGTACGCGCATTCCAATGGCTGCCCGTGGGATTCTAGTGCATGTAAAGCCGCAGCGGTGTTTCCAGCCGCAGCGGCTGGCAAACGCCGAGAGTGCGTGGAATATATGCATGCTCAAGGACTCGTGACCGATTAACCGGGACGATGCACCCTCGTGCACTTTGGTGACACAACCGTAAAAAAATGATGTTAAACTTTAAAAAAAAATTTGCATTTAATTTTTCCACAATGAACAATGAAAATTAGACCTAAACAATGACTATTTTTTTTATAAAATATTTTTTCTACAATGGAAGAATCAGTTCATTTACAGCTCTACCAAGTTCCAAAGTATTTAAAAGACAGCGTATTATTTTCTACCTTGCGTGAAAATGCAAGCGACAATGCCGAAGAGGTTTTCGCAATTCCTGCTGATAAGTTAAAAATTTATTCAGAAAATATTACAACTTTAGAAGACTATACGCACATGATAAATACACTCCTTTTCTGGGACTCTCCGGCTCTTCCGTCCGCTCTGATTTCGTTTGCGCTTGAATACTCGGGGAACATCGCCGACTTGTTTGACGAAAAAGCATCGAAGCTGCCGCAAATTCAAAAGCTCAAGGCAGTTCTTTACGAATCGCAAAACGAATTGGACCGCGCGAGAGTGGCTGCACTTGTTGGATCAATAGAGATTCTGAAGCACCTCATTTGTTCTCGTGATCCACAAGTACGCGAGTATACTAAGACTTGCATATGTGAATCCGCAGCGTCTGGAGGACACCTGGAGTGTTTGCAGTACGCGCACGAGAATGGCTGCCCGTGGGAACCTAAAACATGTAAAGCCGCAGCGGCTGGCGGACACATGGCGTGCCTGCAGTACGCGCACGAGAATGGCTGCCCGTGGGAACCCAACACATGTAAAGCCGCAGCGGCTGGCGGACACATGGCGTGCCTGCAGTACGCGCACGAGAATGGCTGCCCGTGGGACTTCCGTACATGTCATCTGGCAACATGTCATCTGGCAGCTGCTGGTGGGCACCTTGAGTGCCTGCAGTACGCGCATTCCAATGGATGCCCGTGCGACATCTTTGCATGTATCGCCGCCGCGCATGGCGGACATCTTGCGTGCATGCAGTACTTGCACGCCAATGGATGCGCATGGGTCTCCTGGATATGTAGTGCCGCAGCGCGTGGCGGACATCTTTCGTGCCTGCAGTACGCGCATTCCAATGGATGCGCATGGAAATCCGATACATGTCAAGACGCAGCGGGTGGCGGACACATCGAGTGCCTGCAGTACGCGCACTCCAATGGATGCCCGTGGGACTCCGATACATGTCAAGCCGCAGCGGCCGGAGGGCACATCGAGTGCCTGCAGTACGCGCATTCCAATGGCTGTCCGTTAGACTGCAGTACATGTCAATCCGCAGCGGCCGGAGGGCACATCGAGTGCCTGCAGTACGCGCACGTAAATGGCTGCCCGTGGGACTTTTTTACATGTAAAGCCGCAGCGGCCGGAGGCCACCTCGAGTGCCTGCAGTACGCGCATTCCAATGGCTGCCCGTGGACCTCCTGGACATGTGAAGCCGCAGCATATTATGGGCACATTGAGTGTCTACAGTACGCGCATTCCAATGGTTGCCCGTGGGAATCTAGTACGTGTAGAGTCGCAGCGTATGGCGGGCAGCTTGCGTGTCTACAGTATGCGCATTCCAATGGCTGCCCGTGGGAATCTAGTACATGTAGAGACGCAGCGGCTGGCGGTCAGCTTGCCTGCCTGCAGTACGCGCATTCCAATGGCTGCCCGTGGGAATCTAGTACATGTAAAGCTGCCGCGGCTGGCGGGTATCTTGCCTGTCTGCAGTACGCGCATTCCAATGGCTGCCCTTGGGACTCCGATACATGTGAAGCCGCAGCGTTTGGCGGGCATCTTGCCTGCCTGCAGTACGCGCACTCCAATGGATGCGCATGGAACTCCGATGTGTGTAAAGCCGCAGCGGCTTGCAAACACCGAGAGTGCGTGGAATATATGCATGCTCAAGGACTCGTGACCGATTAACCGGGACGCGACTTATGCAAAATCTTACTCTGCACCGGCAAGTTCATTGCATTAAAGTACAGCTTAATAAACGCGCAAATTCAAAAAGTTTTTTTTGTTTGCGTCTCGTTCATTTTGGTGACCCAACCGAAAAAAATGACTTTAACTTTGATTAAACCTTGACATTAACATTTTATGCATTATTGGTAAACATGGCAAACATTACCCCATTTTTATAAAATATTTTTTTGGAATGAAAGAAGCAGTTTATTTACAGCTCCACCAAGTTCCAGAGTATTTACGAGACAGCGTATTCTACAATACCTTGCGTGAAAATGCAAGCGACAATCCGGAAGAGGTTTTCGAAATTCCTGCTGATACGTTAAAAATTTATCCAGAAAATATTACAACTTTAGAAGACTATAAGCACATGATAAATACACTCCTTTTCTGGGACTCTCCGGCTCTTCCTGCCGCTCTGATTTCGTTTGCGTTAGAATACTCGGGGAACATCGCCGACTTGTTTGACGAAAAAGCAGCAAAGCTGCCGCAAATTCAAAAGCTCAAGGCGGTTTGTGACGACTCACAAAACGAATTGAGAGTTGCTGCATTTTTGGGATCGATCGAGATTCTCAAGCAGCTTTGTATTCGTAATCGAGAAGTACGCAAGTATACTTACATATGTGCCGCCGCAGCGGCCGGCGGGAACCTGGACTGCTTGCAGTACTTACACTCACATGGCTGCCCGTGGGACTACACTACATGTAATGCCGCAGCGTCTATAGGGCACCTGGAGTGCCTGCAGTACGCGCACGGCAATGGCTGTGCATGGGACTTTACTACATGTGGCTACGCAGCGCTTGGGGGGCACCTGGAGTGTCTGCAGTACGCGCACTCCCATGGCTGCCCATGGGACACCTGTACATGTTGCGCCGCAGCGGCCGGAGGGCACCTCGAGTGTCTGCAGTACGCGCACTCCAATGGCTGCCCGTGGGAACCCAGAACATGTGAAGCCGCAGCGGCTGGAGGCCACATCGAGTGCCTGCAGTACGCGCATTCCAATGGGTGCCCGTGGGAATTTTGTACATGTTACGCCGCAGCGGCGGGCGGACACATCGCGTGCATGCAGTACGCGCACGTTAATGGCTGCCCGTGGGACTTATTTACATGTGTCGTCGCAGCATATGGCGGACACCTCGAGTGCCTGCAGTACGCGCATTCCAATGGCTGCCCGTTGGTATCCGATACATGTCGCGCCGCAGCGGCGGGCGGGCAAATTAAGTGCCTGCAGTACGCGCATTCCAATGGCTGTCCGTGGGACTCCGATACGTGTAACGCCGCAGCTGCAGGCGGACACGTAGAGTGTTTGCGGTACGCGCTTTCCAATGGCTGCACGTGGAACGAAGGAACATGTAAAGCCGCAGCGGCTGGCGGACACCTTGAGTGCCTGCAGTACGCGCACGGTAATGGATGCCCGTGGAACTTCGAAACATGCGAAGCCGCGGCGGCTGGCGGGCATCTTGCCTGCCTGCAGTACGCGCACTCTAATGGCTGCCCGTGGGACTACAGGACATGTAACGCCGCGGCGTCCAAAGGGCACATCGAGTGCCTGCAGTACGCGCGTTCCAATGGGTGCGAGGTTTACTCTAATACATTTTTCGGTCGTTTTGCGCGTATCATGGCTGGCATCATGGGTTGGGATTCCTGAGTTCGAGGTCCTGACTTTTGCATCGGACTTGCAAAATGTGCGCTGCGAGACCATTCAATTTCGCCGCTATGTCTCACTCTTTGCGACACAGCGAGACGTGCAACACGGAAACAGCGAAGCCATGCAAGCTGTCAACTGCTTAAAACGTACCATTAACAGACTTGAAAATAAACACACCGGTCAGTCTGGTCTATAAAAATAGTGTACGCTTTAATCAATAAAAGCACTGTATTGTTTTTGCGCAAATATTTTTTTTAACAAGTTTAAAAAGTAGTAATTTTACGGCTAAGATAGTTAAAAAGTAGTATTGACGCATTTGTCGCTGAGCCCATAGTAACAGCAAAAAAATACTATTGCGTTACCGGCCAATAGACCGGCCAATACAAAGAAAGCCAACAATGAAAATAAGAAGGCATTAATTTCATCAAAGCGGTCCTTCAGCGAATCGAACATCAGTCTGGCAAAAAACGCTATTAGCACCAATGTCAGCACAATTGTGCCCACGGTGCTCGTGATGCCGAAAACGAATGCCATGCACTGATATGCTCGTTCTTGATTGAAATGCATTATATTTACTACCCGTGAATATTAAGTTAAAAATAAATTTAACAATGAATAATTATTTTTTTGAGAGGGAAGGTTTTGTCACAAACTAACTTGATTACTGCATTCCACGTTTTGCTTGCGACTGCCCTCGAAAAGAAGAGCAAAAATGTGGGATTTTTTTTCATTTTTTTAAAAAGAAGAAAATTAATTAGTAGTAATACACACCAACATCAGACAATATTATTGTCTCTGCGGTCGGCATGAGCTGTAAGAATCGACGTCGTGTTTATACAAGAAGTTCCAGCTTACTTGCGAAAAAGCGCATTATACAAGACGGTGCGTGATGATAATGCAGCGAACAATTCGTATCTTTCAAGTTCCTGCCTGTAAATTAGGGTAGCATATTTATTGCTGCAACGGCAAACAAAAATGTGTTTAATTTGGTGCTTGTTCTTCGATCAATTTAAGCAAAATTTGCCCATGACAAATTACTGGGCCACTTTCACAACATACTGGGCTGTCTACGCACCAACACCCCAAATTTTTCCCCTTTAACTTAGCCATTTTTTGCTGTAATTTTTGGTCCGATTTAAGTTTTTGCTTTATATACTCTTGGTACATGTTCAATACGCAGCTTCGGTCTCCATGTTTACCAATCTTAAATGGATTTGCCCATTCGGAATTATTGGGCGGAAAGCGAACATTATCCACAAAAACTACTCCCGCGCGACCGATGTAAACATTTGATTCGTCGTTCATCCATTCTTTTAAATTTTTATATTGCGGTCTAATATGAGAAACTTTTACATTGCACACTGTCGTTATTTCATTGCAACTCATCGCACCTGCTTTTGCTTCTTTTATTAGTTTCTTCACTGCTTTTGTTAGTTTTCTAAAAGTTTTTAACTTATTTTAGCTAATAGGTTTCATTTTTTGTTCAGCTTAGGGTTAGGGTTAGCTAAAAAAAAGAATTCGTTTAGCAACTTTCACATACATTTTTCCCAAAAATTTTAAGGCTGCTGGATTTTTTATTAATTTCTTCTTGTTGCTCAACTTTATCAAAAAACAATAATGCTAAAACACTTAGAAACTGAAAAAGACAATTGTAACGCACAGTTAAATAAAAAGTATTGCTTCAGGTAAATCGCAATGAATGTATTTACGAATAAAGAAATTGAGGAATTAATATGCGACAAGTTAGATTTCCCAGCGTCTTATGCTCTGGTATTGAAATCTTATTACAGCATTTATGGCGCGTGTTGGAAAAGTAAAAATCCCGAGAAAGAGAAAATATACTTGACTGCGTTGGCTCAGCTGATTTCGGCTCTAAGCAATCGTAGCGTGGGCGCATTAACAAACATTGACGCTAGGCAAGTTACCAAAATGTTGGGAGCACTTCCTGAGCCTTATTTAAAGTGTTCCCAAATCACGAGCGGCGCACACATTTTTCGCAATTGCATTATGCGCATTTGCTACGCCAAATACAAGAATGCCGGGTTGTCTCACGTAAATGTCAATTCACTGCAATCTCAGTTTGCGCAGAGCGAGGGATATGCCATGTTTGAAACGCGGCTAGCAAGCTTGGACAGAATTCCGACGAAACAAGTTTTGATGACTGCTGACCTGCTTCGACTAGCCCCACCCGTCTGTACACTAATGGGGGGCATTAAATCTAAAACTAACTTTGTAGTTGCTGCTACTACCATTTGTTTGGGCATGGCACGCTTTATCGGAGGAAACCTATGGGCGTGCAGTGTAGCATCAAGCACGTCGTCAATTATGTTGTGCATGGAAATGATGTACGAAATGGCTGGCGGTAATCCACGCTCTTCTCGGGCATACTGGGAAACAGATATACCACAGCGGATTAAAAGCATTAAGCTAAGGGAAAACGAGGCATCCTGCAACACAAGAAAAAGAAAACGACTCGAAACAAAACAAGACGAAGTTGAGATAAACAATGCAGCGAGAGTTGAAGATAGTAGAGAAGATGAGTCAGGGTTAAATGTCGCCGTCGAAAACGAAGCCGCGTCTTCTCTTTTAACGAAAGATGAGCTGGCTAATTTACTGTGCGAACTTTTTTTACCGCCTGAATCGGAAGCACAAGAAGATTTAATTGACAAAATTTGGAAAGCCGATGCTCACAGCATTGAGATACCTCCTTTTCAAATTCAGACTTCTGCGTCTGAGTTGGCCGCTGGTATTCCTGTTAATATTTCTGTTGGCATTTCGTTTGGGCACGGAGAGCCACCAGCCATAGCCTTTAAGACTACGCTGGAAGCCACGATTAAATCAGAAGCTGAACAAACCATCCATCTCTGCCCAACACAGCCACCGATAAAAATTAATCCCGAGTCGTTGTTTTCTGCTATGGACTAAATGCGCTAGTCATTTTAAGTGAGGAAAATACTTTGCAACCAAAATGTTGTCGAACTTCCAGATTGAACTGTAAGATAAAAAAGTCGCGCTAAAAATTGCCAGCTCTTAAAAAGTTTTCCAACAAAAATGCAGCATGCAAAAAAGTTCGCGCAAAACTTCGCGAGCTTCAAAAACGTTTTGATAAAGATTGCTAAAAAAATGCAGAGAAAAAAGTTGTGCAAACAACACGCGAACTTCAAAAAAGTTTTTTGACGAACTTGCAAAAAAGTTGCAAGCAAAAAAGTTCGCGCAGCGCATTATTACACCAAAGTCTGCTTCCGCAACACCGCGATTCCAGTATGAGCAAAATTGAGCACGCATTCTACGCGCTTTGTTGCCGCAAATGTTTAGTTATCTGCGAATACCTGGAGCTGATATTTCGCGATTTTTGTTAAGCAGTTTACCGCGACATCCGACAATTGCTACCCTGACTATTGCATCGGACTTGCAAAATGTGCGCTGCGAGACCATTCAATTTCGCCGATATGTCTCACTGTTTGCGACACAGCGAGACGTGCAACACGGAAACAGCGAAGCCATACAAGCTGTCAACTGCTTAAAACGTACCATTAACAGACTTGAAAATAAACACACCGGTCAATCTGGTCTATAAAAATAGTGTACGCTTTAATCAATAAAAGCACTGTATTGTTTTTGCGCAAATATTTTTTTAACAAGTTTAAAAAGTAGTAATTTTACGGCTAAAGTAGAGTATTAACGCATTGGTCGTCGGGTCCATAGTAACACATAAAAAAGAACACTGCTTGAACGACCAGTACACAGAAAGCACAAAATGAAAATACTTCGGCACTAGTTTCATTAAAGCGGAAAAAATCCTTCAGCACAACGAACATCAGTCCGGCGAAAAACGCTAGTATCACAAATGTCAGCACAATTGTGCTCGTGATGCCGAAAACGACTGCCATGCACTGATATGCTCGTTCTTGATTGAAATACATTGTATTTACTACCCTTGAATATTAAGTTAAAAATAAATTTAACAATGAATAATTATTTTTTTGAGAGGGAAGGTTTTGTCACAAACTAACTTGATTACTGCATTCCACGTTTTGCTTGCGACTGCCCTCGAAAAGAAGAGCAAAAATGTGGCATTTTTTTTCATTTTTTTTAAAAAGAAAAAAATTAATTAGTAGTAATACACACCAACATCAGACAATATTATTGTCTCTGCGGTCGGCATAAGCTGTAAGAATCGACGTCGTGTTTATACGCGTGTTCGTTTCGCTTTTACTATTGGAACAGCATAATGCGGCGCACCTGAGCTTCAAACAAGTTAAGCAAAAAATACACGCGTGTTGCTTTAGAAAATAATCACGCATAACTATTTTATTTCATTCTACAAAAATGCTTAAAGCATTCGCTGCTGCCTTACATTCTTTAACTTGCACTCTCGCTGAAATACAGAAACATGCCGCGGCTCTTGCAGTGTTACGCAGCTTGTAACTTTTTCGTTGCATAAACGCGGGTGATGTGGAAAGCGCAATAAAAGAAAACTGCATATCGTAAAAAAATGAACATATGTTTTTTTATTGCGACTGCTGCTTTACACTGTCGCTTTTGTACGTAAAAAAGAAAGCTAGAGAGGAACGGCATAAAAGGAACATAAGAGAGACAAAGAAAAACCAAACTCATAATTTCAAGACTATGCAAGTCACATTAAAGCTGCGCGAAGTTCCAGAGTACTTACGAGACAGCGTATTCTACAATACCTTGCGTGAAAATGCAAGCGACAATCCGGAAAAGGTTTTTGAAATTCCTGCTGATACGTTAAAATTAGATATAGAGAATATTACAACTTTAGAAAACTATAAGCACATGATAAATACACTCCTTTTCTGGGACTCTCCGGCTTTTCCGTCCGCTCTGATTTCGTTTGCGCTTGAATACTCGGGCAACATCGCCGACTTGTTTGACGAAAAAGCAGCGGCGCTGCCGCAAATTCAAAAGCTCAAGGAAGTTCTTTACAAATTGGACCGCGCGAGAGTTGCTGCATTTTTGGGATCGATCGAGATTCTCAAGCAGATTTGTATTCGTAATCGAGAAGTACGAAAGGATACTACCATCTGTTTTGATGCAGCGAGAGGCGGACAACTTGAGTGCTTGCAGTACGCGCACTCCAATGGCTGCCCGTGGGACTTCAACACATGCATGGCCGCAGCGCTCAAAGGGCACCTCGAGTGTCTGCAGTACGCGCACTCCAATGGCTGCGAATGGGACTACTTTACATGTTCCTTCGCAGCGGCTAGAGGCCACATCGAGTGTCTGCAGTACGCGCACTCCAATGGTTGTTCCTGGATCAGGGATACAAGTTACTTAGCAGCGCGTAAAGGGCACCTTGAGTGCCTACAGTACGCGCACTCCAATGGCTGTCCGTGGGACTCCGATACATGTTCCTCCGCAGCGCTTGGTGGGCAACTTGAGTGCCTACAGTACGCGCACGAGAATGGCTGCCCGTGGGACTTCTGGACATGTAACCGCGCAGCGGCTAAAGGCCACCTCGAGTGTCTGCAGTACGCGCACGAGAATGGCTGCCCGTGGAATTCCAGTACGTGTTACGCCGCAGCGGCTGAAGGCCACCTCGAGTGCTTGCAGTACGCGCATTCCAATGGCTGCACGTGGAACAAAGAAATATGTGAAGCCGCAGCGAAAGGCGGACACGTCGAGTGCTTGCAATACGCGCACTCTAATGGCTGCGAATGGAACTCATACACCTGCAGAGCCGCAGCGAGGGGTGGGCACCTTGAGTGCCTACAGTACGCGCACGAGAATGGCTGCCCGTGGGACTCCGATACATGTTCCTCCGCAGCGTTTGGTGGGCAACTTGAGTGCCTACAGTACGCGCACGAGAATGGCTGCCCGTGGGACTTCTGGACATGTCACCACGCAGCGGCTAAAGGCCACCTCGAGTGTCTGCAGTACGCGCATTCCAATAACTGCACGTGGGACGAAAAAACATGTGAAGCCGCAGCGGAAGGCGGACACGTTGAGTGCCTGCAGTACGCGCACTCTAATGGCTGCCCGTGGGACTACAGGACATGTAACGCCGCGGCGTCCAAAGGGCACATCGAGTGCCTGCGGTACGCGCGTTCCAATGGGTGCGAGGTTTACTCTAATCCATTTTTCGATCGTTTTGCGCGTATCATGGGTTATTTGTATCCAGGTGCAAAATAAGCAATAAGGAAAGTCTAGTAGACGGAAGATTTAGAGCATAGAGCTTTAATCCTATACTTCTTCTGCCGCGCAAAAAAAGGTGATTTTTGTAAAGAGAGAACCGTGCACAAGAAGTAGCCTTCTAGCTGTAAGTGGGATTCTAGCTGTAACAGATAAGTATAAGCTAATTCACATGATCTCTTTACCTCGCTGTCTGTGATATGAGGATGAGTTAAAGTGTTAATGGCTAAAATATGAAAATGGGCAATGGTTTTTGGAGGAAAAGCAATCTCGGCACAAGCAGCAACTTAGCTCTTGCGCCGTTTAGAAGCTTCTAAACATATTATTTTCCACCTGTTTGAAATGGCATGATGAAAATAACTTGTTTGATATACGAGTTGAAGTGAATGCCGTCAATTCCACACGATCTTTTAAGAAAGTCAACAAGCGGGTTGCATGGTGTTTCATTCGTTTATTAGTTGGAACATATATAAAATTAAGTATCCATGGATCACGAAAGTTTTGTAATGGATCAAAATCGCATTTTGAAAGTAATGCTAATGCACAAATTTCATTATTTTCAATTAATTCATAACACTTTAATGAACATACTTCATTCATCCATTGCTTCACATATATCGTGTCATTTTCAAAAAAATGTTTATTGTACAATTTTTGAATATGTCGTCTCGATTTTATATCGTCCAAATATATTCTAACTTCATTCATTTTTGTAAAGCTTGACGTACCGGTTATTCAATATTATCTGTAATGTGTTTTATAGTATAGTGTTTTTTTACCTTTAAATGCATCGAAATTAAAGTTGACAGTACACCGTAATTAACTTATGCCAATTGCAGAATCGTGAGACTAGCCGCACGCGGAAACAAAATAAACGACGAAAGGGGGGCGCGCTGCCCTTGTCACTACTGCTTCCAGATTTTAGAGTTATTTAGAACTTTTCTTTGATCCGCTGTCGGCTACACAGGCAATACAACTCAGAACCAAAGAAGTTATGCCGAATGCAAGGGCGATGTACGCTAGTGTTTCGTTTGTGTCATCATCAGAACCATTGCTGCTCTTGCCACCGCTGCTTCCGGAACCAGAGTTAGAGTCGGTAGTTTGATTAGAGGTGAAATTTGAGGTTGGCTCTACCGTGGGCATTACGGAAGGGGCGGCGGAAATTAACAGTGCACAGTTTGCAATCAGAAGCATGCACAATGCAAATTTGCCGACCTTGTTTGAAGCCATTTTGTTTGTTTTACAAAGGA
Source organism: Eutreptiella sp. 'Long Island Sound 2002' (assembly GCA_964036045.1). Taxonomy (NCBI): domain Eukaryota; phylum Euglenozoa; class Euglenophyceae; order Eutreptiales; family Eutreptiaceae; genus Eutreptiella; species Eutreptiella sp. 'Long Island Sound 2002'. The sequence goes on along the minus strand of CAXIWF010001209.1, from coordinate 837,898 downwards.
ATTATTAAAAAAATAGAAATCTTGTGACCACAATTTTTTGACCTGCTTTTAATTATGAAATGTAAAGCAGCAGTAAACTTACACGCTTCAGTTGTTAAAATACAACTTCTACGACACTTTTTTTGGAAACGATGAAACAATAAAATGTGTCGAACAATTTCCAAAACATGCACGCGATTTGTGGCGATGCGAAAGTTTCCTTATCAGCGAGACTACAAACAAAACTACGCTTGGCGCGCTATTTATGCAAAAAAAATAATATTAGCAACGCTTAAAAACAGCTTTTTACCAAACATAACACAACAACTTTATTTCAGAAATTAGTGCCGATCGTTGTAAACGGCAATATGAGGATGAGTGAAGAATTTATTAACATTCGCCTGCAAGAAGTTCCAGAGTACTTGAGAAAAAGCAAGTTGTATATAACACTGCTTAGCAATGCAGCGCATGATTTGCAAGACGAAATTTTTCAAGTTCCCGTTGATAAGTTCAAGATCGACGAGGAAAACATTATTACTTCGGAGGACTTTAAGCACATGATAGCTACACTCCTTTTTTGGGACAGTTCTACTCTTCCGGTTGCTTTGATTTCGTTTTGTCTTGACCACTCGGAACAAGCAATTAAACTTTTTGACAAAGAAGCATTAATGTTGCCGCAACTTGAAATGCTAAAAACCGTCATGGACTCGCCTATTAGTAAACGCCCGTCGGCTGCGGCTCGCGTGGGATCGCGAGAGATTTTGCAGTTCTATTTTTGTGCAGCAAAAGGCGGACACTTGGAGTGCTTGCAGTACGCGCATTCCCATGGCTGTGAGTGTAACTGGAGAACTCAAGCCGCCGCGTTGCGCGGCAAGAACATTGGGTGCATGCATTACTTGTATAATCTGTCGACTGGCTCCAAAAACTAATACACCACACACATACATACATTTTTCCCCAAAATTTCAAGGCTGCTGGATTTTTTTTAATTTTTCTTGTTGCTCGTGTACCATAATTATATCGTATCTATACTAAGTATAATAATTACAATTTCTTTTTAATAATTGGCTTACACAATAATAACAATCATACAATGATAATGAAACTACGTGAAATTTTAGGTGTTATGCTGATCATAGCAATTATGCTTATAACAGTGATTGTAGTTTATGCGTATAATTCAGGTTCGTGCAAAATTAACAAATCATACAATTGTGATGAAAATTTTTGTCTATTAAAAGAGTTTCATATTGTTATTCCAGAATATTTACATCAATGCATTAAAGTTCTTTTGGAAAATAAAGATGTTCAAAAACGAGTAAATATTACCTCCTATGTAGAAAATATTTGGCATTGCGCAATTCCAAACAAAAAAGGAATAACTATATCCACGGAAAATATTATTAAACTTTCGCCTAAAATTATTGAGTTTTATCAAAATAATCTCAAGAAAATTATTTCAGAATTATTGCAAATTGATGTTTATTCAACAGATTTATCGCTGCCAACGTCCTGTGCTTTGTTGATTTATGAAAACGAGGGCGATTGGATCAATTGGCATTATGATTATAATTATTATGATGGACGATTTTTTACTGTACTAATTCCAATTACTAATAAAAAAACATGCACTCAATTCCAACTTATGGATGATGATGGTCGTATTCAAAGCTTTGACTTAATTAATGGAAATTCAATTATTTTTGAGGGACATTATTTATACCATAGAGCTTCTAAGCTTTGCAAAAATCAAAAAAGAGTGATATTATCCTGTCAGTATGTTACTGTTAATCAAATTAACGTTTTGAATAGGTTAAGAGTAAAATTTAAAGATTTTGCCTACACTGGGAAATTATGGTAAGGCGTACCGTTAAAATTGCAGCGCTCCAAAATCTGGCTCTATCACGAGACAAAAAGAAGCACATCTATAACTAATGTAAGTAAACATTTCCAAATTCACTGGGGTGGAATGAAATCTCTGCCCAACACAGCCACCGATAAAAATTAATCCCGAGTCGTTGTTTTCTGCTATGGACTAAATGCGCTAGTCATTTTAAGTGAGGAAAATACTTTGCAACTAAAATGTTGTCGCGATTCTTGTTAATCAGTTTACCGCGTATGGTGGGCACCTTGAGTGCCTGCAGTACGCACATTCCAATGGCTGCCCGTGGGACTTATTTACATGTAAAGCCGCAGCGTATCGTGGGCACCTTGAGTGCCTGCAGTACGCGCACTCCAATGGCTGCCCGTGGAACTCCCATGTATGTGAAGTCGCAGCGGCTGTCGGGAACCTTGAGTGCCTGCAGTACGCTCACGAGAAAGGCTTCCCGTGGAACGAACAAGTATGTAGAGCCGCATCGGTCGACGGCCATCTTGAGTGCATGCAGTACGCGCACTCCAATGGCTGCCCGTGGGACTCCGAAACCTGTAAAGTCGCAGCTGCCGGAGGCCACATCGAGTGCCTGCAGTACGCGCATTTCAATGGCTGTCCCTGGCGCTACAGTTTAATTGAAGCCAAAGCGGCTGGCAAAATAATCGAGTGCCTGAAATACATGCAACGAGTCTGTGGGTACACATAAGCTGCAGCAACAAAGACACAATAACCGTCACGCGATCAACTACTGCCGTTTTTGCACTGCTGGTTTTGTAGTGTTGTGTGGTTTAGGGTTTCGTCTTACCAGTGCAAGAGGATGAGTTTGCTTGAACAATGCCCCGCAGATTAATAGCAAATCTATAACCCTATGTTCCAAAAGAAACAACTTTTTTTGAAATTTATTTAAACATGCGCGCGAAAGTGTCCTTCTTATCGCGACAACGAAGAACATTGCGTTTGGCTCGCTATTATTTTCGCGCCGCGTGAAAATAATACAGCTTAAAAAGAACTTTTTTACAAATAGCACAACAATTTTATTTCAGAAATAATTGGTGGCGATCTTTGTTATCTGCACTATGAGCATGAGTGCAGAATTTATTGACGTGCGTCTGCAAGAAGTTCCAGAATACTTGAGAGAAAGCGTGCTGTACAAAACATTGCTTGAAAATGCAGCAGCGGAAGATTCTCAAAAAGAAGTCTTTCAAGTTCCTGCTAATAAGTTCAAGACAGACGTAGATAACATCTTTACTGCAGAAGAATTTAAGCACATGATAGCTACACTTCTGTTTTGGGATTCTCTGGCTTGTCCTGTGTCTATGGTTTGGTTTAGTCTTGACCACTGGGATGAAATACCGTCCCTATTAAATGAAGAGGCGCTGATGTTACCGCAATTTGAAAACCTGAAAACGATAATGGCGTCGCCCATTGAGAAACGTATGTCGATTGCGGCTCGAATTGGATCGCTCGAGATTCTGCAGTACTATTGTCGTGTTGACAACACCGTTTTTAAAAAAGATCGTGACATATGCAAAGTCGCTGCGACATACGGGCACCTCGAGTGCTTAAAGTACGCACATACTCACGGCTGTTATTGGGACGCTAAGACCTGCAAAGCAGCAGCAGGCGGACACCTCGAGTGTTTAAAATACGCACATACTAACTTCTGCTATTGGGACGCTGATACAATGTCCTATGCGTTTTGGAACGGCCATCTTGCGTGCTTACAGTACGCACATACTCACGGCTGCATCTGGAACGAAAGCCTGCGAACGAACACTGAAAAGTGTGGCGGCAATCGAGCGTGCATAGAGTATGTGAATACGTACGTTCACGATACTACTGATACATATGAATACGAATTGTATAGCGGCCACATAGAGCGCGTTGAGTACACACCGCTGCGTGAGTTGTACGCTGATAGATGCGAATCCGCAGCTGCACGTGGCGACCTAGAGTATTTAAAGTACGCACATGCGCAAGGCTGCGAGTGGGATTCAACTACATGCACATCCGCCGCTGCAAATGGACACCTGGAGTGTTTACTGTACGCGCATACCCACGGCTGCGATTGGAATGCAAACACGTGCTTATACGCAGCTGAAGGCGGACACTTAGAGTGCTTACAATACTTGCATACGAATGGCTGCGAGTGGAACGCTCAAACATGCTCTGCGGCAGCGCGCGGCGGCCACATAGAGTGCTTACAGTACGCACATACGAATGGCTGCCCTTGGGACGCCAATACATGCTCTGACGCAGCTGCGGGCGGACACTTAGACTGCTTACAGTACGCACACACTAACGGCTGTCCTTGGACGGCCTTTACGTGCACTAAAGCGGCATTCTATGGCCACCTACAGTGCTTACAGTATGCACATGAGAACGGCTGCGATTGGGACTCAAACACATGCAAATATGCAGCAGAACGCAGACGCAGCAAGTGCTTGCAGTATGCACGTGAGAATGGCTGCGAATGGGATCCAACTGCATGCAAATACGTATCGGAATACATACACATGGGATTATTTTTTTATGATTTTTACCCCATGCGGTTTTGAACGATTTTGCAACTTTTATGCAATCGTTCTCCTCAAAAACTTTTTTTCAAGAAGCGCAATTTTTTTACGATTGTATGCCAAAAACAAGATCACAATTCCTGACTTTCCTCAACCTGTTTGTCTGTCTGGTTTTCGCGAATCGGAAATGCAATTTTCAGTATTGTTTTTCGGAGTTGACAACTTTTTTTTGATGACGATTTGGCAGAACACAACATTTTGGAAAGGTAACAATACAATTTATACCAGACACGTGTGAAACACAAAACAGACACAATGAACGACTTGAATCAAGTTCCCGCCTACCTACGAACAAGCTCTTTGTTTAAGACGCTTGTCGACAAACGTGATCAAGACTTGAGCCACATTGCACCAAATCAATTCAAGCGTGATCTGACTTTCAATTCCCTAGCCGACGCGTCGCATTTGCTTAACACGCTCCAGCACTGGAAAAGCTCCGCACTTCCAATGAGTTTTATCTGCTTTTGCCTGCGCCACGAGAACAAGGACGAAGTCAATGACGTGCTGGCACCGTTTGCAAAAGACCTAGCGCAAATTTATCAGCTGCATACTGTTTTGAATACGCCGCCGAACGACCGTGCCGTGGTGGCTGCAAGAATCGGATCCGGGCATAATCTCCTGCAGGCCGTGCATTTGATATTTGACTGCGAATTAACGGAAAACGTCACCCTCGAAGCCGCTGGAAATGGCCGGCTGGCGTGTCTCAAATATGCTCACCGGAACGGCTGTCCGTGGCATACTGACGCTTGCACCGCAGCGGCAGGGAGCGGCCATATCGAATGCCTCAAGTACGCGCACGAGCACGGTTGCCCGTGGGACACTCAAACCTGCGATGCGGCAGCCGGCGGGGGGCATTTGGCGTGTCTTCAGTACGCGCACGAGCACGGCTGCCCGTGGACTTCTGAAACCTGCTGGGAGGCGATAATGAAGGGCGAATTCAAATGCCTTCGATATGCTCAAAAACATGGTTGTCCATTGGGTGAATCTTGCACTACTGCTGCATCGAACGGCGATCTCAAATGTCTCAAGTTTTCCCACGAACACGGCGGCACATGGGACTCTACAACTTGCCAAGAAGCGGCAGGCAGTGGCAGCCTCGAGTGTCTGCAGTACGCACACACGCACGGCTGCCCATGGGATTCTAAAACCTGCGCGGAGGCGGCCGAATCAGACAATCTCGTGTGTCTTCAATACGCACACGAGCACGGCTGTCCATGGGATGTTCAAACTCTCAATCAAGCAGCATACTTTGGCAACCTAGAATGCCTTAAGTACGCGCTTTCGCACGGTTGCACGTGGCAGACGTCCGAACTGCTGGACTCTATATCCGACTTGATCGATGCATTAAAAGAGCAGGATGTGAACGATGAATCCAAGGTCCGTCGTCAATCAACACTGGTGTTTCTTTTCCAGATGTACCTTTCACGCCAGGAAGAGCCGGCACACAAGAGAGCTCGCACTCATCTACAGGCTTACAGTGAGTTTGCGGCGGGGCCCATAAACGGGTAACTCAAAAACACGCCTTGAAATAATTTGATCTCGCAGTAATACACACTACTTAGTATTAGCCTATACTGTTTTTTGTTGAGCTTTTCGGCCCTGCATTATTTTGTGCGACTAAGGCATTCTAACTCAATGGTGGAGTTTTTTTTAATATTTATGCGGAAAAAAATGTTATACTATACTCAAAAAAGGTACGGTAAATGACAATTACATTAGCGATTAGTCCTCGGGTTCATGCAAATAGATCGGCATAGACTGGTTCAAGTAGAGATGAGCTCGAAAACGATGCCATCCATCTTCGATTTCATTGCATGTGGTGTTATTTATGTACACATGCACCGGATGTATATGAACACCTCGTTGAATGAGATCAACAAGGGATGCTATTCTCTGTGCGTGTTCTTCGGTTGGCGTTCTAATGCCGTTGTGCGCTATTGTCAAATCTGCAAATGACTGCTGAGTTAGATAATGTTGAATACGGTCGTCTGAAACCTCCTTGTACGGAAAAAAATTATCCATTATTGCGCATAATTCATTAGGGCAAATCATTTCGCACTTTCGAGTAGCGCAAAATGAAACTGTTTTGATAGACTCCATGTTGTTTTCAGGTTACTGTACTGTAGCAGTGTTTTAGTTTTGATTTAATTGAAACGACGTGTGTTTGAACGCAAACATTTTTCGCTCATAAACCTTTTTCCGCCAAAAACTTTTTCAATTTTTTTTCGTTTTGGAAAATTATTTTTCGCTTGTAAACTTTTTTGCAATCTCTGTCAAAAACTTTTTTCAAAATTTTTCATTTCGAGAGGTTGCTCGTAAAAAATTATAAATTACAGGGCAACTCGTCACGATAAACTAACCCTCAAAATGAACTACATGTTTTCTCCACTACGTAGATGAATTTTAAACAAACAAGCTTATCGTTTTGAGCGAAAAATTATTCTACCTTTCTTTTTTCACATAATACCGTAACAAGTTAGATCAGGCACATGTCGCACTGCTGAAATGTCGGTAACCCGCGAATCACTCAAGTCTAGAATCTTCACGTTTCCCAGCGCAGACACATCGGCAACGCGCGTATAGCTCAAGTCCAGATCTTCCACGTTTCCCAGCGCAGACACATCAATAACTGGAGTAGCATACAGAACGAGCCTGTGCACCTTCCCAAGGGCAGAAACGTCTGTGACATGTGTGCCACTTAAGATGAGCGTATGGACATTCCCCAGCGCAGATACATCAGTCACGCGAGTGTAAGACAAGTCGAGAATATACACATTCCCCAGCATAGACACATCACTGACTTTTGTGCGATGAAGTCCCAAGTAATGTGCATTTCCTAGGCAAGATACATCCGTTACGCGCGTGGAGTTTAACATGAGATGATTCACGTTCGACAGGCTAGTTACATCGCTAACTTTAGTACTGCACAAGTTCAACATGTGCACATTTCTCAGTGCAGACACATCTACGACAGGCGTGCCATAGAGATTTAAAGCATGCACGTTTCCCAGCGCGGATACATCGGTCACGCGAGTGAACGACAAGTTAAGCGTATGCACGTTTCCAAGCGCAGATACATCGGTTACGCGAGTGTAAGACAAGTCAAGAATCTTCACGTTTCCGAGGGCAGACACATCGGTAATTTTGGACCTGCTCAAGTCCACACTATACACATGTCTAAAGCCAGACACACGTTCATTTGTCATTAGACGGCATTTGGTATAAATGCGAGCGCGGCCGAAGCGATGGACGTGGCGATTACCGTTGTCAGTAACTCTCAAGTAAATAGTACCCGGGAGTTTGTATTGGAAAACGGCACATTTTCGCAATGCGAGAAGGTCCTGGCATGCTGCACTAAAATGCCACAAATCAGATTGCGGCAAATACTGCCCAACATAACTTGCGCAGTCTTCGCTGAACATTTTTTTTGTTTTAGGGCTAAAAATAAAGTCAACGAACGAAAATAGCGCTAATGTGTACTCTTTAGCAGTAGACGGCACATTTGTTTCATTTTTTTGTTTACGTTTAGGTCTACGTTTATTTTTATTTAATTTCTTTGCAATTTTCTCCCAATACATTTTTCAAACATTTTTCGTTTTGGAATTTTTTTTGCTTGGTAAGTCTTCTTTGCAAAAACCTAAAATGCCATTTTCAAGTTAATTCAACGTGAAAAAACTCCGTTTGCTTCTGCACCAAACAAAAATACGTTATATTTAGCTTTCATAAAGGTAGAGAAAATGAAATTACTATTTGAGCTAGAGCTACACGAAGTTCCAGAGTATTTGCGAGGGAGCACGTTTTACAACGGGCTGTGCGAAAATGCCACGGAATGTCAGCAGCCGCAGCAAAATGTCTTTCAGGTAGCAGCGACACAGTTCAAGCGCGACCTGGAGATCCACAATCTGGACGACTTCCGGCACATGCTGGACACTCTTCTTTTTTGGGACAGTGATTCTCTTCCTGTTTCTTTGGTCTCATTTGCTCTCGAAAACTGCGAAAAAGTTGCTGACATGTTAGGCGATGAGACAGTGCGACTAACACAACTTCAACAGCTGAAGGCGATTATAGACTTGCCATGTAAAGAGAGAAACATGTTGGCTGCTGCTCGCATTGGATCGCAACAACTTATGCAGTATTTTCGTGAAATCGTGCATTTGAAGCCGGCGGATCAACACGAATCTTTTCTCTATCAAGAATCTACACAAATATGCAACGCCGCAGCGGCCGGCGGACACCTGGAATGCCTCAAGTACGCAATCGAGCAAGGTTACGCGTGGAATTCCGAAACATGTAAAGTCGCAGCGGCTGGCGGGCACCTTGAGTGCCTGAAGTACGCACACGAGCAAGGCTGCGGTTGGTACTCCGACACGTGCAACGCCGCAGCGGCTGGCGGGCACCTTGAGTGCCTGAAGTACGCACTCGAGCAAGGCTGCAATTGGGACTCCTTTACATGCGAAGCCGCAGCGGCCGGCGGCAACATCGAGTGCCTGAAGTACGCACTCGAGCAAGGCTGCAATTGGTTCGTCGTCATATGCAAAGTCGCAGCGGCTGGCGGGCACCTTGAGTGCCTGAAGTACATACACGAGCAAGGCTGCTCTTGGGACTCCGACACGTGCAAAGCTGCAGCGGCCGGCGGTAACCTCGAGTGCCTGAAGTACGCACACGAGCAAGGCTGCCATTGGGGCTCCTTTACATGCGAAGCCGCAGCGACCGGCGGCCACATCGAGTGCCTGAAGTACGCACACGAGCAAGGCTGCTCTTGGGACTCCGACACGTGCAAAGCTGCAGCGGCCGGCGGTAACCTCGAGTGCCTGAAGTACGCACACGAGCAAGGCTGCAATTGGGACTCCTACACGTGCAATGCTGCAGCGGCCGGCGGCCACCTCGAGTGCATGAAGTACGCATACGAGCAAGGCTGCTCTTGGGACTACTACACATGCGAAACTGCAGCGGCCGGCGGCCACATCGAGTGCCTGAGGTACGCACGCGAGCAAGGCTGCTCTTGGGACTCCGACACGTGCAAAGCCGCAGCGGCCGGCGGTAACCTCGAGTGCCTGAAGTACGCACGCGAGCAAGGCTGCCATTGGGACTTCGACACGTGCAATGCTGCAGCGGCCGGCGGCCACCTCGAGTGCCTGAAGTACGCGCACGAGAAAGGCTGCCCAATTGACGGTTCTGCATTAAAGGCCTCCGGAAATGGACACATTGATTGCTTGGAGTACTGTTACAAACACGTTGACGTGTGCGATTCCATAATCGAGAATGCAATTGAGCATACCATTCAACGGATTCAATTTGCAAAGTTGTCAGGGGAAGAAGCTCAGCGAAACGTGCGAGCTTGTTTGTTTTGGCTGTTCGACAAGTACAGGAATGGATACGACGAACATTGCAATAAGAAAGCTAGAATTGTTTAAGAACAAGCGATTTTGGCAACTTTTTTCCTTTGCAGTACTTTGTTGAAGTCTTTCGGTGTTTATGTATGGCCACACAGGTACATTGCAAACAAGTTTTTTTTATAGTTAGTTTGTGTAAAACTGAGTTTTTTACGGACAAATTAAAGACGTGCATTATTTCCCCTAACAAACTACGCGCCAATGCACAAACAGCGGACTTTGCGCTACCTGGCGCAGAATTTAACAACCCCCCCGTCAGATGATGAATTGGTCAAGTTAACAGACTGGAAAAAAAATAACGCGCGTAATCCAAAGTTATACCGGTACGGAACATGCATAAATGCTGATATCGCGAAAACTGAACCTACGAAATGGCTGAATTCGGCAATTATTAGAACCTATTTACATTTGTTGACCAAGTGCGATGAAGAACTGCATACTGACCCGAGCGAACAAACACAGTTCGTGGAGGGAATTAGTAAAAATGCAGAGTATGGGTGGAAAATCAATGATAAAACCAAACAACTTATAGCAGTGTTCAATATTTACGGTTGTCATTGGGTAACGATAATAGTAAACTATTCCAAGAAATATATTTGGTTTTGCGACTCATACCCGAGCGATTTTGATTCCAAACCACTTGTTCATAAAATACTGGAACGTGTTATCAAACACAACAAAATGAATCGAACGAGACGAAATTGGGCAATAGACTACAATAAACAAGTTCCGCGTCAAACCAACGGCTATGACTGCGGAGTTTTTGCGCTCATGTGCGCCCAGGCCGCATGGCTTGACTTGGAACTAAGTGAAAATACGTACGGAATGAGAAACGTGTTAGATTTTAGACTAAAAATAGCTGTATCAGTACTACGCGATAAAATAAAAACGAAAGATCGCGAACCTTTTGAAATCCCTGAAGGTGAACGTCCCCGCACGCGAAGAAGAGATTCGAGCAGCGGCACACGACGGAAAAAGAATGATGCGGCTATTGTCGACGTAACTGGCGATTCTGCTGCTTCTCGGAAAAAAAATAAAAGAGCGACGAGCAGCGGCACACGACGGAAAAAAAAGTTTGCCGACGTTGTCGACTTGACTAACGATGATGACGACGATTCAACCGACTTTACCAACGACGATTCAACCGACTTTACCAACGATGATGCCATCGACTTGACCAACGATGATGCCATCGATGATGCCATCGACTTGACTAACGATGACACCGCCGATGCAATCGACTTGACCAACGATGACACCGCCGATGCAATCGACTTGACTAACGATGACACCGCCGATGCAATCGACTTGACTAACGATGACACCGCCAGCTCGACTGACAATAATGCCATTGGCTTGACTAAAGATAATGCCATCGATTTGACTAACGATGATTCCGCCGATGCCGCCGCTGGGGCTGCAGCTTCACGCAAAAAAAATCGAAGAGCGACGAGCAGCGGCACACGACGTAAAAAGAAAGGTGCTACGGTAAAGAAGCGCAAGCATCGTGGCTGAGCAAATACACAGAACTCCCACCTGCACTGGACAGATTCGTGCTGGCAGATCACCGCAAATGCTTTGCTTGAATTGTGCAGAAGTACGGCATGATGTATCACGTTTTGTCCACTCGTGTGATTGCCGCGTGGTTTCCGTGTAAATATACTCGCTGAATAATTTCGTCAGCTGCTCACTTTGGAAATAAAAAAAACTTGGAAACAGACGAGAATAAGCAGTAAAAAGACAAACCAATAGCGCGAAAATATGGGCAAACGGTTTGCTCCGCCGATTTGGCGTGTTTGCTTCGATGCAAACTCTTCGGCAACACTGCCGAATAAGCTCGGTGCGCCGGGCACAGTGAAAAACGCGCTAGAGTCGGTCGTGCTTTTTACGTGGTGAATAGACGGCGTACAGCGCGCCTCCATTTGCCATGATTTGCCCTCCATTTTACGGTCATAAATGTGCGCGCCCACGGGATACTCGCGCAGCTCGCAGCGGCTTCCTCCAGCGTTGCCTTTGCCCGCCATTGCGTCTACCAGCGCCATGGGCGAAATATCACTGATGTCTTCTAGCATGCCGGGAAGCAGCCCGCGGCCCTCGGTGAGCCCGTCAATATTGCAACCTGTCAGGCCGCGAAAACTCAAGTCGCCCAGTAGCGGAATCTTACCACTCGGTATATTTCGAATATACACTTCTGCTGGCTTTCCCACGCACTCGGGCACACTGTCTTCGCTGCAGGTTCGGCCCAGGTGCGCAAAATAATTGCTTCCGATCGAAATATCACGGCCTGCGTAAAAGCGCGGGGCGCCGTTTACCGACTTCTCGAGTGTGCCAAAATCCAAGTCGCCGTGAATTCCGGAGAACGGGTAACCCGTGACATACGCTTGCAAATTGTTTGCAATTGTGTCAACTGACCGCTGAAAAGTTACCTTATTGGGCGTTTGCATCAGCTTTGGGCACTGCATCGCGTTGTACGGATTATAATCCGTGGTATGACGGGCCGCGATCGGCTTTTGGCTGCCCCGTCGTTTTTTGCTTTTCTTTTCCTGTTTTTTCAGTTTTTTTCGCTGTTTCTTTGTTAATTTGCCGCCATCGCGTACAGACGACGAAGACATTGTTGTGACAAGTGTTTTTGTTTAATAAAATAATTAATTATCTGTGTTCTACTATAAGTGTAATGCAAATTAAAAAAAATTATCGGCGGAAACTTTGTTATTTTCAATGCGCGCATTTCGCTGTGTACAGAGGTGGCGGCTTGCGCAACAATAAAACAATTTATAACTGCGACAACTGCACGCGCGGTGCGGGAAATGTGACACGTACTCTCGATGTGTTGGTTTCTGGCGGCAAGATAACAGAAATCACCGCCCCAGTTGCGCGTTCAATAGCCGCCACAATACTTTTCAATAAGTATGTGTTACAGTTCAACGAATTGGCCGTAGTCTTCGTCAACTGCATCTAGAGTGTGAATATCTTCAGTAGAGTAGGTGAAATATTGAGGAGCAAGAGTTTGGGATGTTTGACATTTTTGCTCATCAGAAGTCGAATGAAATTCCCTGCTACATGGAATGAGAGACAGTGATAGCAGCAGACACCAAATTGCTGCATAAAGCGGAGTACTGTACTGAACATAGTTGCCTTCAAGCCAATGATCAGCCAGAACACTCGCTAAACAAGACGAAATGATAACAATCTGCCAGCACGACATTGAGGAGCGAAAAGCAAGTACGTGCAGCTTGTATTCGCGATTATCGCTCAACAAATTTTTGGCTTGAAACTTTTTGCGATTCGCTCTAAAAAAATTTTTGAAACTCTGTGCGTTGTAATTCGAAGTACAAAGAACTTTTTGGGCTTGAAACTTTTTTTGCGATCTCTCTCAAAAAAAATTTTCAAACTTTGCACGTTTTGGAAAACGTTCTTTTTGCAATGTGCGTCTTTTAAAATACTTCTGTTATGAGAACTTGTTCTTTTTTTCGCACAATCGCGGGCACAAACTCAAGTTATTTGCATTTGTAATTATCGCAATTTCAGAAAAAAAAATAATTGTCAAGCATTTTCGGTTATTTGCACGTTCAGATACGTTCTAAAGATTCGCGCAAGTGCGTAGAAGGCAATAACCATTTTTTTTCAAAACAAACAAGAAGAAAGAACTTACAGTAGTTTTCGCCGCGAAGTGTATCGTAAATATACAGTGAACATTTTGTCTGTGTCTGATCAGCGCGTTATCTGAAGATGGAAATGCCTCCTGTACACTTGATTAAAACAAGAAAAAAAATGATGTACGATGGGTACATACAGTACCGCAATAACATTTATGTTTGCCAAAAGAGTAAACACATTCTGTAACTTTTATTTGATAGAACTCCTCGAATCAATATATGATGTTACTAACATGCTTCCTTCCTCCAATGGCACCTGTGCATCAGGCGCCGTAACTGACGACACCGCCCGTACAGAAGCTCAGTGGTACCTATACGAAAAGCAATGCATTGCATACCATCGCCAGCAGTTTCCGCATCAAATCGTGTACCACTGGGAAGACATCCCCGAAGACATCTTGATAGAATCGGGCTTTTTGCGCAGCAATCGCGAAGCTCGACAAGCGCGCAAACAGTTGTACCAGGAACATGGAACCTATCGTAACCATGTACGCGAGTATGGCCTCGATGGAATTGCGTTCAGCGTTCGTAACAACACGGAAGACCAAGCGGGCGAAGCCACTATGTTCTTTGGAATTCAAGCAAAGTGCTACAAAGCAAACACGTACCTGTGCGCGAAACACCTTGGCACCTTTTATCAGTGTATTTTGAGAATGAATGCATTGAGCGAAGTTGAGACCAAGGGCGTCGTGTACTACACGTGTCGTTTGCAGTCCGATCTGAAGAAAGATTTAGATATTTTTGCAAAAAGCAGCAAGACATCTATCACTTCGTACTATCTGCCATTCGATGACAGCGCGGTTTCGCGACAGCAGCAAACCAAAGAGACCGGTTACCTTGGCGACGACCCCTTAAAACAGCGTCAAACCGAGAATCGTGACTATCGTGGCAGCGGTGACCATTTAGAGCAAATTGTATTGCGTGATTATCAACAAAGCGCGGTGGCAAGTCTTATACAGTTTTGCCGCACACCACTAACCACGGACAATCATGAAAAGGTAGGCCTGCTCGACATGCCGTGCGGAACCGGAAAAACCGTGGTCCTTGGTGTATTTTTGCAACAATATTGCGGACAGACGGATTCCAGTGAGAACATAAAAACCGAAACGGCTGCTACACGACACACTGTCGTTGTAATTAGTCCGTACCGTTCGCTCGTTAAGCAGTCTTTGGATAGGCTTTCCGCAGTTCTACCAAACTTTGCACCACTGCTCGTGGATTGTGACTACACGCTCAATGCGACGCGAAGTGCCTCGGACCTCCTAAAACACTATGACCAACATGAGAATGTTTTAATATCAGCCACGTACAGATCCGCGCAAGATGTTTTGGTTCAAGTATTTGAACAGCTTCCGGAAAACCAAATCTTGTTTATCGTTGATGAAGCGCACAATCTACAAAACAATGAAACCTTAATCTGCTTGTGCCGACACCGAGCAGTAAACAGGACTATACTAATGACCGCAACTCCGCCAAACACCATGACAACGGGCGTCATTAGCTCGCAGCTCGTGTATCAGTATACAATGCAAGAGGCTATTCAAAACAAACACATTTGCGACTATCGCATTTACCTGCCTTTGGAAACCATTGAAAAACTCATCGCGGTTGACAACGACGAGTGCGACAAAGACGACGAGGACCACGGCGACGACGACGACCACGACGACGACCACGGCGACCACGACAACGACCACGGCGACGACCACGACAACGACCACCGCGACGGCAACGACGGCAACGACGACCACGACGACAACGACGACGGCGCAGAAAAAGAAGTGAATGACGACGCAAATGAGTTATTGCGATCAGCCTTTGAAAGTGATCTGTCGTTGGCTAGTACTGCAGAAACGGACAATTACGACGACATTCCAATGGAAATACAAGACGTTTTCAAGAACCACGAGGGTTTCCCGGAAGTGCTGTCTCACAGCAGCACAATGATCAAAATGGCCATGTACCTTATTAACGGAATGTTAAAGACTGGTTCCAGGAAATGCATCGCGTACTTTAGAACCATGCAGGACTGCAGCACATTTTGCACCATCTTTCAAAACGTCACGCAGCACTACCATTTTATGGAGTCCTGGACAAATAGCATCACTGCAGACACACCCGCGGAAACACGAAGAAACATACTTGGCGAATTTTCAAGCACATTGTGCGTAAGCGTGCTTTGCTCTGTTCGAATTCTTGACGAAGGAATCGATATTCCATCTTGCGACGCAGTGTTTTTATCCAATGTACACGAGTCATCAAGCGTCGTCCGTACCGTGCAGCGCATATGCAGGGCAAACCGGCTCGACCACGCTAATCCGAACAAAATCGCAAATGTGTTCATGTGGGCGAGCGAAAATGTAGCGTTCTTAAATGCTCTAAAGCTGCTACGCGAAAATGACGAAAAACACTTTGAATCTAAACTGAGAGGCCTCTCAGTGCAGTATGAAGCGAAAGCAACGGAAAACAATGAAAAAACCTGGAGTCAAGAACGCTGCACGACCGCTGAGAAAATTAAAGCTTTTTGTCAGTGGTTTGCCGTAAAAGCAATGAGTCTCACGGAGCTTTGGAATTACAGAGCGCAGCAGTTTTCCGAGTTCATACAAGCCGAACAACGCATTCCTGCGCAAAAAGAAGTGTTTAAAACGTGGCGAATCGGAAGCTGGCTAAGTACTCAAAAAAAGAAAGTAAAAGACTGCGAGTGTGCGGTATACATTGCGCTTTCAGCTATCAGCCCGCTGCTCCGCGAAGAACTTGACCGGTATCTCTCTGCAAAAGAGATAAACCAAAACAAAGAGACTTACACTTGGGAAGAACAGCTGGCGTTGTGCGCAGAGTTTATGCAGGCCGAACAACGCATTCCTGCGAAAAGAGAAGTGTTTAAGTCGTGGCGAATCGGAACGTGGCTAACTCATCAAAAAACGAAAGTAAAAGACTGCGAGTGTGCGGTATATATTGCGCTTTCAGCAATCAGTCCGCTGCTCCGCGAAGAACTTGACCGGTATCTCTCTGCAAAAGAGATAAACCAAAACAAAAAGACCTACACTTGGGAAGAACAGCTGGCGTTGTGTGCCGAGTTTATACATGCCGAACAACGCATTCCTGGTTGGAAAGAAGTGTTCAAGTCGTGGCGAATCGGAACGTGGCTAAATGACCAAAAAAAGAAAGTAAAAGACTGCGAGAGTGCGGTATATATTGCGCTTTCAGCAATCAGTCCGCTGCTCCGCGAAGAACTTGACCGGTATCTCTCTGCGAAAGAGATAAACCAAAACAAAGAGACCTACACATGGGACGAACAGCTGGCGTTGTGCGCAGAGTTTATACAAGCCGAACAACGCATTCCTGCGCAAAAAGAAGTGTTTAAGTCGTGGCGAATCGGACAGTGGCTAAGTAATCAAAAAAAGAAAGTAAAAGACTGCGAGTGTGCGGTATATATTGCGCTTTCAGCTATCAGTCCGCTGCTCCGCGAAGAACTTGACCGGTATCTCTCTGCAAAAAAAAATAAATAGCGACTTTGTAGATATTCTATGTATTTTTGCGTTGCCCATTGAAGCTTGTTGTATGCTGTAACAAATAAAATCAAAGCGCCTTGCGTAAATATTACTTGTAGGAGTGAAAAAGGTTTGTGTACCATTCAATTAAGTTTACTGTATTCCAATATTCAATGCCTTTAAAGAAAAAAACCTTATGCATTCTGTAGGTTTAAAAGCGTCTCTGCGGTGTTCATGGTTGTGCTGATATCTTTCTCGGCCATGTACAGCTCGCTAATCACTTGTTTCAAAACTTCGGCCGTGACTGTCTCTGGTGTATAACCCATATCTACGCACATAGACCTGCACAATTTAAGCGAAATATTTTTTATAACAATTGGGCGCAATTCAATGGCATCGCAGCAATGTACCATAATGTGCACCGAGAGCTTGGCCATACCAATCGCATACATGTCATTGGGACGACTAAAATTCGACAAGGTTTCTCGCAGTTTTGGATAGCGTTCAAACCAGATTTCTACAGGAATTGACCAAATGCCAAATAGTACTGCCCGCGAGCAGCAATATCTTAACGCGCTAATCGAAACACAGGTATTACCGTGCAATCTTCCAGTATCATATAACTGTTGCGTATATGCAATTAGCTGAGAACTAGTAAAGGTATCAATTGTATCACCAGGTTCTGTAGTCATGCCAAGATTTCTTTGCAAAGTCAATGTCTCACCATTGGACGACAATGCGTCTCCACGTGCTTTAGAGAAGTCTTTCAACAGTTTGTAATGCTGCAACATTTCTGCAGTGGCATTTGTTGTATAGCGTGTACTTTATGAACCTGGCGATTTTTATTTTTTGAACGTTTCCTACATTCCGGCAAAAAAATAAGTTAAAATTTGCATAACTTTCTTGCAATTTTCAGCACGCGCTTTCATTTGCCGGCAACCACCCAGAACAATGTGAATTCGGTGCGGCATTTCATGTAGTTTACTGTATTGTGTTAACTCTTTTTTTTCCGAAATGTGTGGTGGTGCATATTGCATCGAATTTAAAAATGCGAATAAGCAACATTTTTAAAAATGTCTATTAAAATATACCGCCAAGCCACACGCGAAGTCTATTGCAAAAAAAACAACGAAACGCGGAAAGGGTTGTTTTGCCACAAAAGTTGCGTGATTGTTACTGGTGAATATTGCAAGTTCTTCGGAATGCATGTATTTTTTCAGTGTATGCCACTCCCCCAAGTCGGCAAATGTAGAATATGCTGTTCTGGCCCCGTATCGCTCTCGGCGAAGAGGTCGACTGTGATCTTTAAACACACCTTTAAATTCGCAAACCGCCGAGCATCTTTGCACATTTTGAGAGTGTGCATAATAGCAGCAATGCTTTTGATTTTGCAAACAGAAACCCAGGGACAGTTTTCGGCGCACACGTACTGTAGACAGGCGATGTGTCCATTCCGTGCCGCGGCATGGCCCGTATCCTCGTCCCAAACGCATCCATTCTCATGTGCGTACTGAAGGCACTCAATATTCCCGTTCTCTGCCGCTGCTCTGCACGTATTGCTGTCCCATTCACACCCATTGCCATGCGCGTACCGGAGGCACTCAATATGCCCGTTCTCTGCCGCCGCTTTGCACGTAGTACTGTCCCACTCGCACCCATTTTCATGGGCATACTGAAGGCACTCCATACTTCCCATCGCCGCCGCTGCTTTGCACGTACTTGCGTTCCATTCGCATCCATGTTCATGAGCGTACCGGAGGCATTCAATATGCCCACCCGATGCCGCACTCAGACATGTTTCTTCGTCCCATTCGCATCCATTCTCGTGTGCGTAAACAAGGCAGGCAAAGTGTCCCTCATATGCCGCAGCTGCACACGTGCGGCTGTCCCATTTGCCGTCCCCGTTCTGGTGCGCGTACTGTAAACACTCCAGATGTCCGCCGTCGGCTGCAACTTCGCATACCAGCGTTTCGTCCCATTCAGCGCCGTGTTCGCGGGCGTACCGAAGACACGCAATATGCCCACCCGATGCCGCACTCAGACATGTTTCTTCGTCCCAGTCGCAGCCCTCCTCGTGGGCGTACCGAAGACACTCGATATGTCCGTTCGCGGCCGCCTCACTGCATGTTTTACTGTTCCACCGGCACCCCAGTGAGCGCACATACTGGAGACACGCGACGTTTCCGCCTTTCGCCGCCGCTACGCATACTTCTTCTTCGTTGAAACTGCAGAAACCTTTTGTTTCGCACACGGATTCGCACACGGATTCGCACACGACCTGCAAAATGTTCAGTACTCCACTTGCGGCAGCAACGCTCGCGCGCTTGTTGTTCGGCGCATCAATAACGGTTTTGAGCTGCTTGATTTGAGAAAGCTCTTGTGCGACTTCAAGTATTTCTGTTGCTTGTTCCAAGTTTGCCATGCAGTAACGTACTAGACTGGTCGGCAGTGCCGCACAGTCCCAGAAGTGCAAGGTGTCTACAAGAAATTTTGCGTCCGCCATGCTTTCAATGACATCAGGGTCGCGCATAAACTTGTTCACAGGAATTTCGAACGAGTCGTCTGTGTTATCGGCAGAAACGCGGAGAGCAGCCCTTTTCTGGTTTTGGTCTTCTTCGGCTTCCTGTTCGGCTTCGTTTAAGATTTTGTAAAGTGCACTGCTTCTTAAATATTTCGGCACCTGTGACAACGTAATGAGAAGTGTACAGTCCGACGACAAGTGCGAGTTTTCATTTATGCAGCAGCTTGCATCACGCTTTCCACGATTTACGTTAGACGCCATTCTGACTATTTTTCCACTTGTACAAAATATTTAAATCGTGTGAAAGTAAGTTACAGAAATAAAATTAACAGGTGTCACCCACGCCCAAGATCAACATTTTTTTTCGAGTGGTTTTCATAAAAAAAATTTTGATTCTGAAAATTGCAAGCAGGATATGCAAATTTCAACTTATTTTTTGCAGCCGGAACTGTGAGATTTCAGAAAGTTGAAAAATCAATCTGAATGCATCATACAATTTTCAAAACCAAAACTGGCTTGCTATAAAAATGGTTTTCACTCGATCAAAGACGATTGCAGATGCACCATGTGGTGGAAAGGATCCATCGGAGTCATCTTCCAGGCCTCCCGCTCGCAAGAAGCGATCTGCGGCATCTTCTTCCATACCTCCCGCTAGCGAAAATGCGCCGGCGGCATCTTCCAAGCCTGCCACTAGCAATAAGAAGCAGCGCGCGGTGTCTGCAAAGTCCAAGTCTCCTGCTCGCGCGGTGTCTGCAAAGTCCAAGTCTCCTGCTCGTGCGGTGTCTTCGACGTCCGAGTCTCCTGCTCGCGCGGTGCCTGCAAAGTCCAAGCCTCCCGTGTTTCCTTCTTGTATTTCGAGCGAGGATAAACAACGTATACTTGCAGTACTTGCTGGCGGCCATGCAGGTTTTCTCGCTTTTGCGCAATTGAATCAAGCTTTTTACCAAAAACTTAATGGTATGCAGTGTCCTCTTGAAAAATCCACGTATTGTGCGGCAATGGCTACTGCAGTAACTCCGCAATTCGCAAATGAATTGCTGAAACATCATTCACATGGGGCAGATGATAATGATATTTTGACGATGTTCGATATAGTGGATTACTGCAGAAGACTTGAACGACATGGCGTGGTCGTCGGCGAGAGTGAAGTAAATGATGATCAAATGTCGTGTTAAAAAGAAAAAGTCCTATTGGGACATGAACTGAGGCTGTTACTGCACATTGTGTGATTAACTTTTAAACAGCTTTGTAAAAACAACAAACATTATATTTTCTTCCACGCATCCGTTGCTCTAAAATTAAACAAGAAAAGCGAACTACAAAAAAAATTGTACCACACTTATTTTGAAACACACGCGCGGGCACACACAACTTACTAAAAAAAGGAAATAATACGTTTATTTTTTTGTGTAGAAACATCACAGTCGAACGGCGCGCTGATGCGTTCTGCGCCGCTTGCATTAATTAGAAACGGTGCGCGGCGACATGAGCTAGTTATTGAAGACTGTTCACTGACAAACTGGAACGACGAGTGCGTAGCCGGAGAACTGGTGTACATTGAAATACTAGCGATGCTTCTAAGTGGCGCCGAACATGTGGATGCAGAATCGGTAATTGCACACGCGACCGGCATAACTGATGCAAACCGAGCGCTTCTGGTGAACTTAGCCAAAGCAGAATGGAAAACCACGCCAATCGACGGCGCCGATCGCGGCTGGCACCGCTGGGCGCTCATGCTCAGCTTCGCCGCGCTGTCGTACGATGAACCGATTATTGATTTTTTTAGAACTATCGTACAGATGGGCGGCGACACAGATACAAACATGGCGATCGCAGGGGCAGTAATCGGCGCACGCCACGGAGCAATAGCGCTCATGCGCGAACCGTACTTTGAAATAAACATCACGGCCATACTGAACTCAGACTGGAGCGGCAGCAGTTTCATTAAAGCTGGACCTCGCACACTTGAATACCATCCGTCAACCATTACCGTGTCCAGACTCAACAACGCGTCATTGAACGCGTGAATACACTACTACAGTATACGTTCTACGGAGTCGCGTGCAAAGAACTGCGCTTAAATTACACTTTCTACATTTTGTCAAAAAAAAGCTAAGAAGCATTTAAAAAAGTATGACCTGCCTGTCTGCGCATTATAATAAATGTATCGCGCGTTCCAAGATTTTTCTCCGCTAATTGCATGTTAATCCGTGTTAATCCATGTCTTCTGAAAGACAAATAGACACATCGGGCGACTGAGCACCGTCGCGATTACATATATATTTAGCTCGAAAGCGTGGCGGCGACTTCTGAACTAGTTCGAAGCTAGACGATGAAAATGATGTCGATATAGTAGCAGCAGGTGTTACCAGTTGTTCTCTGCATAATGAAACGGGGTAAATATTTGAGAACGCTCTTTCGAATGGGTAGAAATGATTGCCATAATCGCGTGTCGAAGGGCTGTTTCTACTCAACTCTGCTTGAATGTCATCTCTAATATCGCGCTCAAGATCGCTCAGCGTTATATACTGCGCATTGGTTTCTTCTCGCGTGGAATGTGACATTGGCGCGGCTGAAGATGTAGTTTCGACAGATTGAGTGCCGCGTTTGTTCGATTTTCTGTTCTTCTTATTGTTTCTAGTTTTCTTCTTGATACGCGGCGATTGTGGTGGTTTATCCAAAACAGACCCAACTACTGCAGATTCAGTTTTTATACCAGGTCTCTTGCTTTTTGCAATAATGCGTCTTGGCTTGCTTTTCGACCGCCCGCCGCCAGTTCTGCTGTACTGTCGGTTCATATTTGTTTTTTTAATGATGTTTGTTTTTATTAATTTAAAATGTTGTGTACCGAGCTGTTTTTTTTATTTTAATCAAAAAACGGCGAAAAAAACATTCGCGCACCCATTTTTTTTCAAGCCCCAAAGCAAAAAAACAATTCGCAAAAAGTCAATTGATCAGTTCGCAGACTTTTATCAGCGGTCCATGTGCTTCGAATGGTCTCTTGCTGAAAAGACAGCGAGCAATGCGTATTAGCATTATAACGTCTGCTTCCGCTCTGTGCGCGATAGTTTTCTCGTCTGGAGAGACGTTCTGCAACTCGTTAATTTTTGCGCGTAGAAATGTGTACATATCTTCCAGTTTTCGCGTTCCAGTATAGGCAACGCCAAGCTTTTCTGTAGTACAGTCGTCTGTTAGCCGCGAATAAAAAAGATGTTGCGAGTCCTGGCATTTGACTTTCAGACCAAGCTCGGCTAGGCGTAGATGATGCTTGAGAATGAAAAAGTCGAACGCCGGTCCGTTATGCGCAATTAGTGCGCAGTTTTCCTGGGAACAGTGTTTCAATAAGATGCGCACGGCATCAAGCATGGATTCGCGAGGTATGCCAGTTTGAGCAAGCTCGCGCGTAATGTGAGTCAAGCTACTGACGAACGCTTCGTCGTAGACGTGATTGTCCGGAACCTGCACCAGGGTTGAAATGGGAATGACGCCCGTGCGCCACTCCTCGACGTGGATTTCAGTAATCTCCGGAATGAATCCCATTTGTTGGTTAATTAGTCCGGTTGTCTCAAGGTCAAGCGCAAAGAGCGCGTTTTGAAACTCGAGCTGGGTGCACTCGCAAAGAATTTCAGCAAATCGGTATCGCTCGCGAGGACACGCCAGTGGGCGGCCGCTGTATGTACAAACAAACTCTGAAAACTCGACGATGTTCAGAGTAAACGTGTCGAAGTCTTGGCGCGATACTGGACAAAAGTCACGTGTAATGTACATCTCGGCGTACCCGCACACCTGCAAAATGTGTTGGGCATTGGGCGGCGACTCACACACCTTGCTCGGCGGCGCACTGATCGGCACGAGCGAAGAGGTATCTTGCTTCTGCTCCTGCTGCTGCTCTTGCTCCTGCTCTTGCTCCTGCTCTTGCTGCTGCTCTTGCTCCTGCTCCTGTTTTTGCCCCTTTTTTTCTGTACCACTTGGAGCGGTTGCATTCGCGTGTTTGCGCAAATACGTAAGCGTAGCGTGGCTGCGAAACTTGAACTCAAACATGGTGCGAGATTCTTCGTGCACTGCGTCAGCAATTCCAAATATAGTTGGAAGCAACGGGTGCTGCAGTGGCACCTGGAAACGCATATTGTCGGGCAACTGAACGGCGTATCGGCGAATCTGCCGGTCATACGGCTCGAGCGCCGTGGCCAGGTACTGGTATCGCGCAAACGTATCGCCAATGGCGCGGTGATGTTTATTACCACGGTACGTCGTTGCGGTTCCCCCAAACCATGAAGCGCGCTCGCCTTCGTACTGAAACAAGAACAAATTCAATACAAAGAGGTCAAGCGCGGAGACCGGCGCTCCTTCACTAACTTTGGCGTTTAGCGAAGACGAAAACGCATGCAGTGCGTCCTTGTCAAACCACTGGTCGCGGTTGGCAAAATGACAAAACACACATGGTTCTTGAAGCGGTGCGTCTTGCAGCGGCTGTACACGGCGAATCTGTTTGAATCTATCGCCAAGCAAAGACAGCAGCTCTTGATGCAGTTCTTGTTCTCGTTTGTTGGAAATCGCCGCCACGGCAGTAACCGATGAAGCAGATTCAAACTCCGACCATGTTAGTATGTTCTTGTCGTCGCTGTGCTTTTGCTTTTCGAAAGTCAGCAACAGTTTTCTGCAAACAGACCGCAGTGACTTCGGAACCTCGAACATGGTATGCAGCATTACCGAAAGCCTGCGCATGGACAAGCTCGGACCGCCGCGGTAGGCGTGAGTAACTAGGTCTTCGGCCCATTTGCCAAAAAGTGTGCAGAGCTCGCGATAATTGTGCAACAAAAAGAATTCCGGGGCAGAAGCCGGACCAGAAGCGGAAGGGACGTCGTCTGAAATCGGAACTACGATTGGGTATGGTACAAACCTGCTCACAAACAAATTCTCGAGACTGTGCTTGATTTCCTCGGTGCAAATCGTCGGCACGTCGAGAATGTCTGCTACGTACGCAAATTGCACCTTCATTTGCGGAGGCCTGAACTCTTTCTTGGCAATGGTCACACAGTCTTCGCCGCCTATGCTCTCATGAACGACATTTTCCGCGTCTTTGGTCACCTTGACGATTGGGCACATATGCACCAAGTCGCTGAACCACGGCCATACGGGATGCTTATCTAGAACGTACATGTGCAGCGAGTCTTTTGCGCGGCTTTGTCCGACAAACCACAGACAGCGCAGGTTTGGCAAGCTTTCCGTGTCGGGGATTCGCGAATACGTTCGCAGCTGATAATTCAGCAAGATGACAAAATCATACTCGAGGCCCTTCGAGCTGTGCACCGTGTGCAGATGCAGTCTCGCACTGGCTTGGCTCTTGGGGATCTTAAAGCTCTGCTGCGAAGTAAGATTGGAATCCGAAAAGCACGTGCAAAACTCAACTTGCAGATCTTGCAAAATGTTGCATACCGAACCCAAGCCCAGGTTTTTCACCGTTCCGGCGCTATGGTTGGACTTTCGCACTGGCCCGATTATTGCACAGGTTTTTTTAGGGTTCGCCTTTAAATACGCATTGGCTTTCTGCACAATGTGAACAAGCAGGGCGTTGCAACTACCCGTGTAAAGGGCAAGTGGCAGATCCCATTCTGAGCCCGGCGGCGGCAGCGGTCGCGTTGCGATCATTTCTGTTTTCGGTGGATCCATAGGAACCGGGCGAGTGAGGTTTAATGCCTGGACAATGCATGGCACACTGCGATAATTGCGCACGAGCTGCACAGTAAACCCGCCGTGCTCGAGCAAGTACCGGCTCGTGCCGTTCTGAAATCCGTAAATGTTCTGACACGGATCGCCGATCAACACGAGCGAAATGCCAAGAAGCTGCGCAAGCGTTACCACGAAGTTGTACTGCACGTCGCTAATGTCTTGGGCCTCGTCGACATGTATTGTTCGGACGCGCTCCAGAAGCGGGGCAGCTTTGACGAGACTCTCGCGCGTTTCGCGGCGCAACTGCTCGAGTGCGCGAAACACTACGGTATCAATACTACGCGCCGTTGTCGGTTTGTTCGGCGTTTTTTTACTGTTTGCACGTTGTAAAATAAACCCGGCGAGCGAATGTATGGTGCGGATCGTCTCATCGGTGAATTTGCATTTAAAGTCACCATTGCCGCCCGGCCATGTGTCGGCTTTCTTCAAAAAATCCGAACGCGCCTCGCAGCTAAAGGTAACGACTAAAAATGAAGCATTGTGGTCTTGGGTGCACATCCTGCGCAGGCGCGCAATGATGGACGTGGTCTTTCCACCACCCGGAACGCCCAGGAGCCGTCCTGGCTCGGCAATAGGATGCCCTTCGATGAATGCAAGTTGTTCGGCATTAAATTGAGCAGGATCGTACCCCAATCTCACAGGGTGATTGGCGGGTCGCGTGGAAACATAGAACTTTCGAATGTCGACAGTATTAACGGATGCAGACATTTTTGAAAACGGCGCCGCGGTCTCGAAAAAAAAACTACCGTATAGCTAGCAACGAGCTGTTCTAACAATACCCCATTATCTTTTGTTTGTATAATCGCAAGTGCATTCTCACTTTTTTTATTAACAATAACATGCGCAATTAAATTAGCATCCCAGTTGTCTTATTGTGTTGTGTTATGCCAAATCTTCCGGAGATGCCGAGCTGGGGAGTCTATGTTTGCCCGTGTCCTGGGCTGGCACAAGTTGTTGTTGACCTATTAGCACGTTCTGGCAGGTTTTATTTTGACAAACAAAAAACTTTTTGCGATTCAGCATTGAGTTAACACATGCTTTGCAGTACGACATGTTGCAGCAAACGCACGAGACCATGCATCCCGATGTCGCGTTGCGGCAAGCAAAGCAACAAACGTCTTGTTTACAGCGCACCCGTTTGGTAATAAGCAGCAAAATGGCGTTCGTAATTTCCTTATCGCCCATGTGCACAGTAACCTGGATAAATGCGCCGCGGTAGTATACGCGACATGCCGTGGTCGCGCTTGGATATGCATGTGTAAGACTCTGATCCGAGTCTGCACTTGAGTACAACTCGTACAACGGTCTTTGATTTCCGTCTGTGTCTTCCATGGGCTCGCCAAATGCAATGAAAAATATCACATTGGCAAACTCGGGCTGTGCTGCTAGTCTGGCAATAATAGTGGTTGGACCGGTTGCTGGAACAAGCTGCATAGTTGGCTGATTGCGCGGTGCCGCGCGCGTAGGAACAATATCGACTCCGCCCGACGGGCTTCGAACGAGACAAGAGTTTGATGCATACACACACCGTAGGTTTGCAGACAATGCAATGCGCAGCACAATTGCATAAAACGCCGCAGTTCTACGGCTCTTAAATCCAGAAGAAGTTTCCATGGTAGACGGTGGCGGCGGGGTAAAGTCTTTATTTTTGATAAAATGTTTTTCCGTTGTGAAAAAAAATGTTGCAACTAGTGCCCTGACAAAATGAAAATGCCATTACAAAAAAAATGTTTACACAGCATCACGCAAGTTTAAAAAAAAAAACCCTTTTTTCGCGATACAAACTTCGCAATCTGATACTGCAAAGCCGAAACGTTCCATGTTTCTGTGTTGCATTTAGTGTGACACTGCGGTCTGAGTTTTTAACAACGCTCGATACAAAAATGTACTTCATCCCAATCATTGGAATCGATTTCGTTGTTTTGTAATTGATAAAATAGTTTTTCCATGTCCGCTGCTTGTAAACTTAAAATCTTGTCAAAGTTAACATTTTTGAGTATAACATATTCAGCATCCAGTTCTGTGTCAGTGGACGGCCCCGCGTTCGTCGATGCAATTGTTTTTTTGCGTTTTAAGCATGCGGCAAAAACTGTCGACAACGTTCCCATCGCAAGTAAACTTGTAATTCTTGGTTTTTATATATTTAATCATTGTATTTAAAGTTGAGCGAGATTTTAATTTTTTCGTTATTTCATGTTCTCCCTCATTGCTATGTAAGACAATTTCCAAATTTAATGATATTACAAAGGCACGATAAAAAAATATGTGCCCGGCGTGGACAGCAAACTAGCATTGAATTCTATGCGCGGGCGAGAAAATACGTTAGCGGGACATTCAATGCAAGTCGCATTAGGCAATCTTTAGATTGCTCTGTGTCGTTTGTTTTGCATTTATACCGTGTTTTTTCCATGCGCTAGTCCTCTGATGCGCCTGGCAAGCGCCATGTCCGAGGGCATGATAGTAACTCGCTTCGCGTGAATTGCGCAAAGATTACTATCTTCAAACAGTCCAACTAAGAACATTTCGGCGGCTTCTTGTAGCGCCAGTATCGCATTGCTCTGAAAGCGCAGGTCTGCCTTGTAGTCAGTTGAAATCTCACGAACCAGGCGTTGAAACGGCATTTTTCTGATCAATAGTTCAGTGGATTTTTGGTATTTTCTAATTTCACGAAGTGCTTGAGTTCCGGGTCGAAAGCGACGGGGCTTTTTGATACCACCTGACACAAACCCTTTTCTGGCGGCCTTAGTTGCAAGCTGCTTGCGAGGAACCTTTCCTCCTGTAGATTTGCGGGCGGTTTGCTTGGTGCGGGCCATTGGTGTGATATATTTATGAAATGGTATGAAATGGTATGAAATTTGTTGTTTTGTTTGTTAATGTGAGTTAGCTTGTTTATTAGTTTACTTTTTTTCTGGACGTTTGGTAAAAAATAAAATGTAAGTGGAAAAAAAATGTTACCACGACCCCTGAAGATACTCTATGTGGCGTGAAACCCAAAAAAAATTTGTCGAAATGTGCGTGCTGCATGTTCCGAAAAAAATTCCTGAAAAACAAGTTTGCTTTGATTTTGTGTTCGACCGTGTTGGTTTTTTTCTTAGGCCACACATTTTGTTTTAGACTGTACAGCACGAACAAAAAAAAATAAGAGGAAGAAGAAGAGAAACAAGAAAAAAACAAGAAGAGAAACAGAATACGAAAAGAACAAGAAGAAGAACACAAGATGAGCACTTGCGCATGGTCTTCTTTTACGTGCACGATTTGTAAGGAAGTGCGGGAAACTTCTGTGCAGTTGTCAGGAATGCCATGTGGGCACTTCATGTGTGTTATATGCGTTGATCGTCTGCGAAAAAGTACTACGGGTCCTGCGGCGGCCCAGTGTCCGTTTTGCAATAAAACGGGCATTCCATTTCGTGCGTACGCTGGAGACGTGTTAGAGACCATGGGCGACAGTGGCCTGCGTGTCGCGGTCGACCCTCTTTTGCAAGAGCAAGAACTCGTGTGCTGCCACGTTGTTTCAAAATTGCTTTGCACATGGCCTCGCATCGGCAAGAGCGTCACTGATGCAGTGATGAAGTATGCCGCGAAGCTTCCTCGAGTTGTGATGACGGATAAAAAAACAGCAGGGGCAGAATCGTACTGTGCTGCACGTGCCGAGGAGTGGTTTTTGCAGCAAGAAATTGTATCTTCGGAATCTGCGGCGCGGTACTTTATTGCGGCCCTGAGCGCAAACTTACCGCGCGTCGCCGCCAGCGCCAGCGTGTGTGCTTTTGTTTTTCCAATAGACCATGCGCGCATCATCTTTGCCGACGACCCGTTTCCGCGCCCGCTGTGTTTCGCGCTGTTTCGTGGGTTACTTACCACGCTACGCCGATGCCAGAACACCGTAGGCTCGACCGACGAGCTTCGCGTAACTTGTCGCGGAGTCGCACGATTGCTGAGTGGCACTTGGTCTGTACGCGTGGTCTACGATGTGCGACTGGTGCAAGCCCTCGTGCAAGCGCTCTGTGGCATTATTGACCGCAATGAGCCCGTTGAAAAGGATGCCGACGCCGCCGTTCCACGTGCCGTTTTGATCGACGTGGCCGCGTCGCTTCGCTCTCTCGTTCTGCGCCTTGGCAGAAAAAGTTTGAAAAATCTGCACGTCGTGTTTGGCGCGAAAGAAAAGCTGATTTGCGAAAAAGCCGTTGCCTATTACTTCAGCAGCGACGATGACGCCGCTCTGGCGACCGTAGTTTGGGTGCTTGCAAACACGCGCGCAACCATCGGCGCGGCGGATTGTTGTGAAGCGTGCGGTGTCGTTAAGCAGGTTCTTACGCAAGTTCTGGACAGTCTGCAAACCCTGGCGCTGTTTGACGCAATTGCGCAAGCAAAAACACCCCCGTGTCCTTCCGTATCATCCAGTGAGTTGGCAGTCGGCGAAGTGTTACGTCTGATAGATACTGCTGAACGCATACTGTTAAATTCGGAGAAGCACCAAGAAGAATATGACGTTTCCTTGTGTAAACAGTTGGCCGTGAATAGTAGCATGCGCCTGCTTCGAACACACCTAAGTCGCGATGTGTTTGGCATGGTAATCAATCAAATGGCAACCATTATTTGCTCCAGCACCGCACTCGTTTCCATGGTAGAGACAAACACGCTGGTCCTCTGCATGCGGGATTGCATGGCATGCAAAGATCACCTGCGCGATACTGTGCCCATTTTCACACGAGCCGTATCTTCCTACACCGCCGGTCTCAGTTCTTTTTGTTTTGACGAAGTGCATATCGCGGCAACGGTCGTGCGACATGTTATGCAAAAACGCCATATTACCGATGCACCGGAAGTCTTCAACGCGTTTGCAAAGCTGCTCCTGATCGACGCGTTGCCAATTGACACTGCGCACATTGCGATCGATGTTGTATATATGAGCATCGTGCCATGCATTAGAAATAATGCAATAGCAGACGACCAGCTAGTACTGCTGTTGCCACCTCTTATCGACAAGCAGCGCGCACTGTTCGATGTGACACGCGTGCCCAACGCGACAATGGTGAACTTCTGTATACGTGCGACACTTGATCTGGTACTAGACACATGTCCCATGCTTGTACGCGACAAGGCCGGGATGGATCGGGTTATGGATTTTATAACGACTTGCTGCGGGGAAACTGCGTGCGCAGAAGTCTCGATGTGGGCGATGCAATTGACACGAAAGGCAATAGCTCAATCTAAAGCTCTTTCTCGTGGCGGCAATGGTGCTCCTCATTTTTTTCTTTTGCAAGATACATTTGACCGGTGCCTTTCCACCGTACTAAAGAAGACCACAGAAAAACCGCCCGCCATGCAGCAGATGATTATAGCACGCCCCACGGCAGCAAGCGCGCATAACGCGGAAACAAAGTGAAAAACACAATTTTGTAGTGAGCGATGCGTGCGCGCGAGAGATGATGCAGCGCATTTTTAAACCAATGTCTGCTTCTGCAACACCGCGATCTGAGCAAAATTGAGCACGCATTCTACGCGCTTTGTTGCCGCAAATGTTTAGTAATCTGCGAATACCTGGAGCCGATTATTGTTTACCACGGCATCCGACTTTAATTGCGCCGACTCTGTCTAACTCTTAACGACGGAGCGAGACGTGCAACACGGAAACAGCGAAGCCATACAAGCTTCGAACTGCTTAAAACGTTTGATAGAATACCATTTACAGACTTGAAAATAAATTTAATTAATAAAAGCACTGTAGTGTTTTTGCGCAAATATTTTTTAAAACAAGTTAAAAAGTAGTAATTTTACGGCTATGAGAAGTATAGATACATTGGTCTTCGGGCCCATAGTAACATTGAAAAAATATTACTGCATTAACGGACAGTGCAACGAAAGCAAAAATTGATCACCACATTACATATTGGTGATCAAAGTGGAAAAAATCCTTCAGCACAGCGTGCATCAGGTGTACGATAAACGCTATTAGCACAAATGTCAGCACAATTGTGCCCACGGCGATCATGATGCCGAACACGTATGCCATGCACGTATATGCTCGTTCTTTATTGAAATACATTGTATTTACTACCAATAAATTTAACAATGAATAAATATTTTTTTGAAAGGGAAAGGTTTGGTACAAACTATGTTGATTACTGCGTGCCACGTTACTGCCCTCGAAAAAAATAGAAAAAATTTGTGATTTTTCTCATTTTTTTTCAAAAAAATTAATTACACACAAATATCAGACAATATTACTGTCGCTGCGGTCGGCAGGAGCTGTAAGAATCGACGGCGTCATGTTCGTTTCGTTTTTACTATCGGAACAGCAAAAATCGACGCACTCAATACACGATAGAACAATAATTGCAACCAAACAATAGCTAATGGCAATTGCAATTGGGAGCAACGCAATGCCAACAAGAACTGTGATGGCGCCGGCACCTGAGTCATTAACGCCGTTCGTCTCCTGTAGCGCAGTGTATAACACCACTAACAAGAGGAATGCGAGGTAAAATACCGTAACATAAACGCTTAAATTGATGCCCAAGTATGCATAGGCGCAAATGCTGCTTTTAATGCACTTCGATGATTGTTCGTCAGTCGAATCCATTGTCTTGGAATAAATAGTAATATTTTTAGAGAAAAAAAGCTTTGAATTTTTTCGACTGCCCAAAAAAAGAAGATCGAAACACTTTTTAACATTTTTTAACATTTTTGCAACAACTCGACACAACACCGCTTTACACTTTTTTTCCTTTCGGTAAAAAAATATGAAAGTGCATTGTGTCCCGTTTTTTAGAAGAATAGCAGATTCTACAAAGCATTGGGCATGCGGTAAAAACCGTTATACGAAAAGCAAGCGCTGCGAAATTATTTAAGTCAATCATAGTTAAAAACAACAACAATGCACCTTTGTTTTGTTCAATTATCATCTTCTGTGCTAGTTATTTCACTGACTTCGGAACTGTCGTCGCCTTTAGATGCAGCAGCAGCATCGCAATGTATAATTGACGACCAAAACGATCGCCGTAGATATATCATATTGTACAACAATCTCGCACCGTACCAGTTATCTTTGCAGACGTATATAACGAAATATACGGAGGTGTGAAACAGAGTGTCGCCAGAAAATTTTACCATGTTTACAACATAGAAGACGTGCTTCAGCTACTAAAAAAAATTAAAAAAGAAAAGGTTTAGGGTATGCATAAAACTGCATGTCATGTAGTGCGCAAACGTTAAATCAACTTGTGTAAGTGTTTTCATACACACAAATATCAGACAATATATCTGTCTCTGCGGTCGGCAGGAGCTGTAAGAATCGACGACGTCGTGTTCGTTTCGTTTTTACTATCGGGACAGCATAAATGCAGCGCGCGCCATACACGATGTAGCAATAAGTCCAAACAAACACGAGACAATGGCAATTGCGGTTGAGAACAACGCAAGGGCAACAAGATCTGTTATGGCGGCGGCACCTGCGTCATTAACGCCGTTCGTCTCCTGTAGCGCAGGGTATAACACCCGCGTTGCGAGGCACTCTACCATTACAGTTGCGCCTGCACAGCTGCAAATGTATGCAATGCACTTAAATGATTGTTCGTCAGTCGAATCCATTGTCTTTGTATTAATTCGGCATAAATAGTAATATTTTTAGAGAGGGAAAGCTTTGAATTTTTTCGACTGCCCAAAAAAAGAAGATCGAAACACTTTTTAACATTTTTTTCTCATTTTTTTTCAAAAAAATTAATTAGTAATACACACAAATATCAGACAATATTACTGTCTCTGCGGTCGGCAGGAGCTGTAAGAATCGACGACGTCGTGTTCGTTTCGTTTTTACTATCGGAACAGCATAATGCGGCGCACGCCATACACGATGTAGCAATAAGAGCAAACAAACACGCGACAATGGCAATTGCGGTTGAGAACAACGCAAGGGCAACAAGAGCTGTGATGGCGGCGGCACCTGCGTCATTAACGCCGTTCGTCTCCTGTAGCGCAGGGTATAACACCAGCGTTGCGAGGCACGCTACCAATACAGTTGCGCCTGCACAGCTGCAAATGTATGCAATGCACTTGTATGATTGTTCGTCAGTCGAATCCATTGTCTTTGTATTAATTCGGAATAAATAGTAATATTTTTAGAGAGGGAAAGCTTTGATTTTTTTCGACTGCCCAAAAAGAAGATCGAAACACTTTTTAACATTTTTGCAACAACTCGACACAACACCGCTTTACACTTTTTTCCTTTCGGTAAAAAAATATGAAAGTGCATTGTGTCCGGTTTTTTTGAAGAATAGTAGATTTTACAAAGCATTGGGCATGCGGTAAAAAACGTTATACGAAAAGCAAGCGCTGCGAAATTATTTAAGTCAATCATAGTTAAAAACAACAATGCACATTTGTTTTGTTCAATTATCATCTTCTGTGCTAGTTATTTCACTGACTTCGGAACTGTCGTCGCCTTTAGATGCAGCAGCAGCATCGCAATGTATAATTGACGACCAAAACGATCGCCGTAGATATATCATATTGTACAACAATCTCGCACCGTACCAGTTATCTTTGCAGACGTAAAAAACGAAATATGCGGAGGTGTAAAACAGAGTTTCGCCAGAAAATTTTACCATGTTTACAAAATAGAAGACGTGCTTCAGCTACTAAAAAAAATTAAAAAAGAAAAGGTCTAGGATATGCACAAAAATGCATGTCATGTAGTTCGCAAACGTTAAATCAATTTGTGTAAGTGTTTTCACTTTTCACACGTAAAATGGCCGCATACTTCGCCCAACCTGCATTGTGGAAATGCAGACTATGCGGGTATGTCTTACTAAAGTGTTTGCCACATTACATACTATTGGCCTACAAAATCTATCCGCGGGAGGGACATCGAGAGCTCCACCGATAATGCACAGAACGCACGATTATTGTTCTACATTTTCGCGTGAAAGACAGACTACACTTTGACAGATACAAATACATTTCCGCACTGCGTTGGGCATTTATTTATCAAACTATATTTTTTCGCTGATAACACAAAAAAAGTGACATTTTCGTACGCAGCTTGCGATACGCGACAAACAACGGAAAAAAACAAATGGCGGGAAAAAACAACAAAAATAAAAACAGCACTTTTGAGTAGTTCATGTTTGCGGCATCATGGAATACGATGGTGAAGACAATGAGCATGACCGTTTGCCAGAGGAGGAAGAAGAAGAGTATGAATATTTCGAATCAGCAGAAGATGCCGATGGTTCATCTGAGGATATAAGCGGCGACGGTCCCGCATGTGTTGGGTTGAATATACCCGGAAGCTATGTGGCATTTCAATCTGATAATCCGTCCTGTAGCGCCGTGTTGCCTGTCTACAAGCAGCTGGCTGGATTTTGTTTAGTCGACGTTGATGAAACGAACTTTTTCACCGCGACCATCACGATACAATCCGGCGATCAGTTCTTACTGCTGCAGATACTTTTCCCTTCAAGCGAGCCGTACTTCCCGTTGGCACCGCCGAGACTCGACCTCAAAAGCGTCATTCGGCCTCCAAACCATGCGCTAAACCTATTATTTAACCATCACCCGCTGCTACTGCCTTTGCGCTGGAACCTTTGCACGGACATCGCGCAAGTGGTGCGAGACTTGGCGGGGGCAGCATCGCAGCGTGGGGTAATAATAGACATGTACGACGATGACGAGGAGAACAGTGTGTATCGCCGCCTGGTTTCTATAATGCGGAAAGCGAGCGGCGTAGACATTACCGCGCTCTTTCCCACCGCACAGTTGGACGAGTTGCCATCATTCGGAGTGTTAAAAGCGAGTCGCACTGTCCGCGACGAGACTGCGCGCGGATGTCCACCACGCGGTACTGGCTATTCGATCAACACTGCTACTCGTTGGACTTTTGAGTCTGACAACGCGGTTTCCATCATTTGCAATGAAATAGAAAAACTCGTCGAGTCTCTTCCCCAAAGTACTGCCGTGGAAAAAGAGAGCGTCAGTGTGGCGGACCACGTAATAGTCGACAGCGTGTACATTATTTTAGGAAGCATATTATGCACGAATATCACGCCTGATGAATTCTTTCGGCATTGCGCATGTTACGCATCAGTCCTGCGCTCTCTCTTGCTGCTACCGCGCCCGTCGGCGCACATTGCGCTGCCACTTGGCTTTTATCGGCTTTACGAAGTTCTTCGCGACAGTAGCTTACAACACCCGAACAGCGAAGCCACGGGGAACGCGCCGGATCAAGAACAAGACGAAGAGTCCTTGAACAACGCGCAGCTTGTGGTACAACTCGGCAAGCTGTATGCGCGGTTCGGCTTAGAAGCAGAGAAGAGCAAAATGGGCAGCAGCGGCAGCAGCAGTCTTAAGGGCCAGGGCCAGGGTCAGGAAGCCGCCAATGATGTCGTGGTCTACCTTGAGGACGGATTCTCGCAGCACGCGTTCGAATCGGCCTGTGCGTCTCGTCTGCCCGCTTCCTGGCTGCGTCGCTTGCGCATTGAGCTGATTTCGCTTCCCGACTGCTTGTCACGTGGAAGTGCGCGTGTCATATCCGGCATGCACGCAGGGCAGCCGCAGCTGCTTAAGCTTTTGCTATATCCAGAATCTCTGGATTGCCCGTACTGTGGCGGCGCATTCGAGTTTGACGTCTTCTTGCCAGAGAATTATCCCATTTCTCCGCCCAAGGTCAAGCTCATGACGACAGGCTCCGGCAGTGTACGCTTCAATCCAAACCTCTACGCCTGCGGGAAGGTACGGCAAGACAACACATTGCGTCATGTTCACATCGCGTGTGCGCATGTCTCTGCGTGTTTTTTCTTTCGAAAGTTAGAGTAATCTGCCTTTTTTGTTTGTAATATGTTTTGTTGTGTTGTGTCCACGCTCCTAGGTGTGTCTGAGCTTGTTGGGTACGTGGAGCGGAGAACCGTGGGACCCTAAAGTGAGCAACCTTGCGCAAGTGGCACACAGCATCCTGTTTCTTATTTTCGTCGACGAGCCGCTTTTAAACGAGCCTGGTTATGGCGTAAAGCGCGACGAAACTACGATGACGAAGGTGCGTCAACATTGTAAAAAGTTGCAGGTGGCCACTCTGGAATACGCGTATTTGGATCATTTCCGTTCGGCCGGCATTGTCACTGCGAAGTCAACAATGAACACCACGAGTCACGCTCGTGCGGTATTTTTGCGTGAGTACTTGCTGCCATGGCTGTGCGCGGCGTGGAAGAATCGGGGTGAAGCTGCCGTGGAGCGCATGATTTGCCAGGTCGAAAACGAGTCCAATAAAACACAAACTGATTCATCGAGTGGTCAGGAAGTGTTCATTAACGTTACAAGCAAGTTTACAAGCTGTCCTTGGTACAATAACGCCGCCGAACTGGCCGCGCGACTGCGGCAAATGCGCGCGGAAGTGCAAGAAGCGGTGCAAACATTCGAGGCTTCGCTAGCTAGGCGCTAATAGTTATACTATGCTGTACTGTACTTTAATATTAAACCGAACTGGTGACACGTACTTCTTTGTTAAATTAAGTTGTCAACAATGCGATTTACATAGCATAATTTCAGCGTAAAAAAAACAGTGCACACGACAGATACCGGCCGCGCGCGATAGCCACCCACACATTCCGCTCACTCTAAATCAGACCTGCTGTACTATTTTCGTTCGCACCATGTCCCGCAGGGCAATGTAGCCATCGCGTGCGTCAAATATGTTGTTTTGCAAGACGCATGAAACTTCGGCGGGCGTGACTTGGTATCGGTTTTCGTTTAGAAAGTCAAAGTCGTGCTCTGCTGCGACGGCGTTCGCGTCCTCCTTGAAAAAGTTGAAGTACATTTCTCGAATCATTTCCGCGTCGCAATAGCCAACATGCACATTCAAGTCAAACCGACCCGGCCTGATGAGCGCACGATCCAAAACCTCCGGGTGATTAGTCGTGGCGATGATGATGCGACCAGGCATTTCGAGAATGCCGTCAAGCAGGTCTAACATAAACCCGAGGTTAATGACAGGCTCTGAATTACCTTTTCTGGCGGAGGAGGCGCTTGCGGGTTTTTCCTCGCCGTTTTCTGCAGCAGCGGAGGCGGAAGCGGCAGAGATATCGCGGTCATAATCACTGTCGTCATCAGACAGTGGCGATGCAGCAGATGAACTTGCTGTATTTCGATCTGCCACCACGCTTCCAAGGCAGTCGATTTCCTCGATCACATATAGGCGCTTATCAATTGGAACCGTCACACACCCCGCGTTAGATCTTGTTCCATTAGTTTTAACGTAAATATCTTCTTCTAGAAAAAGGTTGCGCAGCGACCTCTGGGTGGTAGTTTGCGTGATGTTAACACTCACAATGTGTCGATTCGTGTCCTTCGCAATAGCCTTTATAAAAGAAGTCTTACCAGTACCAGGTGGTCCGTGCAAGAGAACGCCAAACGTATACGGAACACCGTGCTCGCGATACCATTTTGGATTTTCAATAAAGTGTTGAAGTCTTTTGCGAATCTGCACCACGTGCTTTCCGTACACGTTATTTAAGGACTTGGTCGTCGACAGCGCGTAGTGTTCAAACACAAATTGCTTGTTGCTGCTGTATTCGCCTGTGTCTTCAACACTTCCCGTACCCGGTATATGGCTGAAAAACTGAGCCGATTGAGTGATTTTATTGTTAAGGCGTGTCTGGTACTCCAGGTGCTTCTCTTCCAAAAAACAACGCAGTTGTGAAACGTCGAGTGTTGTGGAAATCAGCTCGATCGAGCCCACCACGTAGTCTTTTTCAATAACGTCTCGTTCGTTGAACTGTGCGACCACTTCAATATCATCAGAGATGCGGAAAGGGTTAGTATTGCGTATAAACGTTCTGCCGCATGCAAAACCGACGTGTTGTGCATTTCCACATTCGCGCAAAATGTAATCGATAATGGAGTCAACCCTTGAAGAATAGCTATTTTTACTTATGTAAAGGCGCACACTACTGCGTCTTTTGCCATCGTCGCCTTGCATCGCCTTTTCGGCTGCGTTCTCCATATATTGAGAAAATCGGTGAGTCATTTCTGCGCAACATTTGTTTGCAATTTTTGAAAAAATTGGTTGCATCTGGTAGAAAAGTCCTACTATCAACAAGGGAAGGATTTCTATCAGTTTCAACCACACTGCGCTGAAGATTCCATTTGACGTTCCTCCTTCGGGGTGTTCAGTACCTCCTCCTGCTGACATCATCATCTTGGTCATCAACACCTGCATGAGCATATTGCCGCCCATCATACCATGGCCTATTTCGGGTTGCGCATTGGCGTGTGACATTGTCAATTTTGTTTGTCTTATTTTTTGGGGAGAAACAATGCGATCAGTTTGGTGAAAAAATGAATTGTAGTAACTTTGTTTTTGTTTTGTTCCTGAAACTTTTGTTCAACTTTTTCTAAACTTTTTTGAGTTAAAATTTGCATTTCTCAAATGCAAAATCCAGATGTTTTTTTCCCAACTTTCTTCAACCATTGTTTGTCACGAGAGTTACATTGACTCAAAAACATAAAATCAAAAACAAAACTGCAAACTACACAACTGCAAACTACACAATTCTAATCACAGAAATATGACCGACCAACAGACAACTAATGAGTTTCGGTGTGGCGGCAAGCGCTGGAGAACGATTGATTCGTCTGGCGAAGTCTTGCTCGATAGATGTCCAACTTCCGAATCGTTACCAAAGAAGCGCCGGGTAACCACCCGCGTTTCTGAAGAAGCAAAAGAAAAAATAGAAAAGCGTAAGAATTTGTTTTCTTGCAAATATGCATTGCTTTGTTTTTTTAATTTCTGTACTGTTTTTGCGCTTGTTTGTGCGGTTAATTAGGAATCTGCAAGTCGCTTCCGTCGTGTGGAAGAGTCACGACGATTGCCGTCGACGCGCTCCCGGACGTTCTGCGCAACAGCGAATATGTTCGTGTGGTTCTGGACGACTGCGTAGATAAAGACGACGACAGTGCGCCATTGCAAGTCATTACTATTCCGCGTGCCAAGATTTCCCCGAATTTATTCAGTCCGAAAGACCTGCATTCTCTGCGCGAGATGATCGAGATTATGGAGTTGTTTATGGTGCGCAATCCTGTTTCCGTGCTGAGTACGAGCTGCCACTGCGTGGCTTTGCTGTACAAATACGCTGGTACACCCGAACTGATAGAAATGACCAGGCTGCAGTGCTGCTTCAATTATCGCGAGTTCTTGCTTGTATTCTCGATCTCGTTGCCGTGCGAAATACTGTGTTCCGCGGCTTCGGGCGGTTATTGCGGGGTAATACTCTACTGGCTTGCGCTGTCCAAAACACGCGAAAACGCCGAGAAAAACCCCGAGCAACACTACTTTCTTCTGGGCGAAATGGCCTGCGCCGCCGCAAAGGGTGGTCAACCGCAATGCCTTGCAATGCTGCTCGACGGATTTGATCATGAAGCAATGGAGTACAAATACCATAAGCTGTGCCACGCGGCGGTGATATCGAACTGCGTCGCGGTCTGCGAAGTCCTTCTGCAAAGCCAGTTTGGGTTTCGCATCGAGGATATGCCGCTGCGGTACGCGGCAAAAACCGACGCAGTCGAAAATGTGGCATTTATCATGCGCTCCGTTATTGCAGCCAATTGTCTCGACGCAGACAGCGTGTACGCCGACTCTGAGCGTTTTGTGACTAACCACGCCCTTCGCTGTTTGGACAGCTTACTGAGCAACGACGTGTACACCGCCGCGGCGCCAAATTGTTGCAACGACCTTCTGCAGTTCGCCTTTCGGATCGCAACTTATTACCTGGACGAGATTGAACTGATTCTACGCCGCGCTCCGCTGCTCACTCATGACGCATTGAAGAAAATGATGGAGAGCGCATGCAGCAGTACCAGCGACGCGCCGCTGCGCATGCTTCTGGACAAGAACGGACCCGCTGCGCGACACTTTTTTGCTGCGACCGAAAAGCAAGACGGCGCCGCGGCGTGCATTTCTGTAAAATGTTTGCTTTGTGCCGCAAGAACCGGATGCGCACCGTTGCTGCGGCTCGCGCTGCAGACATTTGCGGCGCCGTTCACCGACACGATCTTTGGTGCAGTGTTACACGCATCCGTGTGCGGCAGTAATAACACCGGCGCAACGCTGCAAGTCGCAATGCAGTTCGCACCACTTGCGGTTTCCGAGGCTGTATTGAATACCGAGCGTTTCGCCTTTAACGCGGCACGCCGGAACAACGTTGACGCTCTGCGATTGATGGACAGCGCGCGGTTCGACGAAATGATACTTACTGTCTGCGCATCGTGCGCCGAGAACGACGCCGTTGACGCCTTGACCTTTGCCATGGCTCGGCTGGATAACGACCTGTTTACGTTTGTGATACAGTTGGCGTATATTTCAGCAAATAATATGGCATTGCGCTGTATGCGTATGATACGCTCATTGGCCAGCGATCAGGTGCAGAGCGAAGTAGTGGTGGTTAATTTCATCCACCAATCGCCGACAAATGCACGCGGGCTTCGAGCGTTCGTCGATCTCTACAAAGCCGAGCTCGCTCCAAACGCAGTAGCCTTGCTACATATGGCGATATCGCATTCCAGGGACAAGCTGGTGGGTGTACTTGCCGACCTTGCGCTCGAGGTTGAGCCACAAATTCGAACTGTGCCTGACGTTTGCACGACCGCGGCGCGAAAGGGAAACAGCGAGACATTGCGCTGTCTTATCAAAAACGGGTTTGCCGTCACGGACGACGCGGTCGTGGAGGCCATTACGCACGATAAACTCAGCGCGCTAAACGTGTTGCTCAAGTGCGGTCTGATACAGCACAAGACGACCATGGTGTGCGCCGCGGCCGCGCGGCACAGCGGCTTACCGGTCGTTCGTGAAATCCGCAAATGCGGCTATCCGTGGTCGCCGGACTTTATTTTGTCAGCCGCGGCAGCTGGGAAGTTCACCGTGATCGAATACGCACTGTTCAACGACCCCGAGCCGTGTGCATGGGACCCGAGTTTGTTTGTGCGCCTTGCGTCGGCGAAGCCGATGCCTTCCTTGCTGATTTCTCGCCTTCACGCACGTGGACTCGACGGACCCGCTGACACTTCGGTGCACGACGCGGCACGTGCAGCCGATTCGTTTGCCTGGCGACTGCGTCATTTGGCCAAGCTCAACAGTATGCGCCAAGCTTTTCCATTTCCGTCACCCGAAGCAAACAAAGACAACGGTGGCTTTGTTGAGATTTTGGCGAGTTAGTTTAGTTTTTTGTTTTTGGGTGGCGACAGGACACCGTGTTGTTTTTTTTTCCGCGACGTTTGAAATTGCCATTTGCATTCATTCGGCGGATCTTTTTTTTAAAAGTGCATTAAATTAAGACAACCATCTCTTATAACTATACTTTTTGTTTTGTTGATTAGTTTGTTATTCAAGCAGCGGCTGCAAAAAAAACAAATTGTTCGTATACAAGTAAATAAATTCACTCGGTGCTTTCTTCGTTAGCCAATTGGTCTTTTTTTTTTCAACCCGAAAAGAAAATGTCTACTTCCTCCTCTCTAAAATATATGACCACAATGCAAAAAAGCGCATGGGCAACGCTCGCTCAACGAGAGTCGCTGAGCGGCCTGCCAGTCGGCGCCGCATGGGCTCTCCGAGCGGCCATGGTAATCCTCGCGCTAATGGTCGTTCCTCGCCTGAGCCAGGCTTCCCTGGACGCGCTTGACACAACCGTGTCGCGCTTTATGCTTGTCGTCGCGGTGACGATATTGGCGTTCGTCGATCCCATATCCGCTGTGCTGTTTGTGGCTGCAATTGCACTCGCGGCTCGTCAATATGCCGCTGCAGAAAACGGCGGCGGTAGTGCAGGATCGATATTTGCAGAGCCACAGCGTATGCTGAATATGGCGTATAAATATGGTACAAATTCAATGGCGGCCCCCGAAACCATGGTGTCTGGTGGCATGGCACCGTTTTACGCTGAACACAAGCAACAGAAGGAAACCACTATGGGAGAAACGACCAGCGAGCGCATCACGGGCATGGACACGTACGGACCCGTGACACAGCGTATCCCGTTCATTACTGACGAAAACCTCGCGAATGCACAAAATAACGTTGTTGGCAATTTGAATGAAGAGATTCGCACGTGGGACAATCAAATGGGACCACAGGGAATCAGTGGTGACCTGAGAGGCTATGACTACTCAGACGCATATGCTCCCGTAGAC
Source organism: Eutreptiella sp. 'Long Island Sound 2002' (assembly GCA_964036045.1). Lineage (NCBI taxonomy): Eukaryota > Euglenozoa > Euglenophyceae > Eutreptiales > Eutreptiaceae > Eutreptiella > Eutreptiella sp. 'Long Island Sound 2002'. The sequence goes on along the minus strand of CAXIWF010001209.1, from coordinate 795,516 downwards.
GCAGCACAGCCCGTGGAAGTGTGTCCCGACCAGTACTCATAAATATAAAGACGGGCCGTACTAGATTTATAAGAAGTCTGTATGTTAAACAAAATGTCTTATGTACCGAATAAAACTATCAAAATCGTATCTTAAGTTTTTTTTCAATGGGGTGTCAACACGCAATTCAGGGTAACATAATATTACTAAACCGCATGAAGTTTAGCTAGGTCTGACAACGATTTGACCAGACTATTAGCCGTATCATAATGCGCTTTGACATAACTCAGAATTCCGCAGTGAATGACCTTATGATAGACCGTTTTGGTTTGGCCGATTCTGATGTTACGAGCCTTGATCTGCTGCCGAGCGGCCGTGTTGGTGAAATAAATCGAGGTGAAGGTTCGATTCGTTTTAGTCAGCGTATACCCGGTGGTCTGACGATAGGGAGCGATGATCACGTCATACTTCTCGGGACTCTCTGGGGTATAGGTTAGCGTAGCTCCCTTTGTGAAAGCAAAGCTTTGAAGTCCTGCCGCTAGAAACGCTTCTTGAAGCCGTTGAGCAGTAGCCGTGTCGCGGACGATGAGGAAGACATCATCTTCGGGAACCTGACGCTTCGAGGCCATGACTTCTTGGTAGAGAAGTTGCTCTACGTATTGATAACACATTTCCGCCGCGGCTCGAAAGTCAATCTGACTGGCACTGCCTCCCATACTGGCCGGCACTAGTTTCAGATAGGTCTCTTTCATCACATCAGGAAATTCGTAGCGTTGCTCTAAATCCTCGACCGCCACGGGCACTTCGGTTAGGTGTGAGCAAATGCTGCTGATAGCGATGTAAAAATTGCTGGGGGTCACGGGAAATCTCACAATCTGCTTAAGCCACCGCACCACCTTCTGGACATCCTTGTCGTAAATAAGAGTTCCGGTCATTCCGACAAAATCTACTGATAACGTGGCCAAGAGTAATCCCATAGAGGTTCGCTGAGTTTCATTCATGAACAAATGGACTTCGTCAATGACCACTAATGCTCGGTCCGCAATAGTCAACAGCTCTACTTCGCACCTTCTTAAATCGTCATGGTGAATACAGATGACTTGCCCCTGGGGCAATACCAGGTTTTTGGGCCCCACAAATACATGCGACATTCCCGCTCGACGGAGTTCACTTTTGAGATTGCTCTCAGACGATTTAGGATAGGTAAAGATGGCATAGCCAGGAAATTTACCTTGGGTCATAGCGTTGTGAAGCCACTTCAGAGCCAGGGCCGTTTTACCGGCACCTGTTGACATCCAGATGAGATTGCCGCGTAAACCCGCGGCTCGTCGCCTTTCTAGCTCTTCTAAGGCTTCTGACTGCTGCTCATTGAGATGAGCGGGATAGGTCCAGGGCATCTCCAGACGGTAACGCGCACCGGGGACCCGAGTGGCCATAATAGTGTCTCGAACCGCTAAGAATCCTAGTCGCCAACTCACTTTCAATTTAAAGTTTGTCTCCAACGTAAAGACTCCGGGTAACAGGTAGTGAAGAACCATCCACAGTCGCACCACTTCAGTGTCTTCTAGTTTGACGGTTAAGTCGCTGCTGCCCCCGTCTCGAGCAATGCGAGGAACTTCATACACATCTTGAATGGGCTGAAACATCTGCACCAATCTCTGGTGTCCGGCTTCTGACAGAGCTCTTACTTTTTCCATCAAAATAGCCTGCCAATTAGCCACCATACTACACTTGGGTCGAGGAGAAGTTAGACAGGTATACCATTCGGGAGAAGGCACGTGTGGTCCCATATTGACCTTGGTAGCTTGCTGACACCACTCCTCGATGCTTTTACCCGATATACTAAATCCCTCCGCGGTCAGAACAATTTTTTCTGGGGTCTGAGTGAAGGGATTCTTGGCGGCCACCCCGGCTTTCAGGTACTTTTCAAAAGTGGCGTTGTGTAGTTCAATGGCTTCTAGACTGAGCGGCGGTTTTTTATCTCGGCTGGGACGCCGAATAGATCGCATAGTATAGGGGTCTTCGGGATCACAAAAACTGATTATAGCCCCCTGATGAAAGACCCCGATCATATACGAAATCCAAGAGATCTCTACCTGCCATCTAAAGTCCACTTCTACCAGGGGAACCTCGAATGTTTCATCTCCTGCTTGCGCGTGATAACTATAAGCCTGTTGAGCAAATACGCACGTAGGATGATTCTCTACCACTTTTTTTCGCCAGTTTATCCCACTGGATTTATGCCAGATACTTAGAAACCGATCGTTGAATGATAGGTTATCCCACAAGATATGGGCGATCTCGGTCACGGAATGATGATCAACGGATCGACTTTCCAACATTACCGGAGGGCGATCCAGGAGCCCCATCTTGAAACCACCCCGTCGTACCGCCACGCTTCGAAACATGAGAAGATCAGACTTAAAAGACTTGAGATGCTCCATCATTTCTACCACCCCTTGCCAGGGAGTGTCCAGGGTGTCAAACCGTAGGTTTTCAAGCCCCGCTTCATGCCAGTTGTAGTCATAGTATCTTCGGTCCTCGATTGCCGCCTGAGCCCAGGTTAGCGTTTTGACAAAGAACGTCTCAGTGGGAATCCAACCCGATCGCGCCGCTAAACCGGCTGCCAACAGAGCCACTAGATTCATAACATCCGGGGTATAAGCGTCTTCCACAATGGATACAGCCAGACGTTTAAAGTACCCTTCATAGCCCTTGACGTGAATCTGCAGATCTGGGATAAACCCGTCCCCATGTACACACAGATACCGCGACACGCTCTCTAGGAAATCATCTACCCGCATACTAGTCTTAAAAGTCTGAACGGTCAGCGGGGCGTATCTCAGAATCTTTTGAAGACATGACTTCATGATGCCATGACCGTACCATTCACACCCTGGCGGCAACGCAGCGTCTCTCATGTCAGGTCCGGGCGTGTAGACAATGCCCAGCGGTTTGCCTAACACCTCGTATTCCGTGGGAAAAAACTTCTTTTCCGACCCCTGACTTGCCCAGGTTAAATCATCCAAATCTAGCAGAGTATAACTAGATCTGGGGAGTTCGGGTTTACAGGTTAAAGTCCAGTTGCTAGGGCGAAAGACCATATTGTGTCGCTTCTTGGGAAACTTAGGGTTAATCTTATGTCGATTGATCATCATATAAGCCTGATACAGGTCACAGCCTCGTAGTAGAGTGTTCTGGTCTTCAGCTGACAGCTTGAGAAAGACATTGTCTCGACCGGTGCCCAGCGATTCAAACACAACATGAGCCGGCCCAAACGCTGGGTCACAGATATACCCGTCTTCGGCCTCGGGGTTATGATGCTCCCGAATATAATAAAGTTTCTGGGAGTTGGTCATGCCTGTAAAAGGAGGGGCTTGAAGGGCATCCAGGAGAGTGTCTTGAGGATATAAACGACTCAGAAGATCCGGATGTAGCGTGACCGGAAATCCGGCACTCTGGTAAGTGACATGGACAATAGCTCCCTGCGTCTGCTTTTGACCCGGGGCGCCCTGTAGCATAGCCTGAGGCGGCACCCCGGTTAATCTAACATCATTTGCAATATTTGACATTTGGGAAACACTGCGCCAAGAGGTGCGTTTTTGTTTAATTTGACAAAATTATCACTTACTACAACAAGTGGTAACGTTATGGTATTTTTTTTAACAAATGGCTTTTTTTTTCAATGCGCGTGCGTCGTCGAAACAAAACGCGTCTCTTCAAGATACTCTTTCTGGCAGCCACACGTTAAATTTCAATTTTATTTTGGAATTCGCGAGAAAAACAAAGCGCAACAAAAACGAAAAAACGCAAACGCTGAACATTCGAACGGTAACAAAAATAAACACGCTAACTACAATAAGCACACAACCGCAAAACAACTAACAATGAGTCAAACTTTATTCCAGAGCATTGCGATGCAGCACTCTTCTTCCAACGATGTTGTTAACCAGTCCGATGTCAATCCTCGCGTCGTTGTCAAAAGTCCATTAAACTGTCTGCGTTATCTTAAAGGTGAGATTCTGCTAACCCACGACACGGAAGATATTGGCGAATGTTTGTTGAGAAACCTTCTCGCAAATGTTGCACAGTGGCTAATTGCCAAAGAAGGCAAGGACATGATGAAACCGCTGCTTGGTGCGATTGCGCGCATCGCGCTTGAACACGCAAACGAGGGAGTGCGCAATCATCTTTCTGTTATATTTGCCAAACAGCTGAAAAGCGGTGCTATTCCGACTGATTCTCTTTTTGATGAGGAGGATAACCCCCTGATCCGCTTGCTCTTTGAAAACTTGAAGACGACAATGGGAAAAATTAGGAAGTCCCACACCGCGAAACATCTAGGCGGGCATTTCCTTGTTAAATCAGGGTTTCTGAATAGAGTTACGGCGACTAAGAGCAGAAAGTATAACCAAAAACTTTCGGCTGCACTTGACGCAATGGTTAAAGCATTTGATCCTGAAACCTTCGGGCCTGTATGCATGTACAGTGAGCTCGAACTTATTGCTCTCTTTAGCACGTTTGGGAACGAAGCCGCTGAAGCGCATGACGGCGACGAAAAATCCGGAGAAGCCCGCGACGGCGACGAAGAAGCCGACGAAGCACACGAAGCCGACGAAGAAGGCGACGACGACGACGACGACGACGAAGAAGCCGACGAAGAAGGCGACGACGACGACGACGACGAAGAAGGCGACGACGACGAAGCCGACGACGACGAAGCCGACGACGACGAAGCCGACGACGACGAAGCGGTTGACGACAACGATCAGCAAGATGAAGAAGTTCTCAACTGGGGGGGACAGCAGTCTCGAAAGAAGCCTTTACCCCGCAAAGCTTTGGCTCAACGAGAAGCTCAACGCGAAGCTCAAGATCGACAAAAGCACATGACTCGAAATCCGCATAATGATGTGCATAATGCTGTTCACAGTAGCAGCAGCGTTAGTAGAAGTAGCAGCAGCGGAAGTAGCAGCGGCAGCAGCGGAAGTAGCAGCGGAAGCAGCAGCGCCGGCTCCCCCCATACTAAAAAAAGACGAGTTGACGCAGCATTCCGAGAAATCGATGCATTAGAAGACGAAATACTGCACATTATTCGACGCATGCGTAAGAACGTCGAAGCTATCATGAAATGAGGGACAATCTAACGAGAAACAGCTAGTTGCCTTGTTTCTGCTGTGCGGAAAGCACCAGTGCGCGGTAGCCACACAATATTGTTTTTACAATAACTTTGCATGATGTCATTCTGGTAAAATATATAAAGCGCTAATTAAAAAAACGTGCCATGCATACATTTTTTTTCGCGATGTTCAGATTTTTTTTAAGTAAAAAATTTTAAGTTACACACAAACGAAAGTGAGGCAACAGAGCGTGGGCAACACAACACACGCGTATTATACAACAACATTATTAACAACAAAAATGTACGATATATTTTCGTTTGTGAAGTACGGTGCATCAGCAAGCACAATTGGCTATGACGCGCTGTGTCTGCTTCCGTGCCTTGTCGACGCGGATGATGTGCAAGTGAATCGTGTATCTGCATATTCCGTGGTGGTCGCGCTGGCCATGTTGTGCGCAGAAAACGCGTCCGAGTCAGCAAAAGAGCATTTGGAAAAAGCAGCTACGAACCAGACGTATAAAAAGATACCGTACGCTAATAATCTAAATCTCGACGTGTATTACTGCGTTATTTTTAACAAAATCAAAATCGCGCTGAAAGCACTTCGCGAATCGCGCGTGCCGCTTGCATACACTTTCCTCTCTGTATCGGCAAGGCGTTTGTACGGAGAACGCCTTGACATTTTCGATGACCGAACGCACAGTTACGAAGACGCGATACTAATGAAACAGCGCTTTGATCCGTCCGCTCCTGCTTTTTCGCGCGCTTTGCCATTTGACGACACGTCGGAGTAGGCGGCCGTTGGGGGGCTGAGTAGCAGAATAAAGCACGCCACCGTTTGGCAGACGAGGCTGTTTTTTTATGAAAGAGAATATGTAACATTAACTGTTTGGTACTAAACATAAAAGAACTCACACGACATATTTACACAGCCGGGGCTTTTCTTTTTCTTTGTCTTTAGTATCGTTTAAGGGACGCTTCAACAGAAACAGTATTAGCAGATCTCGACATGGCGAAAATAAGTAAGCGCGGCTTATTAAATACTGTCTTTCTCGCTCAGCAAATGACGCCGGCGATTCCTATTATCGTAGTGTGTTGCTTGCTCGCCACACTCTCCGTCGTTTTGTTTTGGATTGTTTATAAAGCATTGCGCGTTCCAAAGCGGTCGTCGTCGGGTCCTACATTTGCCGCAGCGCTGTCAGAAAGCAGCAGTGCCTGGGACTGTGCCCAGTGCCGAATTACCGAACCATTCCAAGCCACCGCTCGCATACAAAACAACACGGCGCGAAACGGTGCATTTTGCTACCTACAACTGCGCATGTCGGACACGGCGGCCGTTGATGACGCGCTGCAAGCGCGAGTCAATCCACAGGGCACCGCGCTATCGTTTCGCGAAGCCAGCAGTCGATGCCGACTGGTACCCGAATGCGCAGCGTTCACCGCGCCCATGCTTGCATTCAGTGCGCGTTCTCGCCGGTTTCCCGCGACAGCGTTCACATTTGTCTCGGACGCGCAAGTGCGCCACGCAGGAACCGGATTATTTGCATTCGCGCAAGACTGGCAGACCATGTGCGCCATGAAACAGGCGTATTGTGTGCCCCCCGTCAGACTGGGAAACAATTACGCATACTCATACGCCGCCTCGTACTACTGCGTGCGCAGCAACGTGCACGTACGCGACACCGCAGTCTCTGAGCGGTATAACCTTGCGGTAAATCCTGGCGTGCCGATTTCGATCGACCATGCGCGCATGATCGCAGACGCGCTGGGCGACTGTGCGGGGTTTGCGTATAGCAGCGCTGACGAGTCTTTGCCAGAGCGACGCGTGATTTTCTTGCAAGACGACAACCTTGCTCCCGGGCTGCTGGGGGGGACGAATGTCAGCGATATTTATTTTTTGAAAGAGCGCATATGCTCTGGTGCGTCGCCACTGGGAGACGCCGCAACGACTAATCGCTTTGCCGAGTTACAAATTAACCGCTACGTGATTGACTCGAGCGACGAGCAGCAGCACCTTCTTGATGCGCTGCCGTCTGACCGATTCGTGCGGACCGGGCCGTCGCAGGACGACAAATTCGCGGCCGGATTTGCTCGCGACTCGCACTTACAACACTCGCTCGCGGGTGACTTTGGATACCTGGTCGCCCACTCCAAGCCGTGTTCGCCGTATCAACCTCCGGTAAACTGCATGCTGGTGGAGTCGCAAATAGAACGACTCAAGGCGTCGCACGGTGGACTCTTGGAGTCAGAGTCAAATGGCAGCACCTTGTTACCAGGGAGCATGTATGCAGACAAAGCCGGGCGCATATGGCTACGCGATGCGCAAAATTGCTGTCCGCCCGGGGAGACCTGCTCGGCCGATACGGCGCCTTGTCCGCCGCGCGGATTCGCCTTTTTCCGTAAAGTTCTGGAGAGTATGCACGACCGATCCGGGGCCAACGGCGGTGAATATCTAGCAGAAGCGGTTGCCGCCACCGCCAGCGGAACACGGCGCGCATTCAACCCACCAAGCAAGCACGAAATCGACCAGTTCCGCGTGCACCCCGACGGAACAGTAACAGCCGCACCGGGGGTTGATTCGGAAGCATTGCGTGGATTTACTTTCCAACGGTACGACCCGCTTGCGGAAAGCGTCGTCGTGCAGCGCCAAGAAACCGGTGAATTGGTACAACTTGATCTAGTAGCTTGATATAGTAGCTTTATCTAGTAGCTTTGCATGTCAACAAAAAAAGAAGACTTTGCATCTGTGTTATTGACGGAAAAAAAAGTAAATGACCCCAGCATTTTTACGACGTCGCTCTTTTTGTTTTTTTTGTTTACAGTTTTTTTGTTCTTTATTAACTCGCTTCCTTATCGTTCATTTCTTACGCGCGACCATTGGATCATGAACGTGCGTGCCGACCTCTCGTTAAACCCAGATCATCTCGAGTGGGTGGCCGCTATATTTGTTACGTTTTGTATCTTCGTGGCGTTGTGCGGCGTAAGCTTTTTGTTCAGCGACACGGAGCCTAGATTGCAATTCTAAGCCTACAAATTTGTCCTGCAATCCCGCTTGCACAAAGTCATTTTCTTTTTAAAGGGGTTACATAGTAATTCCCAACATTTGTTTGTGTTTACATAATTTGCCAATTAATAGTAAATCTAATCATCCTATGCGTTGGTTCTAACTTAAAGTTTATTTCATGTTACTAGTATTGGTCGACTTAGTGCACAAAGCATGTTTACTCCGTGTCGCCGTTCTCCCATGTATGTTTTGTCGCCCCGTCGAGTCGGAACTTTCTGTTTATAGCGTTCGATCGCGAACGAAAAATAGTAAATATGCAGTTTTTGAATTAACGTGTGAGAACGAAACGCTTCCAACCGTCGCGTCGTCGTGTCGTATCCACTGTTTTCGTCGCGCACAATAGGTGTCGCTAATGTAGTGCCCGTCATCAACGCTATTTCCGAGGTGATGAATGACTGCACGCAAGTTGTATTCTGTGCTGCTGCCAAAACGCATTCCGTGCTCGGGTAACGCAACAAACGCTTCATTTTTGACGTTTTCTGATGAAAAGCGAGAAAGCTGCAAAATCAATACTTCTGGAAAACGACACGGATTCTGAAAACGCACGGCGATCCGTTCCGCGTCTGTTTCTGGGTCTGGTTTATATCCTGCAATCTGTTCGGGCTCAAAGAGCGCCGCAATGCAGTCTTGAAGAGCAGAAGAAGAAATCGGCACCGGAACAGGAAAGACAAAGAACGTGTCAAATAAGTCCGTAGTATGCGTCTCGTGTCCGCAATCAGAAGAATACTGCAACGAAATGTGCGTTTGCCCGCACGTCAGTTGTACAAGCGGTGAGAACTCGCCCGTGAACGATTCGAGAAACGCGTCTTGCGCGCGAGTTTGCAATGGGTGCAACAGTTCGCCCGCCTCGTTCTTTGAATTACAGCTGTTGAAACGAACCGGTCCCATGCACGGCGTCAAAAAGTCAAATACGAGAGTGCGCAGCACTTCAGCCGCATCAAGGGCCGCTCCGGCGCGCAGTGCGGTAGCAAGCGTAACCGCGCCATGGCGATTGCCGGACGTTTTTGCCGCGTTGAGCAGCGATGTTATAAACCGCTTGCTACGTACTGGCATGTTATCGGCAGGTGGAGACCGCATTTGTTTGATAAGCAAAATAAGTTCGTCCAACACGGACGTGTCCACCCCGGGTCGTATACAAGCTTGGTGCAAACCAGAAAGCAAAAATGCGGCAACGGGGCGACACGCAATCAAGCTTTGCACGACCGCGTTTACCGCGCACGTTCGGCCAAGGTTTGTAAGCCCGCGTGGAACAAAGTAGGTCTGTAACGCAGCCGAACATGCACTGCCCTGTTCGCTTAAAAACTCGTCGAGGTAACACGACGACGTCTTTTCCATGGGTAGCTAGCTGTAAATGTTCTGTGGTTTTGTTTAAAATTTCAAAAAAAGCGTAAGCGGCAGTGCGTGTGCGTGTTTTTATTTTTAATTTTAGGTTGTAGATGCGATTTTATTTTTGTTCCGTCTACAATTCAATGGAGCTATCGCGAGCCACGCGCACGGGCTGTCGGTTCATGTGAAACTCTGCGGGATTCCAACCAAACCGCGCATACGTGTCTCGCTCGTGTTTGTCGGGCGGTTGCACGTCTGATTCGCTGTCGTGTGCGCACAACGTGATGATGAGCGGTGGATCGCAAACCAGCATACTAAGCTCACTGTCGGGTCGATTAGCGGCTACTTTTACCAACTCGTCGACTGGTAGCCATGGAAAACGCGAAAACGCGTCGAGCAGTTCTTCGGCAGCGTCAAGACGCACTATGACGCCGTGCCAGCCGGTCGTGAAGGTATTTACGCGGTGAAAGCCGCACGACGTTGCATACGGCGAGTGGTAGTTTTTTGAGCCTAGGTAAATCACGTTGCAGTCTTCTGGCAACAGCTTCACGAGTCGTTCCCAGCGCGGCGCAAAGTCGATGCAGAAACACGCGTCGTCTTCCAAAATGCATACATACGGAAGTCGATTGCGCACGGCTTCGCGCAAAATTCGTACGTTGCTGTGCAGCACGCCATACTCGCCTTCTCGCAGGTGTCGCGGCGTAAAGCGCCCCGGCCAAAGCCGCATGCTGCAGGCGCGCTCCGTGGATTGCCGAGGGTCAAGCAAAAACTCACCGTGATCCATTTTAGGAACCGCGCGCATTCGATATTCGTAATAGTCGAGCGCAACCGACGTGTGCATGCACGGGTCACTGGCGCTGACGCGCGTGGCCGAAAATGGCACAGCGTCTCCGGGCTCAGCCCAGCGCAGCATTCTGTCTGTGCGCGAATCCAGGTTTATGACAAAGCAAAAGTCGAAAAACAGTGCGAAAGAATTACACAAAAACTGAGCAAACCAACGAGCGGGATGGGACGTAGCCAGGTCGCCCAGTATGTACGATCCGCGGCGCTGCAGGGAGGGATCGGTGTCGTTGCGCAGACTGGCTGCGTCCGACATGCGGCGGCGCAAATACGAAAAGTGGCGCCATGGAATAACGAGCGTGCCCGGCGTCGCGTCAATGCGAAAGCGCGGACAACTTTGCTGTATAGTGCTCCATTTGTCCGCCAACGGATCAAGCGTTACTAATTCTGAACTAGTTTGTTCTACTGTTTGTTTTTCTTCTTGTTTTTCTTCCTGTTTTTCTTCTTGTTCTTCTTGTTGTCTTTTTCCCGTCGTTTGTTCAAATCGCAGGTATAATTGTAGCGGCTGTGTGGAATAATTTCTGAAGTCTACTGAATTGCAAACAGTTTCGATCACGCTGTACAACGTTGTGCAATGTTGAACGTCTACCGTGCAATCCGGTCTCATCCACGCACCAGTATTGTTTCTCGCGCGACGAGCTTTTGCAAGTTCTCCGGCTATCATGTCTGGCAGTTCTACCAGCATCGCTGGTCGCTCAGCGCCGCCGCGGCGATACAATGTGTGCAGCTTTTCTAATTCAACTTCGGAAACAATACCCGAGGGAAATCGGTCTTCTGCGTTTCCCATCGAATCAGTTCCGTAAAACGCAAATATGCATCGCTTCACTGCGTCAGCAGTAGCCAGAGCCGCGTTTCGCTCACTGGTCATTACATTCTTACGCTGTCGAGCAGGGGTTTTCAAAAAATAAAAGTGCTTACTACGCAAGTCCTTCGTACTGCCAAATAAATCGTTCCACATGGCCTCAATTAACATGCGACCACGCAATTCACGCGCACTCGGCGGCATTACATTTTCCATTTCTTTAAACAAAAAAATAAAACACTAATACAAAAACAAACAGAACAAAAAGTGGCCATGCAAAGTGCCAGCGAGTATAGTTATACATTTTCAAAAAAAAACAATATTTAACGATTTCTTTTTTCGTTTTTTTTAAAAAAAATGGACACCGTCCACGGGCTCGTCGCGAACACTCGATACCACTGAAAAATAAATTGTTGTACCATGCCAACCAAGTTGCAATTTAAATAATAATAATAAAAAAACAACATCGATGCATTTGAGCGAAGTGTGTCGTAGTAAGCGATGTGAGCAGCGCCGGCGCGAGTCTGATTACCGTGCTGGGCATGCGATTATTGCCACTGCGCTGCGCACTGCTCGAGACCGTGATACGTCTCGCGGCACACAGTGCACAGAAGAGTGGCATAATGCCCGCGCACGCATGATCACCGCAAGCGAAGCACAGCGCGCGCTGCAGTCTGCAGCGTCACAGCGGGCACTCATTGCCGAAAAGGTTCGTGCGCTCAGTTTGCGAGAAAATTGTAATCGAGACCCGTCGCGCATGCCTGCCTCGTTTGCACATGGTGTACGGTACGAGCCTGTTGCGAAAGCGTTTTACGAGCGACTGCGTGGACTGCGCGCGCCGCTTTCCGAGTTTGGATGCGTTCGGAATCCACAGCACGCGTACATTGGTGCCAGTCCCGACGGCGTAGTCACCGACGAATCCTCGCCGTTTTACGGCCGCGTAGTCGAGATCAAGTGCCCGCACAGCCGCGCGTTAACCGACGGAGGTGAACAAAGCATCCCTCGCGCATACTGGGTGCAAATGCAAGTGCAAATGGCTTGCTTAAACCTTGACGCATGTGACTATCTTGAGTGCGATATCCAGACATTTCGCGGTAAACCATCGCAAGAATTTTATGCGAAACAAAGCCTGCTCTGCGGCGTCCGAGCAGAATTTGCACTCACTATTCCCAAGACGCGAGTCGTATCGCGCTTTTGGTTTCGTTGGCGAAACAGTGCGATGAAAACCGAACCGAGCACGGCTGCAGCGGCGATTATAGAAGAAGAAGAGAAACAGATCAATCAGTGGCTCGAGCAGACGAAACACGAGTTGGGCGGCGACAGCGTTTGCTTGCGAAGCATGGACTATTGGGAAATCAAAGATCATATCCTGATTACCGTGCCGCGAAGTCGCACGTGGTTCGAGCAGCACTGTGTAGACACGCTACACATGGTTTGGAAAACAATGTGCTCCGTCGCTTTGGAAAATGACACGGCCACCGAACAAGACACTGCTGTACAAGAAGACACGGCTGCGAACGACGCGTACGGAGCGCACGACGCGCACGACGCGCTCAATTCGATAGCACGTGTCAACAACGACAAAGTTATTGATTGTACCGATGAAATGTTGTTGCAGCCGTTGCCGCCAGCATCGATAGCGGATTCCGTTGGAAGCGAAACGTTGGAATGTCCAAAGGAAATAATGCCATTCGCCATGGCATTGCCGGATATTCAAATACAACCGTCGGACATTGATTTTACCGACGTGACTTTTTAAGTTGCTCGGACATTTGTTTTTCGTTTTCTGCTTCTTTCAGACACACGTTTACACTTTCGACGAGGAAATGAGGCGAAACTTGTTTGACGATGTACATGTCGCTCTGCCTATTATATTGTATTGGTTTTTCGTCTTGGTCGTGTTGGTTATAATCTGGAAGCACGCCTTCTGAAAATAAACGAATTAAAGCATGTGTTACAGTCTGCGTTTTATCGTAATTTTCTCTGGTTTTGTCAATGCGAATCGCTTCGAAAAGCGCTGCCCGCATAACCTCGCTCCGCTCAAACACTGCCAAGCTATTAAAATATTTAGACTGATTTAATTCTGCATTTTCTCCAGATTTTCTGACCGCCACCGTTAACTCGGCGTGGATGAAAAGATAACACATAAAACGCACTAACATTTCGACGACAGCACCGCATCGGCACCACGCGATCGCAAGAGTAAGGTCTGCGGAAATCTCGTGATTTAAATACGCTCGAACCGCATCGGTTACTAAATTAGGCTTATCTATCCGCGGCAAATACGGAAGCACTTTATTGCGTTGGACTCGGTAGTCAATGAGCTTGGCATAAAACTTCAGCGAGAGCGACACGCGATCACGGTTACTAAAAAGCGCCTTAAAGAGTCGCTTTATTTCAGACGAATGCAAGCTGCGAATAAGCCGCTTGGATGAATTTATAATGGCCGTTCTTGAAAACGATTTTGTAGTAATACCATACACCGCAGTGGACATGGTGCTATATTTGTTGCTTTAGACAAAAACAAAAACAAAATATAAAAAAAAAAGTTTATGAGCTATTTTGCTTTCGTTGCAAGTTTATTACAACTAAGAGTTATAAAATAATGCGCTTACTAACATGGATAAAAAGGATGCGAAATTGCGCACATTGCTTGCATGTCAGGGCAAAGGAGAGTTTCTGAGGGCATGGTAAAATGGCGAGCACGAAAACTGCACAATCGCTGCAAGAGTTCTTATGTATGCAAAGGTTATACCGTATAACATAAAAAAATGAAAAGCAAACTTGAGCGAAATGAATACAAAAAAATCATGTAAAATCGCGGAACATGAAAAAGCAAAACAGTCAGCAAAAAAACAGAATAGTAGTCTCTTAGTAGTGAGGTGTTAATTGAAAAAAGGCAAAAAAAATGGTTCACTCGAGCTGGACGCCGGATATGCTCCCGACTACCGATGCGTACATTGGTGTGTATAGCTTGAAAGAACACTTTTTGAACTTGTCTGGGCGCCCGAGGTTGTTTAAAATCGACTTTTCGCAGATTGGAACGTTGCCGTGGATAAAAGCGCACTACCGTCGTTTTGGACTGCCACGCGAACAGGCGTGTAGCACGAATAAGATAAATGTGTTGCTCATGAGTTATTTCTGGAAAGTACCACTCTGCGACGAGGTTCCTGAAACGGTCATTGACAACGGCGAAGAGCGCAAATTGTTGCCGGCCAATGATCCAATATCGGCCGCGTACGTTGAGTTTTTCTTCATGCGCAAGCGCTTCGACGAGCTGCCTCGTATCGACTACTTTTCGTTTGTTGACACCGAGCACGCGAATCGCCCACAAGCGTTTCCGCTCAGCAAGCTCATTGAGTTTAAACGTGTTACGTACACCCCGGGCGAGTTTGTGCGGCGCAACCCTAACCCGCGCGGACGCAAGCAGTTTATGGATCTCAAAACGGGTCGTGTTCCCGTTGCTCTTTATATTCCGCAGTCGGACACTGCACTGCACTCTCTTCGCCATAATGCCGGCGCTCACTTTGAACGGACCGGTCTTGGCTATTACTTGCGCATGACGTCCGAGCTGATGAAGAGCGTCATTGGTCAACACTTTGCCTGGGACCTCGTGCGGCGTTCCATTATTCGCCGCGACTCGCTGAACTTTTCGCCACAGCAGCTGTTGCAACATCTCGACGAAACTGACGCGCCGGAAGAGCGTGCGAAAGAGCTCGGTGAATTGCGAAAACTCTTAATGAGCGAAGCCAGTGCCGTTCACCATCGTTGTGAAATGATCGCGCACTGTCCCACGCTGTCTGGTATGTTTCCCATGTTCGAGTACCCGTTTAGCATCGGATCGCACCGCCTGGAAATGCTCATAAATTCGAAAGAGCCAGCGACAGCAGCAGCCACAAAGGAAGGACACGACGAAGAAGGACACGGCGAAGAAGGACACGACGAAGAAGGACACGACGAAGAAGGACACGGCGAAGAAGGACACGACGACGAAGAACACGATGACAAAAAAGACTTCGAAGACGACGGATCAACCACTTTGGTATTGCCTCACGAGTCTGCAGAAGCACCGAACGCGTGTGATGACACAAGTGTTTGCGAAGAGCAGAAAGCGTTATCAAGCGCGCTACCTGGCTATATTGCTACGCCGGCAGTGGAGAAAACGGGCGTTGTCGATCTGCGACCCACCCATACATCATCGCGCATGGTCACGTTTTCTCCCGATTGCAGTGCGTTTGGCACAGCGATTGCTGGATTACCAATGCGCGAACATGGTACAGCAGCACGCCTTTCGGCAAATCGAAACGACGAGCTAGACGGCAACGAGCTAGACGGCAACGAGCTGGACGGCAACGCGCTGGACGGCAACGAGCTAGACGGCAACGAGCTAGACGGCAACGAGCTGGACGGCAACGAGCTGGACGACAATGAGCGTGGCAACGAACCCCGGGGAAGAGCTGCGAAAACCGCGGCGAAGAAAAGCGACGGTACCTCATTTCTTGACTTTGTGGAGAAGCTACGAGAGTACGTTGAGATTGCAGCACAGCGCGGCGAAGATAGTGCATTGCAGCAGCAGGTCGCACAACAGCAAGCCGTCTCGGTGTTCCAGACGTGGATTTACGGCGCGGCGCTGTTCATGCCGAGTCCGTATCAAAAAAAGAAGCTTTCTCCGCCTATTTATTTTCGCAACTCGGTGTGGCAAGACGAAAGCACCAATATAAGTCTGCGCTTTTGCAGCAAGACGCTGCACCAATACATTGCAGACGAGCCCGACGTGCGCCAACATCTCGAACGCACTATACCGTGGGCGTTGCCTGTTCTCAGTAGTCCCGACAGCGCGCTGCTTCTGTCGCATGTGCGCAGGTGCAAGTTATTCGTGCACTCGCCCGTTACGAATGATGATATGCAGCTGACACAAGTTACACACTTGCTCTACCCGGCAAGCGCGAGCTTGCTACGCGAGATGCACGATGTGCTGTTCACTGAGCTACCGAAATTGCCGACCGGATGCGATCAGGCATTAGCTGTTGCGGTGCAAACCGTCGAAGAACTTCGATCAAAGCCCGTGCACGTTTGCATGTACCGCATGGCTGCAATGCTTTATGCAATGCGCCTCGTTGAAGCTGACATTATTCGACGCGAAAATCAAAAACCGTAAGCAACGACAACAAAATAAAACAAACCCCCGAGGACGGACAGTTGATTGTTTTAATGCAACACAAAAAAAAGTTACTCAAATCAGACACTTATTTTGTAATACATTAAACTAAATAAAAATTGCACGTTATTATTTTTTTTATTGGTTTTGCATAAAAGTTTAGGTAACGTTCTGTCTGTCTGTGCCAGTGTTTTGTGATAATGTCTGCGCCAATGGACATAGTGACGGAAACTGCGAATGCGATGATTTCTGCGCCAATGGACATTGCGTCGCGCATTTCGAAAGCGGTGACGTCTTCGTCGGAAAGGAGCACTGTAGAAGAACAGATCAGCTTTCCTAAGCACGGCGGAGACTTGATGCCGAGAACCGAAGATGGAATGGAACTGCTCGAACGGCTGATGCAGCAATCGAAAAATCCGGATTTGCGCCCAAAGTGCTTGGTGGGCCAAAATCTAAAAGCAGTTTCTAATATGCCGCTTCATATACAATTTTTAAGCGAACTGAAGTACCTTGCAAGTGGAACCTTCAATGATGTGTACACAACACATATTAAATCTAAATACAGTGCACAACCCATACCGGTTGTGTACCGCATAACCAAAAAAGCCGTAAATTTAAGCACCAAAGAGCTTGACACGATAACTTGGCGATCAGTGTACACAACAATTCGCATGCACGAGCTAAAAATATCGCCTCGCGTGTTTGACGTGTCGCTTACTGTCGATGGACGGATAGCCTATTTGTCAGAAAAGTATCCTATTAACCTGAAAGAGTTTATCGTGGATCATGTTGCCAGAATGGACAGAAGGACCATGGCACATGTGCTAAGCCACTTGCGCACGCAGACAATGCAAATATTGACCAAGATGGTGCAAAATTCGGTCACCTGCATGGATATCAAGCCGCTAAACGCCGTCGTTTCGTTTAGCCCAGACTACTCGTATATTAACTTGCGGTTTATTGACTTCGAAGCTGACTGGTGCATTACGCTGCGGGATGCTGACATGAACATGCCGGTACTGCGCAAATTGGTGAACAAGCTGCAGAGAAGCGGCAACGACATTGGTAGCTTTGAAGAATGCCATCTGCGCTTCCTCATTGTGCTCTTTGCGAACCACTTGTACTCGCTCAGCAAAAAGCTGAGCAATACGGTCGCCTGGAATATCCCCATTAACTACTTAGCAGAAGACGTGGTGGCTATGAAGCCAGTGCAGCACCTGGCACTAGTAGTGTTTCTTATGAATCCAAAAGACGAAACACATGAACAAATCGCATCGCAGCAGATTCTTACGCACTATTTTAAAACCGGAGCCCCTCGGTATGTCGTGCTGGGATCACGAAGGCACGCGCAAAAAATGCATGGTGGTGGCAGCAGCAGGTTCATTAAAATGATTCTTAACCATAAGGAGGAACCAACGATTGCTTCGAAAAAAAAGAAGGGACCGAAGGAACCGAAGGAACCGAAGGGACCAAAGATTACTACGAAAAAGAAGGCACCGAAGAAACCAAAGACTTTAAAAACAGGTTATTAGTTGAAAAATGTTAAAAAAAACACTTCTGGGTGCCGATAGTTCTACAGTAAGTAATGTATTCGGACCATACATATGACCGGTCCGGTTAAACCCATTTTGCATGCATCATGGTATGCGTTTTGTTGTACGACGTGCGCCGCACACTCGTTATGTACTGGGCACGACATCCCCCAGCTCGTTTCAGAGTAACGCTTATTGAAATGGATCGCGCTGTCTTCCATCTGTTTTATTAAATTAGTCAGCGCACGTTGCTCTTTGCACGCGTATCTCGCTGAATTTGCTCGCGTGGGGTAAACAGCATACGTATAAGCACGTTGCACGGGGTCAAAAAACTGAAAATATTGTTGTTTTTTCTTGTCCAAAAGAACTTGGCAATGCAGCTCCGTGGTCTTCGTCAAAATTGGCAGCAATGATTTGAGCAAAGGTTTCGACAGCGGGCAGACAATATACCGGTCTGGAATCGCGCCCGTCTTTAATTGGAATTTTGCAAGATACACGTGAGAAGTCTTCGTGCATTCGAACATGTAAATGATGCAAACTAATTCTTCTAACGAGTGTTTCGTTGCGATTGCCAGTGGTTTTTGTATTTCTTTCTTCAATTGTATTTTAGCCGCGTGTGTATGAATTGATTTTATTTTAAATTAAAGTGCACAAAATACGTGTAGCAATCATTTTTTTTGGTCCTTAACTGGTACGGTATATAATTTTGAAAAAAAGAGAATAAAACAATGATTGATCTGCGATTTTTTTTCCAAGCGCGGAAAAAAACTAATTAATTGTACGGAAAAAAACCAAAAAGACTTTCTCCCATGTGAATTTTGGTGAAAAAAAAATCCAAAAATACAAAAAAAACCAATGGACGAAATTTTTCCCACTTCAATTTCGCATTTGTTGCAGCTAACGCTTCCAACGCTTGGTTTGTTGCCATCAGAGGACGAACAGGCTCGAATATCAAATAATCTTGCACAGGTGCAGTCTGCACTTGCTGCAATGTGTCCAGATTTCGGGCTGCTCTCTGGACAAGTACAGGTTGTCAAGGACATTGTTACTAGCGCAGTGTGCGAAGAGCCCGTGGTAACGGACGATGATTCTCATGATGCGGTGAAATCGCTGTTGGCGTCCGCGCGCTTGCGCCGTTTCAGTCCTTCGCAATATCCGGTGAAAACTACCGTGGACTTACCAAATGGGAGCGGAAAGACTGCTGCGGTACTGGCTAGCGCGCTGGTCACGGTGCAATTGCAGCTGCATCGCCGCAATGATTTTACTCGCGCAGTGTTTACAGACTACTACCAAATTCCGGTCAACGCGCTTTTGGTTATTTGCAGCCCGGTGTCTGTGCACACCTGGCACGAGGCGGTTACCGCGTTGCAGAGGTCTGACCTGACGTTTTCGTTGCAAATCGAAGTAAACCCTACTGCGCCGCTGAGCTTTCCGTACGTGACAAAATATTCTTCTCATCTGGCAGTAATTATCGTGTCGAGCGAGTTGGCCACACCGGAGTACATTCAAGCCCTGCGGCGCGTAGTGTGCGCGCCGTTGCTCAAGTTATCCAAGAATTCGACGCTCGATCCGAGCATTTCGTTGTCCCAAGTGCAGCATTTTTTGAAACATGGCACGGTGCCCTTGGTGCAGAAAGGCACAGCAATGTCGCGGCATCCGCACGACGATGCACGCGAGTATATCGAGGCATTTCGTCAAGCACTGAGCATACGAAGGACGTGGACGTTTATGACCGTGGCCGTCGACGATGCACACCTTTCCGAGCATCGCGTGTTTTGCGAGTGCGCGTCAAAGTGGGCGTTTCATCAAGTGCTCGCGCTTGGTGCAAACCTTGGTGCGGGCTTTGGGACCACATTGCGCCCTTCTGCACTGTCGGCGCATTTTCCAATGCTCGCTCGTGGCGCTGGTCGGGGTAACGCGGCAAAGCTGATGGTTGCCATCGCTGCTGCGCAAGCAGCAGAAGATTCGCTGTGTGCATACCTGCACGAGCACGTCGAGAATACACGCCTAGAGAAGAGACTGCGAGAAGAAGGCAGTACTGAATCAGTTTCGTTCTGCATGGCTGCGGAAGTCGTGTCCACTGCGCTAACTCGTGCTCCAGGCAGAGCGGTCCTGGCTGCACTTCCCGAGTACCCACAGCTAGAACTCAATTTGTCTTTATCGCTGCAGAAGAACTTCATGGGGGGAGACCACGATACACTAGCTCCACTTCGCAAACTTCGGCGAGAGCTGGTTGAACGAAGCCCAGTGGATGTGCGCGAGCTTGCATGCGAACTGCGACTCGCCAACTTGTCTGTGCACTCGGTGCTGCAATGCGAACAAGACCGAGCCTTTTACACATCTGCATGCTCCATGTACCGAGTCATTATAGAACGCGGCAGCAACAGCAACCGCAACAGCAACAGCTCGTCAACGACGACGAACAACAGTATTATGCAGTTTTTGAAAGTGTACGCGCCGCAGCAATCGGCGTCGAGTCCCATCAAGGTATTGCTCTCGTTTTTGCAAAACATCGCTGGCAAGCTGCGAAATCCCGGTGGCGATAAATCACTCCTGCTGCGTACCGAAACATGCATGCTCGACTGCAACCTGCTGTGCACACACTTGCGGCGCGCAGAAGACAGAATAACAGAAAACGGAAAATATGGCTCGCACTCTTTGCCGCTCTTTTGTGCACGTCGCCTGCACACTGTGCGTCGAATGTACCAAGTCCTCTGCGGATATGATACCGAGTCCCGTCGGCAGCAAGAATGGACCTGTGGGCTGTGCAGTGACACCATGCCAGCAGGTGCGCAAGCGCGTGCCGTGCTCTGCTGCTGTTTGGATCGCGTCTGCAGCCAGTGCGTGGATCGCCTCGCCATCGAACAACAAACTAAAACGCTGCTGCTACACGAAAGTCCTGAGCCAGGATTAGAATCCTCCGAAATTTATTCTCGCTGGAACCGCGCCGTACGCGGGCATTCGTGCGTCGCACATGTGTGCGCAAGCACCGTGCATCCACAGAGCATATCGGTTGAGCGCTTATTGCCTCCGGAGTCGCACGTGGAAGTCACACACGAAACATGGCCACCGCAAGTCACGAGCATTGTGCTAATTGCAATTGCCGCACGACGAATGTGCGAACTTGCAACGGCTGAGTTTTCCGGAAAACGCTGTCGCGCGGTGTGCGTGTGTGCTACGGCGTCAATCGAACGCGCCGTGCACCAATCGCTGATGGACCTTGGCGGCAAAAACTCGTTTTCGGCCGGATATACTTTGAACCGGGCGTGCACCGTGTCGTTGCTGCTGAACGGTACTGGTTGCGAACACAGTACTACTACTACCGTCGACCTGTGCGTTGAGTTTATTCTGCAGGAAAAGCGCACCAGCAAGAACGCCAATCTGGACGCGTTGATTACACAAGATAACCCGCACATTGTGATGTTTGTCGGAAAGCCTTTTCACCATACTGTCGAGGATAGAATGGTCTCTATCGGAACAGGAGTGCGGGCAATGAACAACATGGCGGCGTCATTCGCAAAGGGAGTTTTACACGCGGACACCGATAACGGAAAACGCGCCGTCATTTACTGCAATCCGTAGCAGTTAGAAACATGAGACGAAAAACTCGAGACTATTAACACTACTTACAAACGCACACGCACACGCACGCGCACACGTACAAATTTGTAATTTTTTGTTCAATAAAAAAACAGTTTATTTTCAAATTCGCGTGTTTTTTTTGTTTGTGGAGAGAGTTATGCATGGGTCTTTTTTATAAACTTGAACATGGCGTGTTCTCCTTCGGAAGGTTTTGACCGCGCAAGACGCAACTTGCGCTGTTCCCGGCGCGCATCAAATCGATTTGCGTGTTCCGGAAAAGATGCGCGAGAAAGCTTAAATTCCAAACGCGCTTCATCTTTAAATCCACAAACAGATACCATTGGTCGGTACACTACTCTACGCGTAAGTGCATTATTATCGGGGGCGGTGCTAAATTCCGTGCGGGTCAATGGGCCACCAAACCGCTCTAGTGACTCGCGTGGCGGCGCGGGCGAAATTGCGGCCACCCCGACTTTCGGCTCGCGATAGAGTTCGTGCAGCCAGGCTTGCATTTTGGAAACGTCTCCGAAGCGGTAGCCGCTGTCCAGCGCAAAGGCCAACGCGCATTCGGGAGAGCAAAAGACGCCAATTGTCTGAAGTACGCCACCGACTCGACGTACCGGCAGCCCGAACGCAGCGCCAGATGATAGCGATACTGTTCGCGTATCGCGCAATGCATTTTCCGATGCACTGACCGTTTCTAGCGCAGACCGAGCATTAGCCAGCTCGCCTAGCGAAAGATTTATTGTCTTGAGCTCTTCTTCTTTTTCTTTTTCTTGTTGCATCGGTTTTGCGTCTCTTTTGTGTTTTACTTTTCTGCTATTTGGTTCTTCTTCCTCTTTTTTCGTTTCGGCGGAACTCGTCAAATAAGTAGTCGGATCCGCTGGTTCCCATTTGGGAACATGTGTTCCGGCGGGATACGAACAGTGCCAGCAACACAAAAACGCAGTAGTGTCAGCGGAAGTGCCTTTTTCCTCTGTTTCGTTTGCCGCAATTTTACTCGTATTGTTCTCTTCGTCGCTTTCACATTCTCCGTATCCGATGAGCTGCATATCGGTCAAGTCACCGCAATACGGCTCTGGGTCGCCCGGTACGTCTGGTGAGTATTGTAAAATGCGTTTCTCAAAATAGTCGCGCGAGTTGGTCTCTGCATTCTCCGGCGCCCATGCTTGCTGAAAGTCCGCAAAACGGTTGCCGCCGCCTACCGGATGACTTCCCTCACGCTGTGCTTTCTGCAATCGATTCTCGTATTGTGTAACAAAGTCGGTCGAAACGCGCAAGTGCAGCAACAGGTCTGGAAAAGTCATGTACTCGGGTTGTTCTGTATCCCCGTCATCAATAACTACTTCGGTCATATGCTGTTTCTTTTCGAGCACTTCATCCCCAGGCATATTACTACTGTCCTGGTGGCCTTTCAGTTTTCGATCACCGTTGCTCTTGCGAACAACCATTGACGCAAATTCGAACGGTGCCGCGACGGTTTCAGCAGAAGGGTCGACCGGAGCAGAGTCTTCGGCGAGTGACATTGTTTTTAATTTTTTTTTGTCTCGCTTGTTGTTTTGTTGTTTGTCGGCCTTTTTGTTCTGCATCTTTGTGGCTACTTAAACTAAAATTGTCAATCAAAAAGCGCGAGTTTGTTTGTTTTTCCGCGTGCGTTTTATTTTTTTTAATTGTTTTTTGTTTTTTTTTTCAACTTAACACCAATAGTACGAGCTACCATTTATGTCACTTACGGATTTTGTTGTGTCATGTTTTCTTCTTTCCGTGTGATGCATTAAGTGCATCAGAGAACACCGACGTGGTGTGGTGTCTTATCATTTTTGTTTACTTGACACCTTTACCGGCTGCGGCGGCGGCCTTCTTTGCTGGTGGTTTGCCACCGCTTTTTTTGGCGGCGGCTACCGTCGTGGTCGCCGCTGCCTTTTTCCCAGCCTTGCTGCCGCCACTTGCGCGCTTTCCACGCGGAGCAGCAGAACTGCCCGAATCAAGCATGCGCTGCACCATTTCGCGCTCGGCGGCAAGGTCATCGAGGCGTGCGTGGGCCGCAGTTTTGTACGCAGCGTCAAACGCTCGTAGTTCGTTGATCCACATGCGACGCGGCGTGGTTCCCGCAATGGCTTCGCGCTCGGCCTCTTTCGCTGCCAGTTCTCCTTCGAGCTTGGGCACCATGTCGGCGGTCAGACTTTCGATGCGCATGCGCAACAAGTACGCGAAGGACGGAACAGAAGACTCCTTGGTGCAGAATCGGCGGTATCCTTGCGACTCGAGCATTTCGTCCAGTTCTGCTCGGCGCTTCTTGGTCACGACGAGCTCGTCGGCGACGATTGCGCGCACGAACCGAACTTTGTTGCGCAGAATGTCCAGCGAGTGCGCCAATTCTTTCAGCTCACTTTCGCGACGGCGAACGTACAGGTCCAGGCGGATCGGGTAAAAGTAGTCCATGATTTCCACCGTGCTCTCGAACTTGCGGATCTTGTCCTCGGTGTCAAAGAGGTGCATGTTGGACAGCGACACGCGCGATACGAGCTTGAGCTTCTTCTCCAGTAAATCCACTTGCGGGTCTGATCCGCTGTGCAGCTTGCGCGTAATGTCGTCCAGCACGCCCGGGTAGAACTCGAGCGTCAAGTGCACAATCTTCTCCGTGCAGTTGGTCCGATACGACACCAAGAACTTATCTTCCGTTGGCTGCTGACCGGGCTCGACCACGATGGATTTCAGAAAATCCGTGTAGTCCGTCGTCCACGTGCCAATCGGCAGCTCAAGCACCTGCACCTTGTTATGCTCGGTCTTGCGATACACGCCTTTTGTCAGGTACGATCCTTTTCCAGACGCGTGCGGCTGCACGGCTCCAATAAAGCCGAGCCAAAATGGCACCAGCGGCTTGAATTGGACGGACACCGGCTCCTCTGCCCCCGCCGCCGCGTCTTCTGCTTCGAGTCGGCTCTGCAGCTGTTCGGAAATATGCAGCGGGTTAAAACAGGGCACCGTCGTCGACCAACCCGTGCCCACGCCCTTGACACCGTTCACCAGTGCCGTGGGCAAGATCGGCACGTAAAATCGCGGTTCTACCAAATCACCGTCGTCCTCGGTATACTGCAGCAGCGGTCGATCCTTGGTCGGAAAAAGCAGCAGCGCGAGGTTGTTTAGCTGCGTGTAAATGTACCTTGGACTGGCCGCATCTTTGCCGCCCGCTAAACGGGTGCCGAACTGGCCGCCGGGGTTCAGAAACTCAATGTTATTGGACCCCACGAAGTTTTGCGCCATGTCCGTGATAGCGCGGTTCAACGACTCTTCGCCGTGCTTGTATGCCGCGTGCTCGGACACGTATCCCGCCAGCTGCGCCACCTTGATTTCGCCGCGCACCAGGTTTCGCTTAAAGCACGCGTACATGATCTTGCGCAGAGACGGCTTGAGCCCGTCGATGCAGTGCCCGATGCTGCGTTTATTGTCGTACACGCTAAAGTGGATCAGCTCTTGGTCGACAAACTCGGACAGCGTAACCGTCTCCTTCTCAGCGTCCAGCACTCGGTTCATGTCGTACGTTTCCGTTAGCCAGCGCTTTCTGTCATCCGCGCGGTCGCGGTTAAACACCAAGTCCAATTGCTCGGTGCCTGCCGCGCCACCCGTTGCGTAGTTTACCAGTCGCTGCTCCTGGAAATACTCTTTTGATTCGCTCGCGGTCGACGTACCCAACCCTTTGTAGTACTTGGTCTTCCATCCGGGAGGCAGTCGGTATGCGCTTGAAGACAGTGCAGCCGCCTCTGCCTCTGGGTTTTCTGCAAAGTCTGCATCTTCTTCGGTTTCTTCCGCGGACCCCCCCGCACCTCCGGGTTCGGCGTCTGCTTCCGCGCCGCTCGCATTGTTCATTTCTTCCAGCCATTGGTGAAACGCCGTCAAGCTGTAGAACTTGATCGTATTAGCTCCGTTCGCGGACCGGCGACCGCCCGTTCTGGTCGCTTTAATGATGGGCGTCATGAGACAGGCAACAAATCCCAGGTCCATAAGTTCCGGCCAGTTGCTTTCGATCCAGTTCAACAGCAGCCCCTTGATGTGCGACCCGTCCACGTCCTGGTCAGTCATAATCATCACACGGCCGTAGCGCAGCTCTGACAGCGACGTGTACTTGTGCTTGTCCTTCAGGCCCAAAATTGCTTTCAGATGCTGGAGCTCTTCGTTGTTCGAGACCTGCTCGCGACCCTTGAGCGTGCACATCTTGTCGCGCGTGTTGATGATCTTGCCCTTCAGCGGAAATACGCCGTACAGGTCGCGACTAACAGACGAAATGCCCGAAATAGCAGTGGCCTTTGCAGAGTCGCCCTCTGTCAAGACCAAGGTGCACTCGGCGGAGCGACGCCCGCCCGCGTCGTTCGCGTCTTCGAGCTTCTTGATGTTCAGAATACCGCGACGCGTCTCCTGGTTTTCTTTTCGCTGCTTGCGCCGAGACGTCGTAAACTCGTAGAGCTCGATAACGCTGTCGACAATGCCGAGTGTCACCAGTTTCTTGAAGAAGGCGTCGGTGAGCGTCCAAGACGAACCGAACTTGGAGGGCGCACTGCTGCAGAACTCTTTCACCTGGCTGTCAAAGCTCGGGTTCACCAGCTGGGCGCTGACAAAAACAAACAAGCAGTCTTTTACCATGGAGTGCTTCACCTGGATCTTGTCGCGTTTTTCAATAAACTCCACCACGCGACGACAAATTGCAGACACCACGTGGTCCACGTGCTTGCCGCCCTTGGTAGTTGAAATGCCATTCACGTACGAAACGTGTTTGAACCCGCCCGACGAAGGACTTACCAAGACTTCCCAGCGCCCATTGTCGCTCTTGTCGTGCGCGAAGGAACCCGTGCGCGCTTCTTCGAACAGGCGCGCAAACGTTTCCAGCGAGCGCACGGGCACTTCTTCGCCGTTGAACACCACGCGCGTACCGTGCATGAGCGCCGCCATCTCGTACGCGCGTCGCTGTACCACGCGCAGCTCAGTGTCGGTCCACGCGGACATCTGGAAGCGCCCAAGGTCGACTTGCATTTCCACGCAGGTAAATGCCGCCATTCCAGTGCAGTCGTCCTCGATCTGCGGCGGATCCACACGACTCATGTTGTTCCACCAGGTCTGCGTGTAGCGCTTGCGGCGCGTCGGGTCAAAAGTAGAGACCGTGAACTTGTTCGACAGAATGGAACAGATCTTGGCGCCCAATCCGTTACAGCCGCCAGTCAGACGGTCTTCCGTGTCGTCGTAGTTGCACGAAGACAGCAGCGATCCGAAGACCATCTCCGGCACGTACACGTTGGCCTCGCGATGCATGCACACGTCGATAAATCCACCGTCGTTCCACACCCGAAACACATTGTTCGCAATGTCCAGGTCAATGCGCAACTCGGTGGTGCACAGCCGCTCAGCGGGAGACAGTAGTCGCTGGCGCACATAATTGTCATACGCGTTCACAATCAGCTCGTCGCACAGCTTAATCACCGCCGGAACGTACGACACGTCGGTCGAGTGCATCTGACCGTCTTTGCCCATCAAAAACAGCGTATTCGGCACTAACTGCGAAGATCCCGCGTACATTTCCGGGCGGTTATACACGTGTTCGACGTGCGTCATTTTGCGGTACTTGGACTCAATGCTGCCCTTTTCGGCGACAGCTCCACTTGCAGCAGCAGGGGCAGAAGATGAAACGCTCATTGTCAAATGCAAAGGAAAGTGTTGTCTTAATTTTATGTTTTGTTTTGAGGAAATTATTTGGTGTTAATTTGTTTTGTTTGTACCTGGAAAAAACAAGAGTAATTAATACACACCGGTCGTTATATTCCTTTTTAAGTTCATCACTTTTTTTCAATTCTAGAAAAAAAAACATTACGACAAAAAACATTACGAGACAAGGAAAAGTCCGTGTCGTTTGTTGTTATTATTATTTTTTTTCGTCGCCGTTAGTGTTTTTTTTTATTCTCTCGTGCATCCCTCACTTCTTCTGCTTTGGTCGCAACAGGTCACTCACATCCATGATTCGCAGCAAACTCTTGTTTGAAATTATACGTTGACTCCGCGGCTTCTTTACCGTTTCTTCGCGCAAGTCCACCAAGCACTGTGCGGCCGTGCGTACCGATTCCAATTGCACTTCAGCATGTGCACCGCAGTCTTCGGAACGAGTGGACAGACGGCTGCATACAAAGCTGCACACAAACTCAATGGCGCAATCTTTTTGCTGTTCATCGCCATTGTCCTTGGCGGCAAAGTCCATTAGGCTTGTTAGCAAAGTCTGGGCAACTCCGAAATCAATGTGTCCGCTGGCGCACAGGTGATCGGTGAAAACGGCCGGACTTTTGCACTGCACCACGCGCACTTCGAATTCTTCAAACAGCGAAGTGCTATTATTACCGCCTTCTGGCAGCGAAATGATCTTGTCGCAAAACGCGCGCAGACGCGCGGCGACGAGTTCTGCAAACGCATCGTACGCGTCACAGAGTGCCGCACAGAGCTGTGCATACGAATGCGCAAAGATTGACTGCAGCGTTACAACTTCCACCAGCTGAACAGCCAAAAACGATAGCGCTGCTGGAAGCAGGTCTATGCGCTCTGCGGAAGCGAGCTGTGTGCGAATCGTGTCGAGTTGTGCTGAAATATTGTTCTCGGTAATTCCATTCACTGCTTGGCGCAGCTCGCGCTTGACGATTTCAAGTGGATCGCGCGTGCCACTGCGCGATTCGGCCAGCCGGTGGATTGCCTTCTTGCTCATGAACGGATTACTATCGGGACGCAGCGAGCGACGAGGCGCAGCAGACGCGACTGTTTTCATACCGGAATCAAACGACACCGGTTTTGCAACAGCGGCCACGTGCGTGCCAGCAGCAGTATCGCCGCCGCCGCTAGTACTCGGCATGACGGCCGGGAGTGAACCGGTCCGTGAAATTGCCTGTCCGGGCTGCGGAATCGTCCAATCAACAGACACATCGGTGCTATCGCCGCTGCCATAGCGGTTGGTGTTGCCGCCGCTGCCCGCGCGATTGCTGTTGTTATTATTACGCCGTGCTGCTGTCGCTGGTTTTTTCGATCCGGCGTTCCATTGTCCAGTGTGCGAAGAAGCGCCAGTGCGCTGATTTTTTAGCACCTCGTCCATTTCGCGCAAATCTTTCCAGCGAGGATCATCTCCTAATTCTTCAACGCCTTTGCCCATGCGTGCGAAGAAATCCGAGTCCAAAATACGCACCAGTTGTCTTGTCGTCGCCATGGTAAAACAGACAAGCCGATTCTTGAGAGATTTTTATCTTGTAATTGAGAGTACAGCACGCCAGGTGTTATACTTTTTCCAATTGCACGTTTTAGAATCACGACTTTGAACGCGGTAACACACAATTTAAAAAAAAAGTTAAGTAACAGACACTCCTTTTTTTAAATTCTGACGCTTAAAAAAGTAAAAGAAAGCTATCAATTTGTCAGAACTGCTCACTACCTGTTTTTGTCATATCTTTTCATTTTTTTTACATTAGTATTGGTTAAACTTGCTAAACTTGCTAAACTGTATTGTCTGTTTTTTTTTGAAAGTTTGAAATAAAAATAAAAACAATGCCAGAGTCTTCCTACTTGCAAAAAGCCGCGCTGTACGCACGCACTAAGCTCGCCGAAGTGTCGGCAAGCCCGCACCTAGTCGTTATTGTAATTTTTGCATTTCTGGTGATCCTGATTATAATATTTCTCAATGTTGATATGCAGCCCAGGTTCATGGATAGCGTTCCCCGCGTAGAAGGAATGACGGCAGAACGACCTTATTCAGAGCCGCAATCCGCACAAGACATATACGCCGTACCGAGTGACACTGTAGCAGTGGTGTTGGTATACGACAAATTTTGTGGACATTGCAATAACTTTGCCGGCACCTGGATGGTGCTATCGAGACAGATAGCCGAAGAATTTCCAAGTGTCAAACTCTTTGCCGTTGGCAACAGTAACGACGCGGCGCGACAGACCATCGTGCAGCGCGAAAACGTCGCTGGATATCCGACCGTGTTGATTCGCGACGCCAGTAGCTACCCGGAATTTATAGAGTATGCTGGCCCTCGCACGATCCGCGAGCTGAAAGCAGCTATTACTGCAAATCTTCCGAAACTTGAGGAAGAAGAATCATAAACGGAAAAAAAAACAAATACATTTTAAACGTGTCACGTGCGTATCATGTGCGTATTACGCGCGTGTCGCGTTCGTATCCACGTACGTATCACGATGGTGCATAGAATAACTTACCAGTGGGGTGATATTGGTGGCTGTCTTTAGATCCACTGCCTCTCGTAACTGTTCGACCACTTGCGCCGCCGCCAAATGCGGTTCCCGTGTCTGTTAATTCGGTTCGCACAGCAGGAAGTTGTTCTGCGGAGCGGTCGTTTTCAAACGCATGCTGCTGCTGCTGCGCCCGCCGTGTTTCGAGAATCGACTGCGCAAGTCGTTTCGGCGCGGTTCGTTTTACATAGTCTTCGATGAGGTCGCTGCGCCAGCTGATGTGCAACCACGCGCTGTCAGGCTCTGCACGCACGGCATAAAATCCGTCATCGAGTAGGTTCTGCAGTACGTCGCACACGCACTGCTCGTGGTCAAAGACAGGATAGCCCAGTACAAACCCGGGGACCTGGTAGGAGCACCAAGTTGGCGCATACATGCCGCCAGTCGTTGCTACGCGATCTATTTTAGTGTACACTGCACG
This sequence comes from Eutreptiella sp. 'Long Island Sound 2002', assembly GCA_964036045.1. Lineage (NCBI taxonomy): Eukaryota > Euglenozoa > Euglenophyceae > Eutreptiales > Eutreptiaceae > Eutreptiella > Eutreptiella sp. 'Long Island Sound 2002'. The sequence continues at coordinate 765,425 of CAXIWF010001209.1, read as the reverse complement.
CATGATTTGCGCGTGCGCCTTGCATCGTCTAACCCGGGGAGTGCGCTCTTGCTGTAATCGCAGCAGTTTTGAAATGTCATAAGACGGTTGACCCGCCGGGAATTGCATGTTTTTGTAGCAGGCAGACTTTTTTTGTTGGGAAAATGGAAAATGTTAGTAGTACCTTACACAACAAAAAAATTGAAAGCGTGCCTGCTGCAGAAATAACCAGCTATCAGATCATTCGTAGTTCTTTGTTTACTATTTTTTGGGAACATTTCTGTGCGAATAAAGAAACCAACCGTTTTTCCACGCTACTACCGAAAAAAAAAGTTTTTGTGCAACCAAAGTCTTCGTTGGTTTCTGTTCTCCTACTTTCTATTTTGTTTTTTTTGTTTTCTATTTTGTTTTCTGTTTTGTTTTTTGTTTTCTGTTTTGTTTTTTTGTTTTCTGTTTTGTTTTTCCCTGAGTGCACAAAATGCACGTGTGGGTAGTATTGCACATTGAGACAACTGGGCTTTCGCCAGAATTGGATCATGTCATTCACATTGCTGCGCAGTTCTTCTATGAAGCAACAGTGGGCGCAACATGGGTTCCGTGTGGCAAGTATGTAAGTTTGGCGCGCGTGCCAGGCGACGCGCCATTGTCCGAAGCAATTGTGCGATGCACAGGTGGTAAAATCACCGATACGCAGCTGCGGGCTGCGCCAACCGCAGAAGAAGTGCTGAAAGCGCTCTGTTGCGAAGTCGCACAGGTATGTGGTCCTTCCGGTCCTTGCGGCACGTGCGGTCCTTCTCGTGTAATATGGGCGGCTCACAATGGTCAGCATTTTGCGGCTCCGTTTCTGGCACGATACAGCGTCCGTGTCCCTGAGCTGCGTGCTGCGTTATTGTCTGAGTTGTGTCTGGGTTGTGACAGCTTGGACATGGTCATTTCGCTGCGTGAAAATCTCGATAAACACGAAACCGCAATGGCTCGTTCTGCGTCGCTGGTTGCTCTGCACGACTCCCTTGCATTGCCGGCACTTCCCGCGGACGCGGTGGGCGCTGAACGCGGCGTGTGGATGTTAACTCATTTGCTCCAGCACCCGTCAATCATACCGCATCGCCTCGTTTCTTCACTCTTTCGTTTTACTGATATCATTGCCGAGTTCTTGGAAGTGGGAACTACTACTGCTTCTGCTGCTGAAGACAGTCCTGCCCAAGAAAGCAGCACAAGTGGACTGGCCTGGACAAACGAGCAGCACGCCATTATATTTGGAGACATTAACGCACACACGGTGGTTCGCGCCGGAGCGGGGTGTGCGAAAACAACAACCATGGCAGGACGTATCGCACACCTGGTGCGCAGCGGTGTTCCTGCATCGGCAATTTACCTGCTCGCGTTTACCCGCACTGCTGCCGCGGACATGCGCGAACGCCTTTTTACCGTAGGTGTCCACGCGAGCAATTCCACTGACGACACGGCGGGTAAGAATTGTGCAAAAACGAAGACGCCACTGCTTGATCAAGTGCACGTTGGAACTATTGACAGTACTGCGCATAGCGTGCTTCGCAGCTTTGATCCAGACCGGCTGAAGCGCGACGCACACGGATTCAAGGAGTACAAGACCGTGTTGCTTGCGGCTCTGCGCGAAAACAGTCCGGGGCTACGCGACTGGCGGGTCGCACACGTGATTGTCGACGAAGCACAAGACCTGACAGAAACATACTTTCAAATCCTGGCTCAGCTGCATCAACGCGGTGCGATTATCACGTTGGTCGGTGACGACGGGCAAAACATTTACGGCTTCAATGGCGCGCACAGCGAGTACTTGAACAGCGCAATGTGCTTCTTTTCGCCCTGTCGATGCTTCTCACTGAGCACTAACTTTCGGTCCACACAGCCCATTGTTGCCGCTGCAAACGCGTGCATTCGCGGCAACCACATGATAAACCGTCCGGACATGACGTGTGGCGCGCGTACACAACGCAAAAACGAAACGGAACAACACAAGACGGAACACGAAACGGGACAACACAAGGCGGGACAACACAAGGCGGAACACAAAACGGGTTCATTTCACAAAGAACCAGTGACGTTGTCGCAGACGTGGTTGACGCATATCGAAACACCTCGCGCAATCGGGTTTGCAGACAATGCACAGGAGTTGCAGTTTGTTGTGCGGAGCGTGAAAGAGTTGCACTATACCACTGGTATACCTTTTTCCGAAATCGCAGTGGTCGCGCGCAATTATGACCAGGGCCTGTTTTTACTGGAGAATGAGTTACGCCGAGAAAAGGTGCCGTGCGTATTGAGTGGCAGCGAGCAGGCTCGACGTCGCAGAGCAGATCCGGCTCAGGCCCTTATGCACCAACAACTGTTTGAAGAAGTTGTTAAGGATACTCCTGCACCAAACGGCGGCGGGCCGTGTCAATTATTATCCACGGCCACGTCGACCATGTCGACCATGTCAAGCATGTCAAGCATGTCAAGTGGGGAAGTTTTGCTCAGCACAATTCATGCTGTAAAAGGCCTGGAATTTTCCGCCGTCATTGTAATGGGTTCCACTGACAAGAACATTCCAGGAAAAGCGCTGCGCTCGGCAGCGCAAACGCTCGCACGGAGCGCCGGAAGCGCTTCGTTTCAAGATGACGAACAACAGTGTGTGCTGCTAGAAACTGAGCGAGAAGAGCGACGTATATTTTATACCGCCGTCACCCGCGCAAAACAGCATTTGGCGTTTACGTTTAGTATCGAGCAAAAAAACAGTTTTGTATCACGATTTCTAGCCGAAATTAACGCACATGTACAATGGCACGGCGTGGTGCCGCAGTTTCCGCCGCAACCGCGTCGCGATGACAAGAGCCGCAAGACTACGACTAGTGCAAAAAATAAAATGGAATACACTGCCGCCGACAACGAGGATGAAAATCAAGTTGACGCGTCTCGCGCTATTTCTAGCTGCGAAGACGGCTTTGGGTTTGAAAATGGCAGTACCGATGAAAACAACACGTGGAAAACTTCTGCCGCAGGCCGGGTGTCATCTGTTCCGCTGTATTTGCTGTTGAACCACCTTGTTCTGCAACTGCGGCCAGAATCCATTCATGCGCTCCGGTCTTCTGATCCTTGTTGTCCGCTCAATTTCCCAATTGTAGAGTTCGCGACGTTTGCGGCAACATCGCGCGGGCTCGAAGGCGCTATTTACTGGCGCTCGGTGCATGCGCCGTTACTGTTTGACGCGAGCGGCGCGGCCGCGCGCGACGTGGCCGACATTACCGTGCCACTGTTGCAGGTATCGACGCTGGTCTCGCTCGGCGGAGACTGTTTGCATGCGGCGGCAGACACGCTAGACACTCTCATGATTATTCCGCGCGAAAATGCGCAGGACTATCGCGTGCACTACGTGAGGTTGCGCGACCGTGTGCACGCAGAACTGCCGCGCATAGTGCGCGCCGCACCGAATGACCCGCTGAAACAGCTGCATCTGGCGACCTGCGCGCTCCTCGGGCTCACGGAAGAAATTGCGCAAGACGACGACATTGCCTCGCTTCGAGCCGCCATCGAAGAGGATGCCAACGACCGCTTGCTGCAATTGCCAGGATACATGTCGCTTTCGCTCAGCAATGACACGTCGGCGTTTTTGCTCGATGTTATGCAACAAATGTTGAGCATGCAGCAGCACTGCGCGCAGTCTGCCGATGTCCCGGTGCGAATCCGCGTGCTTGTGCAGGAAAATCGCCCGCGCGGCGGCGGCGGAGGAAGGTACCGAGACCCGGTGCGCGCCAAGCAACAGTTAACCGTAACTCTGCGCCGCAGTCGAGGCAGCGTCATGGAGCGCGCTATTGCCGCATATCGCCGCACGTTTCGCGAATACAATACTTCTTGCCTCGTTCCCGACTGTGTCGCGCTTGCCCAGCTCACTGCGTTTGTAGACCTCCACCGGCCGCACTTTTTGGAAATTGACCACGACGCGGTGCAGCGCGCGACCTCGCCAATAATCGAGTCTGTGTACAACGGCGTGCGCGAAGGCGTGCTACCGGCTCTCTTCGCGCAGTGTCCGCTGGACGCCGCCGCCTCAGAACAAGACACGCATCATTGCGCCGCCGAGACAGACTTGACGCTGCGAATGCCACCGCTCGTCGGTGGGCGCTTAGGCGACGCACAGTTTGTGCGTGTGCACTGGTATTGTCGAGTGCGCCGCTGTGCATTGCACGTGGACGCTGATAAACAAACGGGAGACACCACGGTGCCCGCCGACCTTCGAATCGCGCTCTTGTGTGTCGTTTCCGCTCTGCGCCGAAGCAACCGCCCAGTCGACTGTATTGCCATCTACTCTCCACTCTCGGGACGGCTCTTTACGCTCGATGTGGCAGACTGGGGAATCTGCGGTCAAGGCGGCCAAGACGCGTTTGAGTTTGCAGACCGAGTCCAACAACAATTTGCGCAAACACGCGAGGACGCGATTAATCGCATTATACATGGGCATCGCCCAGCGCTCGCGAGCCCGGAAGAGATCCCATGATATCTTTGATACGATCATGCAGAGAACCGCCACCGCCGCCGCCACCACCAGTTTGTACGCGTTTAGCAGCAGAAACAGCGGCAGCAGCGGGGACATTTGTCGAATCGGGCCAAGCTATATACGATAGCAAGTACACGGCTGCCGAGAGAATGGCGGCAATTAGTGCTATGCGAGAAATGTGCGCCAGCGCGGAAGAAATCCAATTGATGCGTTTCATCTTTGCAGGGGGCGGCGAGTGCGGCGATTCAGATGAGTTTTCCATTGTGTTTTTTTTGGTTTTTTATTATCACTTCTAATAATCACGACGTCTCGGTTTTGTTTTAATTTCGTATGTTAATTCCTCCGGACACCTCTACCTTGCTCAGCGTTGTACTTTTATTGATTTGTGCTGTACTTTTCTGCGAGGGAGAAAAAAATGCTTCAGAAGGCGCAGAGGCCGACTTCATGAAGCACGGTGCCAAGGAAGAGAAGTCTGGTTTTTTCACGACGCAGGAAAAAACACACACACAAAACACCGTAAAAGAAGACGGCGACAACACGGCTCGGTTAACAAAACAATCGCGGCGGACCGGAAACTTACTGAATGGCACGCACGAACTCATATATTTACGATAACACCATACTTATTTAGCAAGCAACACGATAGTATGCTCGAGAGTGTAAATTTAACCAAAAACCGTAAACTTGTTATGCCGGCTGAGGCAATGTTTTTTTTCTTGCGAACAAAGAAACGCTGGAACAAAGAAAAAGAACAGGACGCACAATGTATTCCAGCGCGTCAATCCGTGCGAGCTTTCTTGTGCGAGTTTTTTTGCGCTTCCGGCTCCGGAGCCGCGGCTTGCTGTGAAAGGTACAGCTGTAAAAGAAAGACCAGTGTCGATTGACGACGGGCCTTGCATTCATCGTTCACACTCTGATCTTGGAATGTATCGATCAAGTCGCGTATGGTGTCTAGCAGTTCGGACGTCTGCCACGTGCAACCGTGCGAAAGTGCGTACTGAAGGCATTTTAGGTTGCCAAAGTATGCCGCCTGTCTCAGGGTCCAAAAATCCCATAGACAGCCGTGCTCATGTGCATACTGTAGACACTCAAAATTGTCTAATTCGGCCGCCTCCGCGCAGGTGTCAGAATCCCATGGGCAGCCATGCGCGTGTGCATACTCGAGACACTCGAGGCTGCCACTACCTGCCGCGTCTTGGCACGTATTAGAGTCCCATGTGCCGTCGTGTTCGTGGGCAAACTTAAGACACTCCAACTCGCCATTCGATGCAGCAAAGCTGCAAGATTTTCCCAATGGACAGCCGTGTTCGTGCGCGTAGCGAAGACACGCCAAGTGGCCGCCGGCTGCTGCCTTTTCACACGTCCATTCATCCCATGGGCAGTCGTGCTCGTGTGCATAGCGAAGACACTCTACATGTCCAAATTCAGCAGCGTCCCGGCAGGTTTTATAATCCCACGGGCAGCCGTGTTCGTGTGCATAGCGAAGACACTCTACATGTCCAAATTCAGCAGCGTTACTGCAGGTTTTATAATCCCACGGGCAGCCGTGTTCGTGTGCATAGCGAAGACACACCAAGTGGCCGCCAGCGGCTGCCGAGCAGGAGGCGTGAGCGTTCCACGGGCAACCGTGCTCGTGGGCGTACCGAAGACATTCGATATGGCCGCTCAATGCTGCCGCCGAGCAGGTGTAAGCGTCCCACGGGCAACCGTGCTCGTGGGCATACTGGAGGCATTCGATATGGCCGCGCCCTGCCGCTACTTTGCAAATGTTTGTATGCCACGGACACCCGTTACGAAGTGCATACTTAAGACACGCCAGACTGCCATTTGCAGCGGCGTCGAAAGTGACGTTTTCCGTTAATTCGCAATTAAATACCAAATGGACGGTCATTAGAAGCTCTACCGAGCCGACTCTTGCAGCAACAACGGCGCGGTCGTTCGGCTGCGCGTTTAACACCGCCTGCAGCTTTCGAATCTGAACCAGGTCTGCTGTTTTCAACACGTCATCAAGTTCGCTCCTGTTTTCGTACCGAAGACAGTAGATGATAAAACTTGTCGGAAGCGCGGAGCTGTTCCAGTAGTGGAGCGAATCAAGCAAATGCGACGCGTCGGCTAAGGAATTAAAATTCAAATCGCGCTTTAAATACTTTGGTGGGATGTGGCTTAAATCTTGCCCATGATCATTGGTGTCCGAATTTTCAGCCAACGTCTTGTACAGCGCACTTGTTCGCAGATAAGCAGGAACTTGACAAATGTCATTCATCTGTATTCGTTTTTGTTTGTATTGTGATTATTTGCTCGCTGTTTTTGTGTCTACATTTGTTTAGGATTATCTTGTAAAAAAATAGCTCCGAACGGCAAGTTTAATCCGCTGTTTCTTTGATTACTCGGAGAAATCCGTATCTTCAGGAGATTATTTTATTTCCTGATTTTCCGCCGCCGCCACCGCACATATATTATTTTTTATTTGACGTTGTTTATTGAATTAGTTGTAGTGTAGCGTCTATATATGTTTATATGCAGGGAAATACAGTTGTCTCTTGAAGATACGGACTAAACCACCTTTCTATTTGCTTTAAAACCACATATTTAATACTTGGGAATAATCTACTAATTAATACTTAGCGTTCTTCGCAACTTTTTTTTGTAATTTTTCTCAAAAACTTTTTAGAAGCTTGCGAGTTTTACACAACTTGGTGTTCTTCGCAACTTTTTTTGTAATTTTTCTCAAAAACTTTTTAGAAGCTCGCGAGTTTTACACAACTTAGTGTTCTTCGCAACTTTTTTTGTTTCATTGCACACTGTGAAATCATAGATAGCATGAGCACACGAGTATGCCGCGAAGACGTTCCATCGTATTTACAACGCAGCAAATTGTATCAGAGTCTTCCGGCCGACGATAATAATCAGTTTGAACTACCATCAGCATTTTTTAAAGGCAATACTTGTGTAAATTCAGTCGCTGACCTAGAGCATTTGCTGGAAACCCTTCGCTACTGGATGAGCGACGAACAGCCACCAGAATTGATTGCATTCTGTGTCAAGTGTACGGATACAAATACCATAACGAATTTGCTAAAGAAGTATTGCGACGGTCTCGATCAATTTCAAAATCTGCTCTCGGTTGTTTCAGAGCCGCGCACGGATATGCGCTTGTACATGGCGGTGTCTCGGGGATCACTTCACATCTTAGAGGCACTGCACGACACTGCGCCGCCTCAGTTGGTCAACTTTGCCAAACCAATCGATATTGTTGACATATATGGTCGGGCGGATTATAATTTATGCGTTGTTGCGGCTCTGCACGGCCACGTGAATTGCATGCAGTACCTGCATCTGCATGGCTGTCCGCTGATTGCAGAAGTATGCAAAACGGCCGCGGAATTTGGACACCTAGCGTGTCTTCGGTACGCACGTTCAAACGGGTGCATGTGGGACAGCGACACCTGTTGCTATGCGGCAATGAATGGCCATTTAGAGTGTCTTGAGTACGCGCACGAGAACGGCTGTCCGTGGGACAAAGATACCTGCAGCTATGCGGCGGAATACGGCCACGTGGAATGTCTTATTTACGCGAGCAGCCAAGGTTGCCCGTGGGACGAACGCACGTGTATGTATGCGGCAAAAAAAGGCCATTTGAAATGTCTTGAGTACGCACATAGTCACGGCTGCGCGTGGGACGAAGATACCTGCAGCTATGCCGCCCAAAATGGCCACTTGGAATGTCTTATTTACGCGCATAGCAACGGCTGCCCATGGGACCAATACACGTGTATAAATGCTGAACGAAACGGCCACGAGGCGTGTCTTGGTTACGCGCGCTCAAACGGTTGTCCCACATGAGCCGAAATGATTACAAAAAAACAAACCGCTGTCAAACGTTGGACACTAAAAGAACAATACATACATTTTCAGTATTATTTTTTTCAATTTTGTTTTCTGGTAGCATATTATTTCATGCCAACAACAAATAGTGACGCCGATAATTGAGATGTAATAAAAAAAAGAATTTGTTTACAGAAACAACAAATAAAGCAACACACCGTCATCGTTAAAAGTTCCTTCTCTAACCTGATCAATAGCCTCTTCTATTTCAAACTCTTCCATTTTAAAATACTTTCAATGTCCTAACTACTTTAAAACATTAAGCTATCTCAATAAAATTTAGGTGTACTGTTCGCCATGAACTTATGCATTATTTTCTCAAACGGTTTGCCAAAACGTGTGGCAACGACAGATCCAAGTAAAATAAGGCGCACATTTTATTTCAAAACAAATGTTTTGTGCTATTTAAAATAATGTAAAGTATGCACGTGCGTGCGCTGATGACTATGATTGAAGTTAACGTAAATATTCGTTTGCACTCGTCGTCGCGCTTTTTTTGTGGCGCCGCACTTGATCTTGTCCTCGCGCTTTTTCTTAACATCGCACTCGCCATTGTCATCGCGCCTCCGTGTCTCCGCACTCGCCTATGTCCTCGCGCTCCTCCGTGGCGCCGCACTTGCCATTGTTCTGGCTTTTTTTTGCGTCCAAACTTCCCGACGTGACATCACATGATTCAAAGCGCGGACATTCTGCCCAATAAATATCCACGTCTACGTCCTTGTATGATTCTACCAACTTATGTAATTCACCTACAACATCAGAATTCATTAGGCCACTAGCGTACACCACCGATATGTGCGCATTTACGTATTCGTGTAACACACTAAGCTGTTCGCGGTATGCTTCCTTGTAAGACGTTTTGCTGTTAAAATGCTGTGGCATTGTTTTGCGAAAATACTCCAGCGTTCGTTTAATCTTTTCATCTAGGTTGCGTCTTGGTTTTTTTGCAGCTGCCTCAGCACAAATGTCTGATTTATGGGCAATCTCTTTCACTTCCAACAAAAACAGATGACGAACGTCGTCCTTTGTTGCAGAAATCATACCGTCCCACTGAACAATGCTGTCTCCATTCGGAGCTTTAATAACACCTTCTTTGAAAAGAGATTGAAACACCTCGCTATACTTTTCACGTTTTAGCCATTCTATAAACACAGCATTAGCATTTTTTTCCATTTCATTGGCTAGGTTGTGGTCGTGTGCACATAGTTGTGCAACGCTTCTTTCAGTCCTCGCCAATCTTTTGTCCGTTGCCTCAAAACTTTTCAGCAGCTTCGTCAAACCTTGGTTTGTTTTAGTCAAATTCTCACTCATTTGGTCTAAGTCAACCAACAAAAATGGAAATTGTTCTTCCATTGGTCTGCTTCGCTCTTCAATGTTCAGTTTAACGATTAAGCTTAAAACGTGTTGCAGTTTGATGTCCCCTTTAACACACGTACTTGCAATACGTTTAAGTTCTTTGATGTTCGTACGAATAACATCAATTGAAAACGAGTTTAACACGTCATCGTTAAAAGTTCCTTCTCTAACCTGATTAATAGCCTCTTCTATATTATAATGTCTGCTTCGCTCTTCAATGTCAAGTTTAACGATTAAGGTTAAAACGTGTTCCAGTTTGTCGTCCCCTTTGACACACGTACTTGCAACATGTTCAAGTTCTTTGAGGTTTGTACGAATAACATCAATTGACAACGAATTTAACACGTCATCGTTAAAAGTTCCTTCTCTAACCTGACCAATAGCATCTTCTATTTTAAACTCTTCCATTTTAAAATACTTTCAGTCCCCTCACTGCCTTAAAAACTTTGAGCTAACACAATTATATTTAGGTGGGAAAATACGATTCGCAATGAAATGATACATTATTACCAAATCCGGTTTGCTAAAACGTGTGGCAACGACAGATCCATGTAATAAGGCGTACATTTATGTTAAAACAGATGTTTTGTGCTATTTAAAATAAGGTAAAGTATGCACGTGCGTGCGCTGATGACGCTTGATTCTTTTAAATTGAACGTCATTGCCATACCTGTGCTTGAAGTTAACGTAAATATTTGTTTTTTTGTGATTGATTGATTCTTCAAATTGCTGTGAAAAAAATAGTTCCAACACGCAACACGCAATATTTTTGCTATGGCGGGTAAGTAAGTTATTACTGCAATGTGCGTGTTTTATTAGCACTCGACGTCGCGCTCCTCCTTAACATCGTTACGCTACCATTTAAACAATAACGTTTCTATTTGATTAAAACATAATGGCGCGTGTTCTTATATTTTCTTCCAAATCAACATTGTACAAACAATACAATGCGAGAAAAGCAACGGTTAAGAATATTTATGCAGTAGACAAGACCGATTGTTATTTATTTGTAAATGAAAGTAAAACGCTCGTATCTGGGTACACGCAAGAGATCAATTTGGAAATTATCTAGTGCAGATACCTGAAAGTATTGCAAATTATTTTCATGATCCAATTACTCATTATCATAATGTTACATACAATTACCAAGGCACTTTCGAATATAACATCGTCCACACAATTCCACTTTCTCAAACTCACTTGCTGTTAATTGAGAAAAATACACACAAAGCGCCAGATTTTAGTATGTATTCGTATAGCTTCCAGGACAGAACTATATTTCAAAAACAAACAGCTTTGATTTTACAAGTTATATTGTTTACCTTAAATTGAAAAGTGATGATGATGACGCACTGTAATTGCAAGTTTAATAAAATACGACAGGCTGTGTTAATAAAATAGAATTGACTTAGTTAATTCTGATGACGATTTAATACTTAAACAATCCGGCGGTTTGCGCGAACATACCAAGTTGTTTGTTGGTTTAGCGAATAACGCTCCCAATTAATGCCGTTGCACCGGGAACGAGCAGACTGCGCGGACAAATGTCGACGTGCATGTTCTTTTTCCACTCTCCGGTCGTTTTAACGCGAAAGCGCTCTAGCACTGGTATAAGCGGTACCACCACTGCTGCGCCGTCGCCGGCCGACGTTTCGCGGCGTTTCTGATAAAAGGACTGCATGATGCCGTGCGTAAACGCAGAAAACTGGAACTCAAGGTGCACTGGTTCAACCGCAAATGTGGATCCAGGACCCAGCCCCGAATCGGCCGATATGAGCTTGCCGCCACCCTGGCCTAGTTTGCAATATGGCGCGTCAGCGGGAGTTGCAAATGGATTGAACGGATCCGCGGAAGAAATGCGGCGCGTGTAATAATGGAACTTTCCCCACATGTCGTCGCCATTGCCCTGCGCGGCATCATTAGTTTTCTGCCGCTTATTCCAAAATGCGCCCGCGTCGCGTTGCGTTTCCGACCGCTTCACACACCCGGCGTCTCGCATATCAAAGTGCGGGTCTTCCGCTACAACTTTGAAGAAGTCACTCAAGTTTTGCAGACACGCGTCGGCAGGGCACTGGTCTTGAAGCTCCTGCGGAATAGGCAGCACAATATATCCTTGTGCGTCAAACAGCTCGAGCTGCGCGTGGCTAATTGTCGCTGCCGCTCCCTCGCCGATATTGAATCCCGCCGCAGCAGCATTGTGACGCTCGCACTGTCGCAGCAATTTGTCGCTTACGCCGAACGTGTCCAGTGGAGGTCGAGCGGGATCGGCGTTTAGACTGGCAAGGTATGCGAATCCCAGCCAGCTGCCGCGAGATGTCCCCGCCCCCGGATCAAACGGACTGTGTGTGATTGCGTACGTGTACCACTGCAAAAGGTCCGGTGGCAAAAATGCCGTTGGCACGAGGTCGACGAACGCGGTAATCTTGGGATCTGGTTCGGCGCTCCCGCAAGTCGTATGCCAGGTCTTCCACAAAATAACGTCTTTGCCCGGGCGTGCAGCCGGCACGACAGTCACGAATGAAAGGTCTGGCGTAAACACGGGCGGCATTTGCAATTCATGCACGAACCGGTCGTCGTGGTGCAGGAAAAGCCGTGCGCAAAACGCGTACACGTCGCACTGAGCGGCAAGACATTGCACTTGCGACTCGGTCTTGCCAGCGCACTGCTCGCGAAATTGGTATATCTGCTGGATAATGCGGTTCAGTGCACCAAACTCTTTTGTTATCTCCTCCTCCCCGGCCTTGGGCAAAATAGGCTGCAGCTTGTCGGGCAGTCGGAACGGCAATGCCTTGAACTGCGCTTCCGATTCATGTCGGTAGCCAATTAAACCAATCGCAGGATCAATCAAAAGAACGAGCAAACTGTTCAGCGCCTTGGCGTGTTTCATGCTGCGCGGGCGCATTAATGTGAGAAGCGACCGGCCATGCAGCGGTCGCTGCATCTGCACACGCTCGGCGTCAGTCCGTTCCGCTAGTCGCCGACGCACTTGGTCGTTCCAGTGCTTAATCTTTTTCAACAGTGTAAACGCCTCGTCGCGCCGTTCTGCACTAGTAAACTCAGCGGGCGTAAACGCCGAACTTGTTCGAAGAATTCCTTGCGAGCCATACCGATCGTTGAAGCACAGCAGCAGCGCGCGATAGTAAGCCAAAGTGCGACGATTGTCAACAATGCCGTCGCCTGGGAGTTTTTGCAGAAAACTTTCGATTGATGCAATCGTGTTGCTGCTCGAATCTTCAGCTTTGTTCATTTTTGTTTGCTAATGTGAGATTTGAAATGTAAACGAAATGCGAATGCGCAATGAAATGAGCTTGTTCAAGTTTTTGAAATGCGGTTTCCCACTCTCCGAAAAATGCATTTCGCATTTGCGATTTTTAAACAATTATTTTTTGGTTCTGAACCCCTGCGAAGAAAAAACATGCAAAGGTGCGAAAGACTACGCGAGGTTTTATTTTTTTAATACCGGGTGCCGTTTTTGCTCGGACTCGTTTCTGCGCAGTGCAGATCGGAGGAGCTGGGGCAAACCTGTGCAGCCGGCGCGAAAGAAGTGCGACAAATACGATCCAGCCAACCAAGTAGACCCCTAAAGCAGCTGTAACAGAATCATGAGATGGGGGCGCCACGCAGTCTAGATACGGTGCAGCTGCCTGCGGAAGTGAGCAGCGGCATTTCCCTCCAGCAGGCAACGCCCTCGTCATCGGTACGCAGGTCGGGCATCACTGCCTCCCACACCTTCAGCCGCTTTACCTGCACGGGGGCCAGACCAGGTCCTGCGTCCTCGTAGCCGCGCAAGAAGACACGCTCCCCCACCACGCTTCCTGCCGGCGGACACACCAGTTCGACCGCGGGGGCCTGCTCTTCTTCGCTACCCTTAGTCTCCTTGGCGGCCAGGACCATGCCCTGGCTGAGGAAGCCCTGGAACTTGGATTCCTTCAGGTTGCACACCAGTACAACTTGGCGGCCAAGCAACTCCTCGGCCGTGTAGTGGCCGCGCAGACCGCTCGCCACCTGCCGCACCTGGCCTGTTTCACCCTGACCCGGGGCCGAATTCGCCTCTGCCTGAGCCTCGGGGGTGAGCTTGATATTCACGCAGAACAGGCGCTCCGCAGTGGGGTGCGCCCACACCTGCGCAACACGTCCCACGCGCAGTTCAATCTTCGTGAAGTCGATCTGGTGCTGCAGCTGTTCCGCCTCTGCCGAAGCAGTCGCTCTTGAAGCTTTGCCCTTCGCCTTGCTCTTGCCCTTCGAGGCGCCCGCAATGCTCTGCCCTGCTGTAGCCCCCGCACCATCAGGCCCAGTAGCAACCCTTTTGATCTTGGTGAACAGGATTTCGCCGACGGTGACGGATGTGCCCGGAGCGAGATTGTAGAAGTCGTGTCGCAGATGCGCGCTGCTCACCGGCGCCGTGTGCAGCTTGGAGAAGATCGCCCCGGCTGCCACTGGGATCACGGGCGCCAGGAAGTGCGCAAAGGCATACAGCGCCTCCATTGCTGTGCGCACGATCGCCTTCCGCCGCACCTCGTTTTCTGCACCCTTCAGCTTCCACGGCTCAGCAGCCGTTAAAAACCTGCACATCATCACAGCAATCAATACCAAAGAGTGCAGGTGAATACCACATTACATTACACAACGTCATGTTATGTAGATATTCTAGAATAACAGTATGCATGCATGTACTGCTCAAAGCGAATCACTCTTGCGACCAGTAAAAGCTTTAAGCAGGATAGGGTTTGGGGATTTTCTCTTCAGCCATTGTGTGTGGGTAGCGACCTGTTGGTGGCGCGCACGGCTTCCATGGCTTTGAAGAGTGCGGCGTGTATGGCGCAGCTGCGAAGGTCTGCCTTCACCCCCGCACGCAGCGCGTTCAGATCGAAGGGCTGTCGAAACGCCGCGTCGTGCTCCGTGTCCGGCACCTGACCCTCGCAATACTTCTGACACAGATTCAGCACCCGGTGCACCTACACAGTATTGCACCAACAATACATACGTTGAAATATGTATATATATCAACATGTTTTACATGCATACGCTGAAAAACATTCGCGTACAACCATAACAAGGTGATATGGGTGGGGCGTTGGAATTATGAGAATACCACCATGTAATATTATGATACCACCACAGGCTCGCTCTGGGCGTCTAGTCCAGCAAGGCAGGAGATAATCTCACCAGGTTTCCTAGCACGTCTGCCAGCTCCGAGTTGTGCTGGGTGACCATGGCCTCCTCCATAAAGTTCAGATCGGCACCATATATGGACGAGCAGAAGTAGTATCGCACCGTATCGACAGAGTACTTTTCTAGAATCTGCGATGATGCAATCAGCCATTAAAGAAGAAAGGAATTAGATACAATGTTTGAACATACAGGGATTGAGGCGGGAAATCAAGACACGGTAACGAAATGTAAAACGGCCTGGCTTACCTCCGTGGGACTATTTGAGCAATGAGGTATATCGTGCAGGAGCGGAACAAGGGGAAATGTAAATAAAATAAAATGGTGCGGCAAATAAACGATCCATTTGTGAACAACACTCTCCAGATCAGCAACTCCTGTACTAAATACACAAATGGAATCCGTATAAATATAATGCGTACAATTGATATCATCCTACCTGACTGTATTGTCTAATGACTTGCTCATTTTCCTTCCATCTGCTGCATTGATGAACCCATGAGAAAATACACCTCCTTTTCCGTGGCAACAAATGCAAGAGAAGAAAAAGTGAGCATGGCGACGAGCTAATACTTAATGTGAGCAAAATACTGGGGGATGATCATCGTGATAAAACGCGCAATATAACTGAGTTCATGCCGAGCGACTCGTGATATTCAGCTGCAGGTACCTGGCAGTGGCACTCCGGCACTCATGAGCATGCAGGGCCAAATCACGCAGTGGAACCACACGATGTCCTTGCCGATCACATGTCGCGCGGCCGGCCAGTACTCGCTCAGCGAGTGGCCCAACTCGCGCTCCAGCCATTCCTCCGCAGGGTTCTTAGTGGAAAGTAGGTTACAGCCGGGTACAACGGAACCTGCAGGAGCTCCTTGCGGTCTCAGCTGTAGCCCATCAATGCCGCTCAGGTAGTTGGTGAGAGCATCGAACCACACGTACATAACGTGCTCACGAGCGAATCCCTCCGGTACCGGAATACCCCAGTTGAAAGAGGTGCGAGAAATAGACAAGTCTTTGAGACCTTCTTTCTTAAGGCGGGCTAATACATTGTTGCGGAATTGCTCTGGCTCAACAAAGCTAGGGTGCTCCTCTATGTGTGCTATCAGGCGATCTGCATACGCACTCATGCGGAAGAAATAGCTCTCCTCTTTCACACGTTTTAGTGGAACACCACTAGCCGCGTCCTTAAAGCCTGCGGCTTCTGCATCAGCATCAGTAACGAAAGTTTCTTCTCGTTCATTATACCAACCTTCGTACAAGCCCAGATATATGTCACCATTTTCATGACACCGCTTCCACAGCGTCTGAGTAGTAAGTTTGTGGTGTGGATGAGTTGTCCTGATGAAGTCTGAGTATGTTACTAATAGTCGCTTGTTTAACTCTTGGAATGCTTTCACGTATATGTTACAATGTTCTAATGGAGATAGGCCATTCATTTCGGCCGATGCCGCAACCTTTTGTCCGTGCTCGTCACTACCAGTCAAAAAGAAAGTATCATATCCTAGGACACGATAGTACCTTGCAATGGCATCAGTAGATAGAAATTCGTACGCATGCCCAATATGAGGGAAGCCGTTGGTGTAAGATATAGCTGTCGTAATATAAAACTTTTCTGGACCACAGCCAGGCAAGTTATGTGCAAGCGCACCGTATTCTGGGTGGCTGCAAGCGGTTTGATCGGAGGAAGACATCAATGATTACAGAGCGGAAAGAGAGAGCAAGATTGATTTGCGATGCTACAGTAGTTATTGCATGAATGATATCAGAAAGGGATCGTGCAAACGTTCACATCAGAAGTAAATTTACTTCCAATGCAAAGTGTTCACAAAGGAAATTCCCAGCACTGCTGTGAGGAAATTCCCAGCACTGCTGTGAGGGGTCTTTGATATATCCTTTTTTTTTAATATTTTAAATACTGGGTGCCGGTTTTGCTCAGACTCGTTTCTTGCAGGTTCGCATCTTTTTTTTCGCATCGTTCTTTTGCCAACATGGTATTTGGAATAACTTCGACCGTTTCTGCGCGGTGCATATCTGAGGAGCTGGGGCAAACCTTTGCAGCCGGCGCGGAAGAAGTGCGAAACATAAATCGGCGACAGCGCGCAAGTACGCCGAAAAAAACATCGAACACGGGAGAACACGTACACTTTGCCGCGGACAAGACCCACACTAAAAGACCGGCCATATAACCAATAACCAATAATAGCAAAAATTCGTTGAAACTTGACAAACTACTGTTTTCGTGGTTACCGTGACCGATGTTTCCGCAATTGATTGGCTGGGTTGAATTTACAGAACTAACGTCGTCGTCGCATTTGACAGCATTATTTGCAAAAACAGTAAAAATGGCCATGGTAAAGTTCATAAGCGAACTGCAGATTATTTGCCGCTGCACAGTGCGGTCGCTGCGATAACAATGAAAAGGACAAAACCATCGTGTGTGTCCAATTGTGATTTTGTTATACACAAATCATTTTTTTGTATATATTACTCGTGGGCTGGGCGTTGTCGAAATGCACGTGCCTGTGGATTAAGCGGAGATAGTGATTCTGCAACGATACCGCCTGGTAAATGCAAAACGCCTCCATTGTCAAGCAGTACATTGAACAGTGGCTCAGTATGGTTATCAAATTGTGCGGAAGTGAAACCAGATATGTTTAGTGCCACCAGGTGTCCCGCGGGCACCATACGGCTTTGGTATAGCACACGGTGGTTTTCTGAAAAAAAGAGGACCGGAAGTGGGTTGCAACTCACGCAATCATTCGCGTTTTTATTGGTTACCTGCATGTATTTGAAAGGTTCGCAACGCACGATACGGTTGTGTGTCTGAAACGTGCGCGATACGAGGAGAATCTTTGCTCCCCCGCTGACAGTGTCTGATCCTGGACGGAGATCTTGAATGGGCACCCATCCGCGCTTGTCGGTTAGTATGGGCACCCCTCCGCGAAAGCAGATGTTTGAAACTACCTGTGCACGTCCGTTTTGCGTCCACAGGAACACTGGCGGCTCACTGAGCGCACGAAAATGCAGTATGCTTCCGCTGGATAAAAATGAATTGTCCTCTGCGGCTGCAAACGCGCTCCCATCGTGGGAAAGACTTACCGTTGTTCCAAACCGCGCGCCGGCATACCTACCAGACACGCGGTTTCCCATGAGCTGCGGGTCCGTGCTGTCACTTATGTTGTACACTTTTACATCTCCCGCGTTTTCTTCTGCGTTGTCACCAGGCGCCGCGCGTGAACTTACAGCCAACACATCTCCTGCTGCAGAAACAGACACATCATATCCAAACTGGTCTGTTGCTGCTGCGCCAACAATTTCTGACATTTTTGCGTATTCTTCTCCGTTTTGCCACATGGCAATAATTACCGCGCCGCGCTGCGATTCAAATGAACTGTCGCCCAGCACGAGCAAATCGCCAGTTTCAGACAGCGACACCGAGCTCGACGGCTTAAACGGTAATTCTGTAATGCTAAAGGTGTCGTCGCTCAGCGTCGCGCGAAGGGTGAACTGCGCCACGGTCGATTGCCGATGATACATGCGGCAGCTGGGTCCAGGCGTCGTATCCGAGGGTGCACAGACTGCCATTACAAGACCGTTCCCACTGAGCGCGGTGTGGCGCCCAAAATACGAGTTTGCGTGCGGACCGGAAATAAGTTGAGTAAGATGCCAGTCCTGATCAACAAAATCGTACACGGCAACTCGCCCGGTATTTCCTGACGCCAGTGATGCACCGGCAATGACCGTATTTCCTGATGCCGAAATAGAAATGCTTATTCCAAACCAATCTATGCCGTTGTCCGCAATGACGTCGCGAAACTCGCGAACCCATGTGTTTGTCTCTGTATCATAGTCGTAAATGTGAATAGCACCGCTGTTTGATCGGTTCACGCCAGGAACGCCCACCGCAATACGGCGACCAGCCGCATCCAATGCAACGGACCACCCCAATGTATAAATGCTAGCAATGTCAGAATCTACAATTGGTAATCCAAACGGTTCAAAGGTCTCGTCTTCCGAAAGTTTCAATATATCCACGCGACCCATCCCTTCTCGAGCTATTATGCTAGCTGCTGCAACTATTGTGCCGTCGCCATTAATTGCTACCGTGCGGTACTTACTGTCGGTGTCAGGAGGTGTGATTGTTTTGGAACCATCGTAAACTGTAGCCATGGTGAACGTAATAGACCAAAATTACAACGTATCAGTAAAGTATTGTTGAGCGCTTGATAATATTAGTTTTATTACTATTTATTATTTTCGCTGCCCGCAATTTAATATTTAGTACGTACTGTGCGCTTTTGAAAACAATTCCAAAAGAACGAAAAAGCGCACAGTACGTACTAAAAGGCACAGTACTTTCCAATCATTTTGTATCTGGGCTCAATTTGTTAAACTCAACCAGTGCTGTTCCCAATCATTTCGTACCTGGGCTCATCATTTGCTAAACTCAAACAGTGCTGAATTTTCCAGTTTATGTTTCATGTCATAAATTTTTTGGCCAATATCTTCAATATATGTCGATAAGTCTATATTATGGTCAATATTTTCGTTTATTTGTTTGCATATTTCAACAATTTTTATGATGTCTGCATCAAAAGATAATGTTAATAAAAATGGTATTTCAATTTTATCTTTGTTGTGGGCAACTGTTTTGGCCTCGAGATTGCTTTTCAATGTTTCTAAATATGGAAGTAGTATAAAGTTACGTATACTTTCACGTTCGTAGAAAGCTACACCCGTAAAAAACAACGCTGCTCCGCTCATGTACACTTTTACAACAAGATTTAAGATTTCATCGTAATCACGCATATTTTTGCTTGTTTGTTCTTCATTTGTATGTGCGCCGTTGGGATTCCCTTCATTTGTTTCCTCTATCGTGGGAGCATTTTGTACAACAGTTGCTTGTACCGATTTGTTTTTCTGCAAAAAGACGATTGCCATGCCAACCAGTGCGGCGGTAGATGCCGTGGCAGCCAGAGTAACACCGTGCTTAGTTAGCAGATCACGCAAACGGGAGACCATGGCAGACACCGTTGTTTCCGATTTTTTTTTACTGCCGCCGCCTCCTCCTTTGATCGGTTTATTTTTAACTCTTTTTTGTTTTCTGATTGTTGCGGTAGCTGTCTTTCTTGCGGTATTTCTATTTCTTTTTCGTCTGGTTGCGCGAGACCTTCCCTTTGCGTAACTTGTTTTTCCAAAAGGCATTTTGGTCAGTAACTTTATTACTACACTCTACAAACGTCTTAACTGTTAGTTTTTGTTTAATAAATAACAGTTTTTGTCTAAATTGGCATGTCTTACTTTTTGCTTCATAAAAAAAAGAATAGAACGTGCTGTGTACTCCGAGGTCTTTACAAAGAAAGTCCTCTCAAGTACGTTTCTCAGTGTGGTTTTATGTCGTGTACGTACTGTGCGCTTTTGAAGACAATTTAAAAAGAGCGTAAAAGCGCACAGTACGTACTTTCAGAATAACCTAACCATGCAGCCTTCTACATTAAAATATAATACGGTTCCGCGTGTAACTACACCATTCGGTGCCGGCCGCAATACCATGGTGCCCGAAGTAAGTCGTTAAAATTTCAAATAGCAGATTACAAAAGGAACACACTACATGTAGCAGGCAGGCTTCGCGGTTCGCGAATATGAAAGTACGTACTGTGCGCTTTTTCGTTCTTTTTCAATTCTCTTGAAAAGCGCACAGTACGTACTGATCTTAGGTGTCAACCAGACAATTGGAACAGAGGGGACTAGTACTGCTATGACGCGTGTGTCTCACAAGCACGGCCGCATCGGGGTGCTGCTGCTCTGCTGCTTCATGGTGCGCTTCGTCAATTATGTCCGATCGTACATATACGAGCGCGGTCCAGTTTTGTCGCACCGCCGCAAGCGACACCTCTCGTGTGTGGTAGTTTCTGCGAACAAAGCGTAAGGCAGTTCCGTCGTTGCACACCGCGGCAAGACAAAGTGCACTGCTCTGCATGTGATGAGGTACTAAGCGCAGTGCGGCTCCGGCCTGCGAGACCGCCAACATACAAATGGCTTCGCATAACAGACTTGCGGGAACCAAATACAAACTTCGCCAGTCAGTTCGCACTGCGGTTTCGCACACCTCTTCGGTAGGGCTATAGACAAATTTCAGCGCCGCCGGCGATACAGACACGGCTGCAATGCAGATATCCCGGGTCTGCATAATGGACGGCACGTAATGAATGGCCTCGCCGGCGGTTCGCACAGCGGCAAGGCACAGTTGCTCGGAATATTTCAAATCATCACTTACAAACTGCAGCGCTGCGCCGCACTTCGACACCGCGGCCAGACACAATTCGTAATTTTGCATATCCGGTGGCACATAACACAGCGCGAGGGGACTTCGCGACACGGCTGCTTCGCAGATTGCGGGGGTTACTAATTCCAGTGGAACAAACCGCAGGGCATCGCCGTCGGCAGCGACTGCCGCGGCGCATATGTCAGGTGTCCGCACGCGCACGTACTGCAGTGACAAGGGGTTCCGAGACACGGCGGCTGCACAAATATGCGGTGTCTGCTGACGGACAAGACGCAGTGCAGCCGGACACTGTGAGACTGCCGCGAGCACCACGGTCCGTGTCTGATGTGCAACAATCGCTAGACTTTCCCAGTCAAGCTTGACCGCCTCCAAGCACAGTCGCTCCGTGTGCTCTGGCAAGTCGCGCAAAATATCGACAATGTTTAACTCTGGTTGCTCGAAAAGACACTTGACGCAATCGTGGTACACCTGCATGCCCTCGAAGCGTAAACAAGACAGCAACGCACGACGTGTAATCGGGTGCGAGCATTTTGGTGAAAATAAAAAAGGAAAGTGCACGCAGTCTACTCCCAGCGTGTCCCATATAGCGCGAAAGAGCGTGCGCGGTGGCCTCCCCCGTGAAGGTGGCAATTCGGTACATAAAACCTCATGAGCATACACGTGTGACGAATTCATATTGGCTTCAATTTTTTCCATATTGATAGGAGGTGTACCCGCGCCGGGCATAGAACGCGGTGGCAGTGTCATCTTATGGATAGTATATTCTCTTCTAAAAAAAGAAGAACATTTTTTGTCGCGATTATTTAAAAAAGCGGGTAAAAAAAGCTGCGTAATACGTAATTATTATCATCTTCGCCGCCGCTGTATTCAAAAATGAGAGAGCATGCGGTAGTAATACACCGTATACATCAAAGCATCAACATCTTCAGATGATTCGTCGAGTGCACAATGTTGCAATTCCTTTACGAATTGCGGAGATATTACACTAGATACTGCAGCATAGTAGGCACTTTTGTCTTGCGGAGACAGGAAAGTCTTGCGGCTAAACGACAGAAAAAAAGGCTCAAATGCTAGCAATCCAGCATTGCCGCCTGCAAGCACCGCAAACATAAGTTTTTTATCCTTTGTACAGATGCAAGATGGAATTGTAGGCGGCTCCGTAGACGATGAAGAACGCTGCTTGTGAGCAAGAGGCCCCACCGCGAATGCTTCCACGGGCTCGTCTCCACCACATTGGGCATTTGAAAGTGTTTTTGATCGAGTAAAAACCATTTTTGTTTCAAAGTAAATGCAAAATAATTTTGTTTTGAAATTGTGCAATGCACACCGATAAAAATGTGCATAACCATGCAACCGATCTTTCTTTTTCTCATTTCCAGCAAAAAACAAAAATTGAATTTTGCATTTTTGATTTGCAATTTTCAGAATTCAACTTTCGCGTCGACCTTGACAATTAACATTGACAATAAAATCTATTTACTTCATCGATCAATGTTGAATTGGAATTATTTTATCAAAAAAAACCACGTTCACGTAACTCTAAGTTCAGGCAAAAGTTTCTAATTGTTTATTTTTGTAAAACGCGCATAGTTTTTAAAAAGATTTTGTGACAGCTTGCGAAAAAAGTTGCAAGCGGTAAAAAGTTTTCCAAAACGCGCAAAGTTTGAAAAAAAGTTTTGCTGCTTTGTTTATTTTGAGACACGCCGTTTATTTTTCTTCGCGATTTGTACTTGGCGGTCTCTGCGGATACACGTTTGCAAGAACACATGCTCCTTCAAAGCGCGTACTTAAGAACTTTTGTGTAGCTCATTATACGTTTGTTCCCGTTACGTGAACTCAAATGATAGAAGAAGGCTCTGCCGCGCGAAAGAGGAAATTGCCAACATCTTCCAGGAAGCAACGGTATCGACCCGGTGAGCGCGCGTTGCGTGAAATACGATTTTATCAACGAACAACGGATTTGTTGATACGTAGGCTTCCATTTTCGCGATTAGTAAAAGAGGTTCAAACTGCTGTTAACAAGCATGAATACCGATGGCAAGCAGAAGCAATGCTTGCATTACAAGAAGCGGCGGAGGCACACTTAATTGGACTGTTTGAAGATGCCAATTTGTGTTCAATTCACGATCGTCGCGTAACGTTGATGACAAAAGATATTCAGTTGGCGCGACGTATTCGTGGACCGCTGAGAGAATAAGTAAATTGAAAAAAATAAACAGACTGCCAGCTTGCGCCCCCGCCTGCTTGCAACTAACCGTGTCATGTATACAAGCTGGCTAGGGTTAGCCGAAGTGTTTCGTCATTTTTATTTTTTTGTTGTTTTTACAGGCTTAATGTTTTAGCTAGCATTACAAATTTAACAACAGTCTATTTCGTTTTTAGAAAACAAGTCTTTTGGTGGGCCAAATACAACCTGTCCGCTGCCGAGTACACAGTTGTTTAAGTCACCTTCGCCTGCAACGTCTAACCCTAATCGAACTTTATCTGCAGCAAACAGCGCTATATATTCTTTTTTCCAGCTTACTTCTTTTTGATCTTCTTCGCAGGACTTTCTAGATCGTTCTGCGTTCTCCTGTGCAGCCAACAGATTTTTCTCGTAATCTGGGGCCTTGTAATCAGGGTTTGATTGTACATTCTCGAATGTATCATCATTCTGCTCGCTAAAGTCATCTAATTGATATGTTTTACATCCCGCGTCGTATTCATTTGCCGCTTCTAGATCGACCCGCTCGCTATCATGCAATTTGGGATAGTGCTCTACAATGTTGACAAATGTGCGGTCTTGTAGTGCGTTTACTGTTTTTTCGGTCAAATCGAGCACCTGGCCGGGCTCCAGTTCAGACAGATCCATACCCAATATGGTGCCGCAGTTTTCAAAATCCACCGGACAGAATGGTCCCGTGGCATTCTGAATACATTTTACAAGCTTACTTGGCGTATCAACGTGCCCCTCCTCTTTCGTATCCTCATCGTCGGGCAGCAATTTACCAATTTCCGAAACAAATGCGACCGAATCGAACATATTGCGTCGCGCAGTTTTAAGTAGTTCCCATCGCGAACAGCCAATGGGAGCACTCAACTTTGCAGGATCAACCTGCGCAGCGAGCTTATCGTAGTCTGAATCAGAAAACTTCGCAGTCGACTTAAATTCCTGCAGCAAGGACAAAAATTCCAACCCAGTGCATGGATCGAATGTATCAATAACCATGTCGCATACGCCAATCGCAGTAAAACAAGCGGGAATGTCATCTTCCTTGTTAAAATGCTTCGCGGTGCAGAGTATGAGACGACTTGGCGTATTAACTGCAGCAGTCAGTAAATCACTCGTGTATTTGAGAACACAGTCGCTCAAGTTTTCGACCCCGCTCAGAATGTATGCGCGCGCATTCAGCGGAACACTCACAAAGTGATTCAATTGTTCCTCCATGCTCTGGTTTAAATTAATGTCGTCTTCGCAAAACAATTGGAACACTTCTTCTGCAGTGCTTTCCGAACTAAACTCGTGCTCTATCACTGCCGGACACTGTTTACTCGCAGCATGCAAAGCAGCGCGTATCAGCATGGTGCTGCGCATGGCGTCGTCGCCGTGTAACAGCACTCCAAGTGTATGCGGCAAGCAATTCGATACATACCACGCTCTGTTCTCGGTAAAGTGCAAAATTGCCGCGGTAAGTTTGTTCATTGCCGCGTCGTTGCACGCAGTGTGAAAACTGTCCAATTGCAGCGTTGACTTTGCATATTGCATGCTTTCTCTGTGCACAAGCTTAAAGTAAGAAAACATCGTGTTTGCCTTTACAAAAAAACAGTGTTTGTCTGGAAAAGTAGTGTGTAAAAGATAAATGTTTTTCAAATTATTGTTTATTTTGAATGCCGCAAATAAAGACAATGTTATTGGACGCGCGCGTCTACGTGCGTTCGCATTGTTATGTTGATTATAATAAGCGCATGCAAACAACAAAAACAAGCTGTGTATGCCAGAGAGGACCCCTAACGCTATTCATCGAATTCCTGCAACTCGGCGGGAAAGGTAATTTTTCCGTTGCCTTTGTCGCACATGCTGTGGTCAAATACAGCTAAACACGTAATAAGCTCGTACATTTCGATTGCTCTGTGTTCGAAGTGCGCACTTGGGATTATGGTGGCATGTCTGAACGGGTTACTGGCACAACAATCCCCCCCACTGCCGCGAAAGTGCAAGTTTCCGTTTTCTAGTACGCACAGGCTTTGTTTCACTTGGTTTCTTTGCAAATAGTCTTGAAAGTCCGTAAAATCGGACCTGATTGCACTCATCGCGCCTTGCGTGCTGTAAAACACGGGCTTTTCTTCAAACCCTGATTTGTCTAAAACAGCATTAGCAAAGTAAATTCGCCGAATGAGAAAGCGCGCCTGGCAGCTATACATTTCGAGTCGTTTGAGCTGCGCGGCGCGGCCGAACACATTGGTAACACCGCCGGAACCGATTGCAGACCTCTTTTTCTCGGCAATCTCCATCAATATTAATAAGTGAGCGAGCTGAGTTTGTTTTGCCGGAATTGTGCACTCTCTGCCGATTGCGTCTGGCAAGTAAGAATGTGGACTGGTCTTAATATGCGCAATTAGCGCAGTAGCTGCGTGAGAACCAATGACATCGGCAATCTCTGTTTGCACGCATTTCAGCTTGTCTTTTATTTCAGCAAGCCTATAATTCTCCCTGTCCTCGTCAGTGGGAAACGTTCGATTTGACATATTGTGTATTTACTACTATTTTTTTTTGTTGATTTTTATACAATTCTAAGAAAAAATACAACACATCGCTAATGAAACGTCACGTGCTTCTGCGCAATTTGTTTTCATTTTTTTTGTTTAACTAACATAGCCCTCTCTCATAGTACTTTATTTTTGTTTACTTCGTGTGCATTGCGAGAAGTGGTGAGGCACTTCAAATAATAAGTGAGGTGTATTGTGCGGTGTGCTTATTTAACTCCAATAAAAAAACATGATATGAGTAAAAAAAATGAGCCCACGCGTTTTAAACGGCACAAAACAACATTTAAGACGCTCTTCTTCCTGCTCTCCGCGCAAAAGCCGCCGCGATATAGTGTGTTTTTTTGTCCGCACGGTACACGACATGCAACGGCTGATCGTGTCGGAGGTCGAACAGATCCGAACGACGACAGATAATATGTTGCTCACGCGAGCAGAACAAGGCGCGCTGACAGCACTGATCATTAACACCACCGTATGCATGCCCACTGCTGTTATTATTACCACAGCGCATGCTGCTTTTGCACGTACGTTGTACTGCGACAATACTGATAACATTTCAAAGCAACGGGAGATATATGGCATTATATATCCGGTTTTGTTGATGCACGTAGCATTGAAGCGGTCGGCTTGTGCAAACCTGACGTTTGAAACGTTCAAACAAGTACAAATATATTACCAACGCAAACACGATTTCCTTGCTTCTCTACTCAATGTGCTTTCTGACCCACGCGATCAATTATTCATATGTTACTCGGCATCGGCCATTCGGCTTCTTGTGCACTTTAGCGATTCGGCTCCACATTGGCGGATCGGGGCACATTTAGCAATGTGCACGGCAAAACACTTATGCGATCGACCATGCACTGCAATTAGCGGTTATTACAATAGTGCGCCGGCTCCCGTATGGGATATAATTAAAACAATGTGTTATTGCGAGTCGCGCGCATGTTTAAACGATCTGCATGTTGCAAATATTTTACTTAACCTGTCACGGGCAGACCATAACGCATAACAAAAAGAAACGAACAAAATGGATTTACTATATGTACTTCAGACGTACAAGCGTATTTTGAATGCCAATAATAAAAAAAACGCACTTCCTACTGATAACGCCGCTTCGCACGCTGTTCAGCTCGCAATTTTATACAAAAAAAATACAACGTAGTCATTGCACTTGTACTTCAAGTACAGAAACTATAATATATATTGTGATTATTACACCATGCAAAATAAATTACACAAAAATTAAATTTACACACTTTCGACCGTTTACAAACTTAGTAAACTTATAAACTTAATAAGTGAATCATTTTTTACTTCCTGTGCGCATTTTGAGTTAATCGACAGGAGAGACATCGCCGAAGCAGGTATCGATTTTTTTGAATTTCGCTATCATAATGCCATTCCTGGAAGTATTTATCGGAGCGGTAATCGGCGCATTTGGCAAAACGTTGGTCGATTCCATGCGGACTACCGAATGCTGGCAAAGGTATAATGTGAGAAGATATTTGACGCAGACTGAGCCAATTGAGCTACCTCCTTCGGATATTGTTCCTTTTGACAACCTTATTGATATTCTATACAGAAGGATATTAAGTGATACCTATGGTATTTTTGTCCTCGCGGGACCGGCTGGATCTGGTAAGTCTACGTTAATGAAAATGACGAACGATAAACTTCGTAGCAAATACCCGTACATCAAAGTTATAAAATGTGGAAGTATCAGTTTATTGAGCAAAAATATTCATGAATTGCTGAAGATTCCCAAGGGGCACGCTCTGTCGGACTACTTGCCAACTGGAACCCTTATTATTGTTGATCATATTGATTTCCAGATCGAGTCTTTGGCATTAGACGTGAAATCGTATATAACGGAGCTAGCAGCTGATAGTGTGAATTCTAGAAAGTTTAAGTTGATCTTCTGCGTATCTGACCCTACGACAACAAAAGAAATATTGGGCTGCAACGGAGGTGACAAAATTCAGCCGATATGTGCTTATAAGTCCCTGAAGTGGGCTGATCAACAACTGACGGACTTTATTCATATTAAGCTGCCGAACTTCAATGAGCAAAGTGTTTACAATTTAAAGCAGCTTGCTGCATCGTGCGGAAACCCTCCCGGTTTAATTTGCAAAGCTTCATTCTACGCAAGTGGAAAGGATTCTATCAGCAGTGATGATTGGAAGCTTCTCTCTGAATACGCCAATGTGCGTCGCGCGTCGTGGAGTGTGTTTTCACCGGGCCAAGAAGCTAGCGAGGAAGAGACGCTTACTGCCATTTCGGTTTTTAACTGAGATTGATAACAGATAATAAAATACAGAACCTAAATTTCAACATTGCACCACACAAGCAAAGCTGCTAATATAACACAATCCATGTAACAATCATTAACAAATACAGTTATACTTCATTTGAGTTGCCGACGGAGACCACGGGGCGCTTCTGCAGTGAGCACAAAGCGGAGAACATGATAGACGCCATAAGTGCTGCATGCACGAAGGCTGTACGAGAATTCTAAACTTTAACTTGCCGAGCGAAATATCTGGGAGGTTATGCTTTGAGCACAAAACTGGGTGTCTAATTTGTGGAGTATAACTCTATACACAATGGGATAGGGTTACGCTAACCAATATCTGTCCGAGAAACATCTGTGCAATTTAATATAAATTGTAATGATGACAACATGATGACGACATGATGACGACATGATGACAACATCAATGACAACATCAATGACAACATGGGTTAATACATGGGGGAAGATGGGTAACGGCAGGGATACCAGGTGATGCTGTCATCATTTTGTTCATTGTAATGTGTGCGGGGGGGATGCATTTATATTAAAAAATGTTGAAAGATGGCTATACTACTTTCTATGTTTGACAACACGGTTTTGGTGTACATTGCAATTATGATTTAATTTTTACTTTTGTTTTTCGACACAATGTCTTTTTATATCTAAATCAGTTGCTCGCTCTTTGAGCAGTTCGTGCTTTTAAAAAGCAAATTGTGTGATTTCAGTTCTCTGTCTCCGTCGATGTATCCTTCGCTGTATCCTTCGCTGTATCCTTCGCGGTATCTTTCGCTGTATCCTTCGCTGTCGTCGTCGGTATTGTGTCTTGCAAATATAAACTTGCGATAGACACGGCGCCATAACAGATCATATCTCTACAGGCTTCGATGCCCACTGCCAGATCAACTCGCCCGAGCACCCTGAGACCACCAGCAAGCTCCTCGCACAAGTTGCAAACGCGCTGTGCGCCGCGCACAAACTGACCGTCGAAAATATCAAACTCGGAGCATACGGCGTCAAGCGTAGCGTTCTGTGATGTCCACTCCAAGATCGGTAAAACGAGCGCGGTCGAGAGCGGCGCAGTCGTTTCTGCATCCGAATCTGTAAAACTCGTCGTGGCCTCGTCAAACAAATCAGCGGCAATGGCCACTGTACACAGTCCACGTTCTACCCGATTCGCTGTCGCGGCGTTTTCGAAATGCGTATCTGTCGGCGCATGCCGATCCAAAATATCCCTAAGTTGTGATTTGTCGACGTAGAGCGAATGGCGCGAACTGGTTTGCGCACCGACCGAATCGGACAACGGCGCATCCGCGGCAAACACGCTAATGAGGGCAGCCGCCGCACGAATGTCAAGATTCGTTTGTCCTCCCCATTCCTGCAGCACGAGTTTTGCAAGCACTACTCCGTACTCTGACGAAACAAATAAAGCGAGCATGCCAATCGGACTTAAACGTACCTTCATAGCATCGTCGCCGGTGGCCGCCGACGCAAAGCAGCCAGATGCGTGCAATGCGTCTGCGATCACGCGCGCACACGCGACTGCCGACGTGCGCAGTTCTGCTTCTGGATCAGCGGCTCCGGCCCCGGTCGCGAGCAGTGCAGCTTCTTCGGTTTGCAACCCGTATTTTTTGGTATTCAGTGCGTCTTTCGCAGCATACCATTCCGATTCTGCAGTAGTAAAGGCAGCGGTCAATGCTTCGGCTTTCGCGCGCGATTTGCGTGCCGCATTCGGACCTTTGCAGGCCGCAGCAGCGTACAGCTCTTGAACCTGCGAAACACGCGGAGTCGCCGCTACCTGTAACTGCGCGATATCGGCGTCGACCTTTCCGAGTTCAGCACGCACTAGCACAAGCCGGTCTTGCGCCGCGCGCAGCACTGCTACGCGATCGGCAAAGTCCAGAGAAAGCGATGCCACATCCTGGAGCGCGGCGGCAACTGTTTTTCCGTTGTTCTTCGTTTCTGCAAGTACGCGAAGGACGAGCGGCGCGGAGAAGCGGAACCGAGAGGTAATGCGTGGCGCTGATCCGAACATGAGACTGCGCATTTCTGGCGCGGTGCAGAGTGCATTTACGTCGAGCGGCAGAAACACTACCGCGCCCTCCTTGTCGAGTCCGCGGCGTCCAGCGCGTCCCGCCATTTGGCGAAACTCGGCAGACGTTAGCGCGCGCGTAGACCCTTTGCCGTCTGGCTTGCGCACGCTCAGAAAGCACGTGAGCCGCGTAGGCGTGTTCACGCCAATCGCCAGCGTCTCCGTCGCGACCGTAAACTTCACCAGGCCGCGAACAATGAGCAGCTCCACAATTTCTTTCAACACGGGAAGCAAGCCGGAGTGGTGAACCGCAATGCCGCGCAAAAGCAGCGCGCGGAGCGTACCCACTTGTGCACACGCGTCCTTGATCGAAGCACGGGCGACGACGGTATCAAACGCAGACTCGACACTGGCTCGCTCTTCGTGCGAGAGCAGCGATGTTTGCCGTAGACTATTCGCGAGTGTTTCGCATTTGCGCCGCGAAAACACGAAGCAAATGGCAGGAAGCATGCCATTGATGTGCAAAAAGTTGCAGAATTGAGGCAGCATACCATCGAGCTTAATCGGGCGCGGCCGGCGTACGCGAGTGCGCGTTACCTCACCGGTATGCGGGTCAGGCTTCGAGGTAACCCAGGTGAATTCACACGCGCCGCGAACCCGGTTGGCAGCACGCACAAACGCCTCGCAGTCTGCAGTTTCACTGCCCGGTGCACAAATAACTTCCATGGCCCCACGCTGTATGGCGTTGTTCCAAGGCTCGGTTGCATCCCAGGTCGCCGGGTCGAGCGTGGCCATGTAAAAACCCAGTGGTACCGGTCGGCGGTCAGTGCTGGTAACGCCTACAGCGCGACCGCCACCAGCTCGGCGGGACAGCCAGTCGCAGAACGATTCGGGATTGCTCAGCGTAGCCGAGAGAAAAATCATTTGCGTCTGGGCCGGCATGCGCATGATGCACTCTTCGTACACGCCCCCACGTGCGGTATCATTAATATAGTGCGCTTCGTCGAATATAACAAAGCGCGGCGCCAGTGGTAGTTCTTCTTTGCCTGCTGCTGGGTCTTGTTTTTCTCCGTCATTGTTGGCAGCGTTCGGTGGCGCGTCGTATCCCCCCCACAGAGCATTACGTAAAATTTCGGTTGTCATTATCAAAACGGGTGCATCGCGATTTATTTTGCAATCCCCGGTGAGCAAGCCCACGCATTCTTCGCCAAGGGCTGCGCGAAGCTCGGCATACTTTTGGTTACTCAGCGACTTGACTGGAGCAGTGTAAATGACAGAACCTTTATCTGTCGCACCGCCGTCTTCGAGCGCTTTGAAAATGGCGTATTTGGCAATCGTGCTCTTTCCCGCAGACGTGTGTGCCAAGCACAGCACATGTTTACCAGCCTCGATGTCCAAGCAAGACTGGCGCTGAAAATCGTCCAATGGGTACGAAAAACGACTCAAAATAGACTCGCGAAGAACGTTCATGATATAAGTAACACGTGACACTCTGAAAAAAAAGAAATGCGAGTACTGCCTGCGGTCCTACAAGCTCCAGTATTTTTTTTATGGTAGAACCGTCGCTTTTTTTGTTGCAATTGTGTGGTTTTGCATAAAAACACTTTATTGTTTTTTTTGCTTGTGACCTCGTCAATTATTTAGGCGTATTACCTTGCAAGGTACAATGTAAAGTGTCTGTTCAATCGGTTGCGAAGTCATGTGTATAGTCTGGAAAAAAAGCGAAATAAAATATACATGAAAAATGCTGACAAAAAATAAACTTTGTAGTCTTCTTCGAAGAAAAGACAAAAACATTTAGGACGAAACAGACAACCGCACACGTACACACGCAGACACTGGTGCCGCAAATTTATATTTTAACATTTTACGACGACCATATTCCGACCAGTCGGTTATTTACTAAAACGGTGCGGCAATAGCAGTATGTCGCGTCGCAAATTGTTTCAGGGCAAGAAAACGATTTCGCCCGATCTTTTGTACCATGACAAGTGCATGGACCGCGTGGGCGACTGTTCTGTTTTTACGATTTCGTTCAAGAACATGTATCGCCTCATGCGCGAGAAACGTGTGGAAATTCCGCACTTTCAGCGCTTCGAAGATGAAGACAAAACGGCTTCGATAATGGCGCTCATGACGCAGGAGTTTTCGCGCAACGGAAATAACTTTTTGTACTTCAGTGGCGCCATTCTCCTGTCTTGTCTACCACATGTGCCCGGCGAGCGACACCTGTACTTTGTAACCGACGGACAGCATCGATTAAAAGCATTGCAACTTGTGATGGAAAGACGCTTGCTGTCTGAGCACGCGGCGATGGAACGGTTTCAAGACCTAAAATGCTTGGTTCGATTGCGCTATTTTGCAAGCGAGCACGCCATGCGCGAAGACTTTCAGCAGTGTAACATTAATAGCAACTTGCCCGACATGTACCTGTCCGACGGCCAATCGGACCGGTTTTTTGAAAACATGCTGGTGCAGTTTCGCACGAAGCTCCGCGATGAGTTCAAACACAGTTTTGGGAGATCGGTATGGAAGGTCGAAGCCAACAAAGAGCTTGATCCGAAAAAGCACCGCTCGTGCCGCCTGCACAGCCAGGACTTTGAGCGATACAAGCTGTCGCGCAGCGCGATTCGCGAGTTTTACGAAAATCGCGCCATTGATGACGGCGAGCAGCTGCTGCAGCACTTGATGCAGAAAAACAGACAGCTTTGCGAAACAGTAGTACAGAGTATTCGCGACGGCCGACAGCAGTACCATTTGAAAACGCCAGATTTGCACTATTTTACCAATGAGGTCTGCGGCGTCGCGTCGGCCGCCGACATTACAGCCGAGGGCCTGTCTAGCTTCCTGCTGCTGTGTCTGGCAAATGCACAGTTCGATTTACGTGCAGATTCCGTGCCCACGCTCGACATCTTGAGCGGAATCACGTCCAAACAGCACATCCCAAAAGCCGTGCGCAACAAGGTCATCGAAACTGCATTTGGAAAAAGCTATCATGTTGGTCCATGCTATGTATGTGGCACCGAAATCAACCGAGACAACTGCCACATGGGACACGTCGTGTCTGAATACCACGGGGGCGCCGTCACAGTCGAAAACCTACGAGCAGTATGCCAGACGTGCAACTTGTCAATGGGTACGACAAATATGGAGGAATACAAGGCGCAATACTTTAGCCGCACATTGTCCGCTGCATTTTCCCCAAAAATTCTGACTGACCCTGCTCCCGCGCCTGCTGCTCCCGATCCTGCTCCGGTTCTCGCGCCTGTTCTCGCGCCTGCTTCCGATTCTGCTTCCGCGCCTGCTTCCGCGCCTGCTTCCGCTCCTGCTTCCGCTCCTGCTTCCGCTCCTGCTTCCGATTCTGCTTCCGCTCCTGCTTCCGCTCCTGCTTCCGCTCCTGCTTCCGCTCCTGCTTCCGCTCCTGCTTCCGCTCCTGCTTCCGATTCTGCTTCCGATTCTGCTACTGCTTCCGCTTCGTTGCAAGTTGCAGTTCCCGAGCACTGCATTGCTAAATCGCCGAGTCAAATAATCGCGCTGTTCAATGAGATTCGCGAATTGAATCCTAAATGCGCGCTTATGGCTAATGACACTATGGTTATTCGCAACTTTCAGCGTTTTGTGCGCCATGTCGACACACTGTGTATTACACAAAGCTTGACTGGAAAAGGTGCGGTGGAATGCATCAAAGAATCGGCATACTCGCGTGAGCTCATGATTGATCTGTGCACTAATGCAACTGCGCAAGAAGTGGCTAAAATTGCTCCCGTCTACTTTGGACTTCGCGACGAATTGAATCGAAATGCATTGCGCGCATTAAGTTTCGATAACAGTAATCGCGGATGGCGCAAGACCGTGGTCCGTGCTAATGCGCTTCGCTCTGCGTTTCATGAAATGTGCGGCCAACGAACAAGCATTCTTGACATACATGTTGCGCATTTCAAACCGCAAATGCTTACCGATGAAGTTTTTAGCGCAGTCAACAAGGCATTTGATCAGAACCGCAGAGCGCGCTGTCGTCGCCCTGTTACGCAAAGAGAAGCCCACGAGTGGTTTGGGCGTGCAATGAGAAGACTATTTGGCGGATACTCTAGTACGGTAGTCACCTTGAAGCTAGTGCGTAATAACACGCATCCTGACGACAAATCACTTTTCAACATCAATGTGCCGGAATTGTGTCGCCTACTTCGTCCTCAGTACGACCTAGATTTAAATGGTTGCTTTATTGGCGATGAAAACGGAGGTAAAGCTGAAATCGAGTACTTGGATCCTGCACTGCGCGTGGCTCTGCAAACGCCACATGCGATGTCGGAAACCTAAATGTCGATACACTGCACCCTAACCGCCGCATATATTTGGTTTACTACCTTAATAGAGCGCACTTGTTCTTAACAAACAAAAAGCAATTGCAACGCCGTTTTATTTGGTAAAAGTTTTGTTGCACTACGAATGACATGGCAATAACACTAATTTTAAAAATTGCAAAAAAACAAAAAAATTATAAAAAGATGAGTTCATGCACCATTTGCTTTGCGCGCTTGTTTGTTGCATCTTCTCCAGACGCCTCAGCGACAATATTATATTTTGCAATTTGTGCATCGAAAGATGTTTGCCGCAGCGCGCAGCCCGTACTGCGCTTTTTCAATAAATCCCGCTTCCGACGTCATTAAACTGAATCCTACGGTCAACTTGTATTAATCCAGCCCGGCAACAGAAATCCACTGCGTCGTCTCGCTGTGCTTAATAAAACACAACCTACCGTTATTGCCAAAAGGCATACTGCAAAGAGTAAGTTAACTTCTTTTTTTTAAAAAACAGACTATTATTTGAAGTATCAGTTATCTTATTTTTAACATTTCGTATGTTCCAAGATCATTTATAGGGTTCATGTAATGTAAGTTAACATTTTCATTTAGCGCCATACAGCCGCTATAAATGAAACCATTTTTTTAAAGCGAAATGCAGACAATTCAAATTCGATTTCGCCCAGATTTGCGCATTGACACCGCTGGAAATAACACAGCTAATACCGACTTCGATGGTAGCGGTAGCCGAAGCGGGAGCGGAAGTGAAAGCGAAAGCGGAAGTGGAAATGTAGGAAGTGGGACCGGAAGCGGCCAAGATTCTAGAAATAATATAAATTGTGATGCGGTAAGTGGTGTTGTCACCGATGGTCTAATTGAGCCGGGAAGTAGTAGTAAAACCTCTCATTTTAAATCTCGCCGGTCCCGTACTAGAAAAGCAATGAGGGTGTCTTGGTGTTTGCGGCGTTATCTTCAGTCAGATGAAAGCAGCAGTCCTCCTTTTAGTAAAGGGCATGCTAAATCGCTGCCGCCGCCTTGTGCGCAAAACGGTCTACCGGTCTTGTTTTCGCGATTTGTTCCGGCAGCGCAGTGGTCGGAAACGGTCACGCTGTCGCCGTTTGCGTGGTACAGTGTGAGCAAGTCCATTAGTGAATGCATGCTGTGTCCGCACAGTTTTAACGAGCGCGAATTGCGCATTTTGCGTGCAACTATTGACAGTTCGCCGCACATCTTTAATTGCATTTTTGATAATCTGGACCGCGAGCTCTCTTTTATATATTTTGCGCACACGTCCAACATTGGCGGCGGCATGACGCCCCAAAATCGACGACAGCTTAAACTATCTCCATCTGCCACCGGCCTGGCCAAAACAAATCACCAGGCGCATCTGCGGCCAGATGTTATTAGTGTATGCGGAGCGACTATGCAAGACGTGCGACGCATGTCGCTCTTTGACCGGCACCATATACGCATCGTGATGCGCGATGCAACCGAGTTGGTATTTAACGTCCTGTCGCGCAATCGTTCAGCGGTGTCTAGACACACTATGTTAAAAACCCAGTTGCAACGTCTCGCTCGTGCGCCATTTCGGTATGCCCGTCGGCTTCGCAGTGTAGAAGAGCGCCCGCCATTGCCCGTGTGCGCCACCGCGGTGCGCACCGCATCGCACCTCGAACTGTATGCGGTTCAAAAAGAACTTGCAGGCATACAGTCGCTAGAATGGCAAATTGCTACTCCCGACGAGTCCACGGGAAAAGACCTACGTAGCACCGCCATTGCGCGGTTTTTCCCCACTCGGCGATTAATTTTAAAAAACGTACAACTTTCAATTCGTATTGCCGGAGCCGCACTGTGCAAAATATTGTACTCCAACGACGGGCAAAGTTTGGAAATCTGCATGACTGCGTGGGCGGAATTCGACAAGTGTGCGAACAACCTGTGCACATGGGCAATTACTCGTGATCACATAACCGCAGAAGACATTCGTGCGCATTTTGCATAGTCCTTGACTGCACGTAGAAAAAAAAATGAGAGAAATAGTATTCTAAATCATTTAGTAGTTAGTTATAGCACAACGCCTTTTTGCGAAAAGGACACTTGAGGAGGGAGTCACAAAACCAACAAAAAAAATAGAG
Source organism: Eutreptiella sp. 'Long Island Sound 2002' (assembly GCA_964036045.1). Classification (NCBI taxonomy): domain Eukaryota; phylum Euglenozoa; class Euglenophyceae; order Eutreptiales; family Eutreptiaceae; genus Eutreptiella; species Eutreptiella sp. 'Long Island Sound 2002'. The sequence continues at coordinate 728,739 of CAXIWF010001209.1, read as the reverse complement.
TCATGTCATTTAACGACATGTGGGAAGCGCACAATGCGCGTGGTAAAAATGAAACCGAGTTTGAGGCACGCTACATGGAGCTTCTTTCTGCAGGCACGCACCGCGATTTGCTAGCTGCGTTTCAAAACAAAGACGCTGCTGATAACCGGTTTGCCCGGTACGCTCGCTTTGCACACAGTCAGCTGGGTTTTGCTGCTGCGCTAGACCACGAAGACGTTCACCTCGACGTGTGTTTTTATGGCGAATCGGCAGTGGGATTAAGCGACACTGCCACTGCGGCTCGCGGTGGCGCGGCGTCCGGCGGCGGCGGGACAGCAAATAATCGGCGCTTTTCTGTGCACAGCAGCGTGCAATGGGGCGACGCGACAAGTAAAATAAGCGGCCAGGTTGTATCGTCTGCCGCTGCTGCAATGGTAGACGACGCACCGGCGGTGGTGCTGAATACGAAGAAGAGCAGCGGCGCTCGCGTGCGTATTTCCGGGGTAGACAGCGTACGTCTTTTTGCCAAACACGCGCGGTGCACGAATTCTGCGGTAGCTGCTTGTCTACGCGAGCGTGGCTCGTTGGCGGTGCAAGCTGTGAAGAAACAGCCAATACCTGGGCACCACCATTCCCATGTCGTGCACGGGTTCCGTGTGCATCTGAATGCCGAACGTCCCACGGACTGTGCCGAGCTCATTTCGTGCTGGGAATCGTACGCCTGTCCGGTCTTTCTCTTTCGGTTTAAGCGGCGTTGCAGTTTTGAGCTGCGCAATGTGCGCGTAGACCTGTCGTGCGTAAAGCAGGCGCATGGTCGCACCTTGACCAGTAGCGGCGTCATGTCCGAAAACAACGCATACGAATTAGAAGTCGAAGCACTCCCCGGCGCGACGCGTGAAGACTTTTTGGAAGTGCTTGCCATTTTGCACGCGGCAGTAGAATATTTCCCTCTGGTACCGACTGCCGATTCTACGCGGAGAGTATCCGTACCAGGTAACTCCGCAGCGGCAGGCCCTAATCCGGTTTCATTCAAACCGAGTCACTTGTCGCATTTGTGGTGCGAGCCGTACGTGGTGGCAAGCAAAACCGACGGTGTGCGCGTAACCGTGTTTATACACGATCGTCGCGCGTGGGTGCGCTTTCCACGGCAAAACACTGGCACCGACTTGGGCATAACACTGGGGCCGAGTGACGATCCACCCGACGGATCGGTATTTGACGGCGAATTTGTTTCGCAGATACAGAACAACAATTCTACTACTAGTACCGGTTCGGGTATAACGGTGTCGCGAAGCGTGTACGCGCTGGTTCTCTTTGACGCGTATTTTTGGGGCGAGTCCGACTTACGCACGCAGTCGCTTGTCGTTCGCCTGTCTCACGCGCTCAGGGCAGCAAATAGTTTGTCTGTTGCAACATCGGATGAACGCAATGTTTTCGGCAGCGGCACCGAACGAGACTTGTTGATATGGCTGAAGCGCATGTGGTGGTGTCCGGCGCCACGCGAGCAGAAAGAGTTTTCAGATCTGGTCGCCGGTGGCCACGTGGCATGCGACGACATGTCAACCTGCATCGAGCAGTGCGTGCAGCGCGGCGCAGAAATTGCAACAGAGAGGCAAAATTATGTTGTCAAGTCCGACGGTCTCGTGTTTACGCCACAGGGCTCGCTGATAGGTTTGAGCGGCGCACCGGAGCACGTGTGTACAGACGCGTCGGGCTGGTGCACTCGAGCGCTGACTTGGTCGAGATTGGTCAAATGGAAACCACCCGAGACGCTTTCTGTCGACTTTGCAGTCTGGGCGCCTCTGCACACCAGCGTTTCCGAACCGCCACCGGCTGCAGCAGCTGCTGGGTTTTTCAAAGCCCACTTGGCAGAATTGCTCGACGGCGACGACGCCTGGATTCTCGAACAGCCCGTGTGTTTGTACACGAGTCGCGCGGAACTGACAATGTCCGACTGGCTTGCAAACGGAACCGAGTTGCGCGCATTGGCTTCGGCACGTGCTCTGTGCGCACGCGCACGCGCAACTGGTGCGGGCGCGTTCATCTGCGGGAATGAGCGCGACTGCCATCGAGTCGCACTGAGCTCTTCGGCTGCCGCCATTGTAGAACTCGTTTTGGTTAGCGCATGGTCGGACTCTCCAAACGGCTCTTCCTGGTCGATGTGCCCGGAATCATACTTGGCGTTTTTGAAAAACGATACCAGCAGCAGTTCGGCGGAAATATACACACTCTGGCGTGCACTGCGAGTGCGCACCGATAAACTCGTTCCGAATAATGAGAACGTTGCGATAGAAAACGCGGCGTTGAGCATGGTACCAGTTCGGCTTGACGACTTGCTTCGGCATACGGATACCACGACTTCCGAAACTGTCACGGCTTTGTTTTCGCTGCTAGATTCATCAGCTACGGCGTTTTGTGCGCACCAGACACGCTACAAGAGCGACACGCACGACAAGAGCCAATTGCTGGATATGACACGAGCGCATCAACGTGTCAAAAGCCGCGCGATACGACGGGCTGCGGCGTCGGTTGCAGCACACTTTGGAAACGCAATCGGCAGTAGGCACCATCACCACCACCCAGGTTTTTCGCGGCGCTGGCTGCGTGTGCTAGACATGGCGTGTGGTCGCTGGGGAGACGTGAAAACCTACACGGATGCGCGCGAGCTCGGCGGCTGTATCGAGCGCTACATTGGCCTGGAGCAATCCGAAAACGAGCTGTTTGACGCGCGCAACGGCGCACTGTGTCGCTTGCTCGAACCCGGCATGACCGTTTCCCAAGAGCACCGGCACCGGTATTTATTTTTACAGGCCGACTGCTCGCTGCCGATTGACGCGGCCGGTTCTTGCTTTACATCGACGTCAAAGGCGTCGGCGGGCATGCGCGAAATGTATTCGGTGGTTTGGGGGGGTTCAGGCACCGACCGCGCTATATCGGTGCCTGCACATGCCCAGTCGTGGCGCGGCGTAGGAGTTCGCGCTCGCTTTCACCTCTGTTCTTTGCAGTTTGCGCTGCACTATTTTTGCGCAGATCCAGTCTCGCTTGGTACGCTGGCTGCCAATATTAGCTCAAATCTGTTGCCAGGCGGTATATTAGTCGGAACGTGCTTTGACGCTGCGCTCGTGAAGAAACACCTCGGGTTGTTTTCTGTTCCGGGGAAAGCCAGCGTGCAGCATACGCACGGAAGCAGCGGCGCGCTCCTTTGGCGCATCGAGGCGTTGCAAACTGCAGACGGAACAATCGCGACCTGCTGGGACGAAACGCGATTTCTGCGCGTCTTTGTCGCGTCAATTGGCGATCACATCGTAGAACCGCTCGTGAACTTTGACTCTGTAAACCAGGTATTTGCGGCGCACGGTTTGGATTCAGACGGCCCCAACGTGCCATTTAACGAAGCAATGCAGCAAGAAGGCGACTTTGCGCTCCCGGCGCTGGAGAATCGACCGTTCAGTTTCTGCAACTGCATTTTCTTTTACAAGAAGCGCGAGCAGGCCGCGTTCAACATGTAGCTCTAGCTCGTTTCCGTGTGGAAGTAGGGTTTGAATGCAAACATGGGATCACCGCCACCTGGCAGTGCGACGCGGTGGTGTACGGTGGCGAGCAGCTTATTGGCATCCGAAACGCTGGGAGCAGGGAAAATGACATTGTTTGCGCGCCCGCAGCGGCCCGGGCGAGGCGGTGCTGCGCCAAACTCGTACGGCACGTGCGTGATTGGGGGGTCATCCTTGAGCTCACGCAGCTCAAATACGGGCTTGTCGCAAGGGCCGCAGTACATGCGCCGGTTGCTCTGTTCGCGTAAATCAAACAAAATCTCCTCCGCATTGTCTTGCATAAAGGCCTTGTACTCGGCGTTGGTCTTGAGGCCATTGCGCGTCATGTTTTCATACTCGGCTACCTTGCGATTTCGGTAGTCAGTAAAGTGTCGGCCGTCGGACATGCGCGCAGGACATTGCATAAAAAAATTGTCCGTGGTGCGAGAACACTCGTCATCGGAGGTCGTTTCCTCTGTAAAAGGCGCCAGGTCTTGCATCTGCGCGTGCGTGTGTCCAAAAACAAACTAAATAAAAAATAAATGGGTTTGTTTTCTTTTGCACTGGTGATTTTTTTTATCTATTTGTACTGCAAAAAAAAACTTGGAAGCAATAGCACCAACAAAAGTAAATGAACACATTGACAAAAACAATATTTGAAATAACACAAAAATGGCCCACATTTATTTATGTAAATGGCAATAGTTCCGCATGCCGACGCAGCTCAGTCATGCTGATAGACGCGTTTTGCCGCAGCGTGCAACCGCAAACGAACTCTTGACTAAATATACCGCTCGACAAAGAATTGGAATTAAAACACCATTGCGTGAAAAGTAAACATACACTTCCCGTGCCAGTGGGCGGGGGAAATAACGTAAATGCGGAAACCACTGCGCAAATGATTTCTGAAATCAACTCGGTCCCTGTCCTCTTTCTAGATTCGGTAATGCAGTGTAGTGCAACGGTCCAGCGATTAGAAGCGCACTGTAAAAGCACTGCGAGCATTCGCGCACGTTCTTTTCCTACTGCAATTTCCATTTGCGCCGGCAACGCCGCGGCCGCAGGATCATGCTCTTTCTGGGCTGCCACTGCTGCTGTTACTCCTCCTCCTAAACTACACGTTTCCATAGGCACGACCATCCAGTGTACAGTGCGTAGTATTTTATTTGAAAACCGCAGCGCAAATCGAGCTGCACCGCGGGGGCCGCGCGCATTTATGCAAAATAATGCAATATCGGCAGAAGCACCGGCAGAAGCACCGGCAGCAGGACCGGCAGCAGCACGTGTTTCATCGGTGATTTTCACCATCTCTGACGCGATTGCATGGCTGATAAGCATTCGAGAATAGCCTCGACCTCGGGCAGAAGGAAGGACGCAAAGACTATCGCAGTATAAACCAGTTCTGGAAAGTGGCAGTGCAATAGTGCGAGCGCGCAACAATCCAACCGGATGCGAAGAAGACTGTTCTGTCAACATGTGCCACGTGGAGTGGTGGTCTTGATTTACAATGATATCGGGAACATAATTTCCTGCTACTCCCGGCAACACGCCAAACAGTGTTTCGTGCGCATACAGTTGACGCAGAGGCAACGCAGCAGCTGGGGGATGAATCCCACGTGTTACCGAATACGATATTCCTGCGGTCGGAATGGCTATAGCACCACTCAAAATACAAACCGCACACGTGCTGGAAGTCGGTATGAAATAGAATAACAAACAAATCCATACGCTAAGCAAAACCGAAAAAATAACAAGCAATGCACTGCGCATATTGGTACACGTCCGAAGCAGCAGACCTTTTTCCACAACAAAACACTTATTCCGTTGTGAATTTTAAACGTAATCAGATCTTTTTTTTTGGTTTAGATTTTTGTTGTTATTGTTGGTATTATTTGTTTCCGTTTTGCTCTATCAGAGGCATATACACAAAAAAAGGAAGGCATTTACCCAACCAGATTTTTTTTGCTGCGGTCGAAAAACGTTATACTCCGAACTCACTTACTCAGATTTAGCAACCACCCAGCCGAGAATGGGTCGCACCGCGTCTTTAGATTCAATGTACTCTATTCCAAAAAAACCTGAGAGCAGTTCAAGTGGAATTAAAGTGTCAAAGTACACCCATTTGATCGGCACCTTTGAAATGCCGCTTGGTAAGCTGCCTGTACGTATCCCAGGCTCTTCTAGCGTAACTTTCCCAGGCACGTACACTGCGCAATTCTCGTTAAACTCGCCCGTATTATTAAAGGGCAAAAACACATTCACCCAGCCATTCATTTTTGTGTAGCTTCCGCTTCCGGCGCCTATCCTATAAATTTTGCAGAAGTCATTCCAAAAAGATGACGAAGATGCGGCGGCGGGGTCACCCGCTTCAGCCTGTTTAGCCGCGTCAACAATCGCATCAAGAACAGGAAGCAGCGCTGGAAGCCAGCGTTGCGACATTTGTGCAGTGCATCTCTCACTTATTAGCGCTTCGGCAAGTTGCCTAATTTTGCTGTAGTCTTCAGAACTTCCCTCGAGAACGATGCCACGTAACCCACAACACGTATATAGCGAAAAAGAGAAAAAATGTTGACAAGTGTCGAGTGCCGCCGCGGCGTGGCAGGTGCGCTCAACCGAGCCAGTCGTACTGAATTCGACCATTCGCAACTGATCGGCCGCATCCGGCACAAGCTCCTGTAGCATTTTATTGTAAAAACTATCATCTCCGCAAATCACACTTGCCCAGTCGTTTTTCTGGCCCAGTCTAAAGTCGTTTCGAATAATCTGTATTTCTGTCTTTTCTCCGTCGGTAGTTTTTGACCACTTGGGGCGCAGCTCGGGGTGCTGATTAACGTGCTCTGCGATGCCCTGCATTATTAGCATCCACAAATGATCTGGAGAAAGCACAAAGGTTCGGTGCTCCGAGTAGGCGAGCATAAGTGTTGCTACGAACCCGTGGTGGATACCGCTTTTTACACTTCTTATTTCACAATCAGATTTGTTGCTGAAACTAAATGAACCAGGGTCAATGGGCTTCGTACGTTTTGAAGAAAAACCTGCTTGAAAGCGATTAAAACATGCCTGCAGGGCGGGTTCTGCAAACCTTTCCGTCACTGGCGGCGGGCTTGGTGGGCAAACGATCTCGTCATTTAGCGGAATATACATACTAATTATGTTTTTTTGTTATACTTTGGATTGTATTACGTTTGTTTTGTTCTGTTAGTGTAATGTTAATTAATATGGTTTAACTTACGATATTCTTTAAGTAGCTATCGATTTCACATTCCGTACTCACTTACTCAGATTTAGCAACAACCCATCCGAGAATGGGCCGCACCGCGTCTTTAGATTCGATGTACTCTATTCCAAAAAAACCTGAGAGCAGTTGAAGTGGAATTGAAGTGCCAAAGTATTCCCAGTTGATCGGCACTTTTGAAATGCCGCTCGGTAAGTTGCCTGTTTCTGTCCCAGGCTCTTGTCGCGTAACTTTTCCAGGCACGTACACTGCGCAATTCTCGTTAAACTCGCCCCTATTATCAAAGGGCAAAAACACATTCACCCAGCCATTCATTTTGGTGTAGCTTCCGCTTCCAGCGCCTATCATATAAATTTTGCAGAAGTCATTCCAAAAAGATGACGACGATGCGGCGGCGGGGTCACCCGCTTCAGCTTGTTTAGCCGCATCAGCAATAGCATCAAGAACGGGAAGCAGAGCTGGAAGCCATCTTTCCGACATTTGTGCAGTGCATCTTTCACGTATTAGCGCTTCAGAAAGTTGCCTGATTTTGCTGTAGTCTTCAGAACTTCCCTCTAGAACGACGCCACGTAACCCACAAAGCGTATATAGCGAAAACTCGAAAAAGTGTTGACAAGTGTCGAGTGCAGCCGCGGCATGGCAGGTGCGCTCAACCGAGCCAGTCGTACTGAATTCGACCATTCGCAACTGATCGGCCGCATCCGGCACAAGCTCATGTAGCATTTTATTGTAAAAACTACCATCTCCGCAAATCACACCTGCCCAATCGTTTTTCTGGCCCAGTCTAAAGTCATTTCGAGAAATCTGTATTTGTGTTTTTGGTCCGTCGGTAGTTTTTGACCACTTGGGGCGCAGCTCGGGGTGCTGATTAACATGCTCTGCGATGCCCTGCATTATTAGCATCCACAAATGATCTGGAGAAAGCACAAAGGTTCGGTGCTCCGAGTAGGCGTGCATAAGTGTTGCTACGAACCCGTGGTGGATACCGCTTTTTACACTTCTTATTTCACAATCAGATTTGTTACTGAAACTAAATGAACCAGGGTCAATGGGCTTCATACGTTTTGCAAAAGAACATACTTGAAAGAGATCAAAACATGCCTGCAGAGCGGGTTCTGCAAACCTTTCCGTCACTGGCGGCGGGCTTGGTGGGCAAACGATCTCGTCATTTAGCGGAATATACATGTTAGCCAATTACTAATTATGTTTTTTTGTTATACTTTCGATTGTATTCCGTTTGTTTTGTTCTGTAAGTGCAATGTTAATTAATACAGTTTAACGTACGATATTCTTTAAGTAGCTATCGATTTCACATTCAGATTACTTCAGCTTTAGCAACCACCCAGCCAAGAATGGGCCGCACCGCGTCTGTGGATTCGATGTACTCTATTCCAAAAAACCCTGAGAGTAGTTCAAGTGGAATTTCAGTGCCTAAGTATTCCCAGTTCATCGGCACCTTTGAAATGCTGCTTGGTAAGCTGCCTGTACGTGTCCCAGGCTCTTCTAGCGTAACTGTCCCAGGAACGTACACTGCGCAATTCTCGTTAAACTCGCCCTTATTCGTATAGGGCAAAAACACATTTACCCACCCATTCATCTTCGTGTACTTTCCGCTTCCAGCGCCTATAATATAAATTTTGCAGAAGTCATTCCAAAAGGATGACGACGATGCGGCGGTGGGGTCACCAGCTTCAGCTTGTTTAGCCGTGTCAACAATCTCATCAAGAACGGGAAGCAGCGCTGGAAGCCATCTTTCCGACGTTTGTGCAGTGCATCTTTCACGTATTAGAGATTCAGAAAGTTGCCTGATTTTGCTGTAATCTTCAGAACTTCCCTCGAGAACGACACCACGTAACCCACATTTCGTTTTTAGCGAAAAAGAGAAGAAGTTTTGACAAGTGTCGAGTGCCGCCGCGGCATGGCAAGTGCGCTCAATCGAGCCAGTCGTACTGAATTCGACCATACGCAACTGATCGGCCGCATCCGGCACAAGCTCCTGTAGCATTTGATTGTAAAAACTACCATCTCCGCAAATCACACCTGCCCAGTCGTTTTTCTGGCCCAGTCTAAAGTCGTTTCGAGTAATCTGTATATGTGTTTTTTGTCCGTCGGTGGTTTTTGACCACTTAGAGCGCAGTCGGGGGTTCTGTTTAACGTGCTCTGCGATGCCCTGCATTATAAGCATCCACAAATGATCTGGAGAAAGCACAAAGGTTCGGTGCTCCGAGTAGGCGTGCATAAGTGTTGCTACGAACCCGTGGTGGATACCGCTTTTTACACTTCTTAATTCACAATCAGATTTGTCACTGAAACTCAACGCACCAGGGTCAATGGGCTCCGCACTTTTGGAAGACATAGCTTTTTTAAGGCGATTTAAAGATTCCTTCAGAGCGGTTTCTGCAAACCTTTCCGTCACTGGCGGTGGGCTTGGTGGGCAAACAATCTCGTCATTCAGTGGAATATACATTTTAGCCAATTACTAAGTATGTTTTTTTGTTATACGTTGGATTGTGTTTAGTTTTTTTGTTGTTGTGTTAGTGCAATGTTAATTAATATAGTTTAAGGGACGATATTCTTTAAGTAGCTATCGAATTCACATTCCGAACTCACTTCAGCTTTTGCAACCACCCATCCGAGAATGGGTCGCACCGCGTCTTTAGATTCGATGTACTCTATTCCAAAAAACCCTGAGAGTAGTTCAAGTGGAATTAAAGTGTCAAAGTACACCCAGTTGATCGGCACTTTTGAAATGCCGCTTGGTAAGGTGCCCGTACGTGTCCCAGGCTCTTCTAGCGTAACTTTCCCAGGCACGTTTTTGGGGTGGGGTCGATTATGTCAAGTGCATCAGCAGCGGTTCGACTGAATCAATGCCACAGCATTTTAAAAAATCGTACCGCGAAAAAGTATTACACAAATACGAAAATGCGAGCATATTGGTGGTGTACGCCAGTAAAGTAATTAATTTTGGATGTTGTAAATAACTTACATCAGTTGGCAGAAATGTACAACGACGAAGATGTGGATATTAATTGGGCAGAATGTCCGCGCTTTGAATCATGTACAGTCACGCGGGGAAGTTTGAACACAAAAATAAGCCAGGACAAAAGCGGGTGTGACATAAAAGGAGCGCGACGACAAGAACGAGTGTTTCGCCACTTGTGCTATTGGGTGAAAAATAAGTATTCTTTTTGGTAAATCATATTTTTAAACAAATAATGTTACGGACATAAAAGAAAACGAATGAGAGTACGGTTACAATTTTAATTTCAATAAGAAAAACAATTGTATTTTTCACAAAAAAAATTTAGCACGGTAAAAATTGTTTGCCGTTTAGTCAAAAATGTTTGCATCAACGGGTGCGTCTGAGATGCCATGGGTCGAGAAACACCGGCCGCGAACAGTTAGCGAAGTGCGACAGCAAGAAAGCGCGGTTGCTTTGTTTCGCGACACAATTCGCAACAAGCACGCGTTAAACCTGTTGCTACATGGTCCGCCAGGATCTGGAAAAACGTCCATGTGTTCGTCCGTGTGCCACCAGCTGTACGGCGATCGGCGACGCAAGCATTACGTGCTGGAAGTGAACGCGTCATACGACCGAGAAAAAACGCAACTGCAGAAAAAACTGGTAGACTTTTGCAGCACATTTGCACAGCCGTTTCACAATGACGAATTTGGCGAAATTGACTTCAAGATGGTGATTCTAGACGAGTCTGACAGCTTAGCGGACGACGCGCAAAACATGCTGCATCGAATTATGGAACGCTTCTCGGTCGGCATTCGGTTCTGCTTGCTCTGTAATTACATTGACCGGATCGTTCCAGCAATCGTGTCGCGCTCGTGTGTGTGCTTTTTCCAACGCCTTGATCGAGAAACGTCTATCTCGTACATGCGCGAAATATGCGCGGCCGAAAGTGTGCAGATCTCAGACGATTCCTGTCTGAGCAAAATTTACGATAGCCACAGCGGTGACCTGCGCAAGTGCGTTAGCGTTCTGGAGGTTTTAAGTGCCATTACGGGCCGTAATTTACAGCCTCGTGACGTGGACGAACTGCTGAGTCCGGTTCCATTTGCGCCAATTGCGGCGCGCATTGCGGCCTGCGCTACACTGCCCGACGTGCTTGCCCTGTCCGAGAGTCTTGTGCAACAAGGTATGACGCCGCGTACACTGGTGCGCGGGCTGCTCCCGCACTTGCCGGTTAACAGCAGCACGAGTGCTTCGCTGCCGCTCTTTTTGTCGCAGTTCGAAAAAAAAACGGCATACGTGCGCAGCAGCCGACTGCTCATGCTCGAGGCGTGTTTGGCTGTGTGGTGCGCGGCAAATGCTGCTTCTCTGCCGCTCGACGCCACTGACTAATGTAATGAACAAAGCGCGTTCAGCGCTGCATGGTAAAAAAAATAAACTGGTTCCGCCGCGGCTTCAATCGGGTAGTGTAAGCAATTAGCCCCTCCAGGGGGTTATCCGTGAAAAGACCGATGCAGCATGTTTTCATTTTGATTCGTCCCTGACAACCGGTAGGCATCTGAAGCGCGTGTACCGCTAGCGTAGTCTGCTTCTTTCTGTTTCGTTAGCGCTGCGGTGCGTTGCAAATCGCTTGCAGTGCCGCTGGAGCGCATGTATTCGGCCGCAACGTGTGCCCAGAGCATGCCACAAACAATTCCCGCGGCTGCGCTGAGCACGGCCGCCTGCCACTCGCCGCCCATGGTAAGCATGAAAAAAAAGAGCGCCATAATGAGCACCACGCAGTACATGATGGCGAGCTGTGCACACTCTGGCGTGCGTAAATCGTAGTTCAAGTACATCCAGTACGCCAGCGTAAACGCTGTTGCACCAACAAAGTATGAAGCCAGGGTAGCGTTTCGAAACGGCACCAGTTGTGCAAGCGCGCTTGCGTTTATTCCCTCAAGTGCGCCAGTGTTGCTGGGAACGGCAGTGTCAGTCGCACCGGTACGCGGAAAAACTAACACGCCGACTGTGTACAAAAGCATTGCAAACGCGGCTTGGCCACCGGCGAATAACACTTTTGCATCGCGATTGCCCGTAACGCGATCGAGCGAAAATACAATACAAAATAGCACGGCGGCGACTGGAAAGAGAACCGCAGTGCTCAGTCCAGCGCGCAGAGATTCTGATCCAAATGCGCGCAAAAATTGCGCAGGGTCTCTAATTCGAGCTACATCGGACATTGCGAAAAAAACGGTAACAAAGAAATAAGTAGAGACTCAGTGACGAAAACGAAATAAATAATACGTGTGATTAGTAGATTGCGTGGAAAAAAAAGTTTTGTTGTTGTTTTGTATGCGCTGCGTTTTTTGCTGACCAAGCGGGGGTAGGCTAAAATATATGCATAAAAACGTTTGAACAGTAAAAAAAACTATAATTCAAAATGGTACCAATACAACATATACAAATACATTAATAACAGGTTGATTCTACCCCATTTAGTTGCGACCTCTTTTGTGTGTTTGATGCTCCCAGCAATAGGCGTGAGCAATGACTGACCAGGCTGGTAAACCCGTAGAAACTGTGTAGCACGGCAAATTAAATGTGTCATCAAGAGTAATACTCGCGCCCCCAACCAATAATGTGAGCTCTGATAATACCAGGAAACAAGTAACGGCGGTATGAGAATGAATCGCGTGGCCCAAGAAAAATTATTATCATACGCAAAACAGGCATTCCATGTGGTATACATGATAATCCACGGCACTGTGAGTGGAAAGAGAAATACGCCAGTTTTTCGTGTTGTTGCCAACAGAGTGTGTAGTTCTTCTTGAGAAGGGTTGATTGGAATTGACATCATGAGCATTCCTGCAACAATGGCATTGCAATAACACTTTAGTTGCATATCGCGAATTAAAGCTTCAAGGATGTTTAGATACAAAAAAGTAATATTAACCCAATGTGTCTCGGCGGACACCCATACCTGTTGGCGATAACAATTCATTGTAATTACTCCCGCGGCCGATGTAGCTGCTTTCAAAACAATAAACCAATTTGTAAATCCAGATTCCCATTTAACCGGTGTTGAATTACTGTTTTTTTCAGATACAGCGCGTAACACTCGATATAGAGACAGTACGCTACCTGCACCTATTGTACACCAGGTAAAATTAGCATGTAGTACAAGCGCGGATAGGAACAACGTGGAAAAACTCAAGAAGAACGCAATGTCCTGTATAAATATACCGTTGCGAAAAGACATGTGATTAACAATTAAGAAAGTTTTGTAATTCACAAAAAAAACAATTATGACTTCCTAAGTAACGTTTTTGTACTTGTATTGCGAAAAAGTATTACTGGAATACAACAGCGAACGCAATTTGGTACAACTATTTCGGTCTCATGCGCATAATTTAAACATTCTAACTGAGTACTGTAGCCGCATACCGAAGTAGAACAAAAATACGTTTTTCTACCGGCGAGTCGCCTAAAACTATAATCACGCAAGCACAAAAAAACAAAGACGGAGCTTGCGCCGGGAAATTATTTTAGTCGTGTCAGACATTCACGCTGCGTGGCGCTTCTCTGCGTTTTTTTCTGCTGAATACTGACAAAGGGCTCGCATGCTGGTAGAGAAATATTTTTGACTAACAGCTCGTACAAAATTTACTTACAAAACAAAAACAAAATTAAAATGAAAATGAATTTTTTAGAAACCACTCCGTCGTCGAGCGTACTCTTGTGGTGCGCGCTGCTCGTTGTCTCGTTGTTGCTGGCCAGCGTTTTCGCGACGCACCTTTACAGCTCACGTGCGGCCGCTGCGCACGAAACGTTTGCATCCGGCGGTGGCTCAGACGCGCCCGCAATGTGTCACCTGGCGGACCCTACAACCAATGCATTGGTGACCGGCGCTAATTTCCACGTGCGGACTGCCGAATCGGCGCCATACTCGGGCGATGCTCCGTACGTGTACACCATGGAGCGCGCCAATAACTTTGATCCCTTTACGGCGCTCCAGCGCGAGTATTGGAGCGGTCGCCAGTGTGAAATGGCACTGGGGCAACAGGCTATTGCCGAGAGCAGCGTGGAGCGGGATTATGCCGACTTTATCCCTCGCATTGTGGGTGCGGCCGGTCGTGCGCGGCTCTTTTTACTATGGGGAACGCCCCTGGTGGCTGGGCAGTCGAGGGCATTACGCGCGCACGTTTGCGTGGTGTATGTTTACATTGAACGCGGCGAGCCGCGCTCGGACCGACTACTGCTGATCGCCGAAACCCGCGCTGGACTCTCGGTTGGAGACCGCACCGCCATTGACTTGGCACTTCCGCCACCGCGCATCATGTTTCGACCGGTCAGCGTTACGGTATGTTTCGAGTCCGACACGCCCGGAACGGCGCCGGTGGTACTGCAAAGCATCGCGCTGCAAATCGGCGACGGAGTGCACTTTTGTTCAGTGAGCCCGGCATGCGGAATGGGGTTCTTTCCGGTAGCGTCAACCGACCAGCTGCAGCGCACGCTGCAAACCGCGCATCACGACACCTGTCGATCAGTTCCGACGCGCACGCACTGGAAGGTTAACCTGGTGGGGCCACGAGAGCCACACGTGGCTTTTTTGCAAACCAAATGGTTTTGCGTCGACCTTTCGCTGCGCCTACGCCGCTCAGTGCCAGCACAACTACCAAATAGCGCTCAACCGGCAGCGGAACCCTCGTTACTACCACCTTTCAGACCGTCAGCGTACATTACCACACAAGCAGGTACCGTATCGCAGTTTACGGCTTCTGCACCATCTGTTGAATTGGTCCCGGGATGGGTCCAAACGCATTACTCCGCAGCACCTACCGAAGAACAAGAGACTGCGCCTGGGAAAGTCCTTCCGGAGAAAGTCCTTCCGGTCCTTCCGGTCCTTCCGGCTCCCCCGGGCGTTCGAATGCGAATGCGCGTTGCTTTTGCGACGGTTGCTGACCCCGGCTCGCTGGCAAAGGATGGAAGCAATGAGCGAGCGGATGCAAAAACCGTGACCGGTGCCATGCTGGAAAACCTTGAAAATATGGCGCTGTCAGAAGGCACGCAGCAGTTTTCGGCAACACTGGACATTGAGGTTCGGTTTGAGTTTGCGTCGTCTGCGCAAAGCAGCGCAGAACAGCTCGTGCGCGCCTGGGTGCCGCTGTCTTTTGCCTTCCCAACTGATAAACTAGCCGTCTCGATAGTAGACAGCGACGCACTTCCCGGCACGCTCGACGCCCGCTTGCGCTTTTTTGCCGAGGAAGACCCTACCGTTGTGCGCGCTCCCGTTCCTCGCGGCGCACACGTCCCGGTCGGCTACATTTTTGGAAATAATGATAGTAGTAGTGGCGAGGAAAACTTTCCGCGCAATGAACAAAACGCCGACCTGCTCCAGGGCTACCTGCCAATTCAATTTCCATCAGTGATTTGTGTGACCACAGTGTCGGCACTGGGTGCTACGCCACGCCCGTGCACCACGCTGTGCGAAACGGCGCTGCAACTCGCGCGATTCCGCACCGATTCGACCGCGGTCATTTTCCGACGACACCTGCAATCCGCAATTGTTCCGTGGATTCGATCGCGCATTGCCAGTGGCGCTGAGCCACCGCGCGTGGGCACGGGTATTTTTTGTTTCGGATTCTTCCACTGTCTCCCAGTGACAGTGCGCAATATGCTGTCTGGACGTACGCAGCCGGCTCGATTTGCAGACGTGCGACTCGGACTGAGCAGTCTTGCCGAAATCGGGTGGGAAATTGGACCGGAGTTGGACGCACGCCTTGTGCTAAACGGACAGACCGTCATTTCCGCCGCCAAACTCAGCGTTATGCAGCCCACGCCCGTATTTTGGGCCGTGTTCTGCGGCTTCGACGGCACGGTATACATAGAGGCCACACCGCTTTTTGCAGGCAGCTACATGTCTCGACACAGCTTGCCACGTGGTCGGGGCGGATCCGGACCAAGTGCGTCGGCACCGTGCAATTGCGCACAATCGATGCGACACGAGGGTGTTCGCCGCGCACTCATGGGCAATGCCGCCATTGTTCGCGGTGATTCGTTGGATTCAATACTACGTACTACTCCTCAGTCTCCTTCCAACACCGACGGGTTTGCAATGCCATGGGGTGGCGCAGCATTAGTCTTATCGCCCGAGCTTGGACCTGGAGCGATTCCTAATCTGTCGCCGCTGCGGTATACTGCCCCTCTCCGCCCAGTGTTACTGAACACCGCTGAAGGTACAGAGTTTGCTTCCTCTCCACCGCCGCAAACGACCACTTCTTCTCCACCCGTGCAGCAAAACAATATTATGCTAATACGGAGCCTTGTTCCCAGTGTGCCGGTTAGTATGTACGGCATGGTGCTGCACTTGGACATGTTGCTGCTGCGAGACGCGTTGCGCGCTCGAACGGAAGAGATAGTTGGCTATTCGCCCGAGGGTGTTACCCAATTGCTCCGACTGGGCAACAACTTTTCGCTGGAGCTGCGACGCACGGGAATACAAAATGCGACCGGCGAGAGTACTGGTCCCGCGGCGCTCTTTGCGGTGCACCGAGCAGGAGGGAATTCGAGTGCGGTGGAAGAAGCGCTTTTTGTTACTGATGCAGATGCGCTGCGATATGTGACGGCAAATGTGCTGCATGTGACCGTTTCGTCGTTGTATGGCGCGGTGACTGTGTGCGAAGACGCCGGCATGACTTGCTCGCGCAGCCAACTGGCCGTTGATCAGCTTGGCAGCGAGTCAAGTGCGTGGAAGTCATACATGGACGAACGCGTCAGTGCCATCCAGTTTCTAAATCCCATACTTCGCTTCGTCGCCGTGTTTGATCAGTTCGTTCCGTCTGACATCCTGCAGCGCTTCGCACGTGACAATGGTGCGCGGGCTGGAGTATTTGATCTGTTTGACGCCGGGGTTGCTGACAACGTGCCAGACGGCTACGAGCTGCAGCAGCAAAAAGTATATTCATAAACGAACGAGACAGTACACACTTCCTTTGCTTATTTCTTTTTTTTGAAAACTGCAAACGGGAAAAGCGCAAAAGAGATTCAAAAAGAAAAAAAGTTTTTGCAACCTTGCTCTGTTTTTGACGAGTTGAATATTTTTTTTAAAAACTGGTTGAAACTTTTTTTTTTCTTGACGCCACTTTCTGTTTTCCGTCAAGAATCAAAAAAACTAAGTCGTGGCGAAAATAAAAAAAAGCGCAACTATGCGAGCAGAAGAACTCCAACAAAATTACTGTTTTGACGGCGTCGTGCTCAATTTGGTTTCGCTGCTGCTTCTGCCGCCGCTGCAAAGCGTGGTATTTTCACCATTTTTGCCAGAGCTACATCGCGTGTGAATTGCACTGCTTTGTCGCTGTAGCCGGGACTTTGCGATGGCGTGGGATGCAAAAAGTCTTGAATTTTGTCACCAAACGCAACTGGTAAAATGTCTGAGAACCGTTGCGCGCTATAGTATGAGCAAGAGCCGTCAAACAGACGAGAAGACTCGTACTGCAGGTCACCGTGCACCATTTCCAAAAAGTCGTGTTCATTTTCTTGCGGAAAAACACACAGGACGCACCGGCGGCGCGTGCTCCTGCTATTTTTTGATTAAGGCCGCCAATCGCAGAGCAGTTGCCGCGCAGATCGATTTCGCCGGTGAGTGCCAAGCGGTTGTTGACTGGTATAGAACTTAGACAGGATAGAATAGCCAGCGCAATGGCGCAGCCGGCAGACGGCCCTTCTTTTTGAATGGCATTGTCTGGCGAGTGCAGATGCAGTCCGAATGGCATTTCAGCCAGTTCGGCTTGGAGCTGCGTGCGGTATTGCGCAGACAGTAAGTTGTACACATGTGTTGCGGCCACGTGCGAGCTCTCTTTCATAATGTCGCCGAGGTTTCCAGTGAGCGTTAGCGCCAATGCCTTTTCGCTCATGCAGCGATGACACTCGACGACCACGAGGCCGCCGCATCCGGACGCGCTCGCGTACAGCCCGTTGACCACGCCGACTCGGGCCCGGTCGTGTATTCTGCGTACCGGGCGCGGCGTGATTTTGCTAAGCAAATCGTCGCGAAGCATTTCAATTGTCACCGTTACTGGGAATTGCAAAGACTGTTCACTTCCGCCGCACAAATAGCGGCTGTTCAACTTGCGCACAATGGTCTGTACGCACTCTTTCATGCGGCGCACGCCGCTTTCGGTGGCGAACGTGTCGATAATGTACTCAATGGTCTCACTCGGAACAGAAATGTCTTCTTCGGAAAGTCCTACGGTTTCTAATACTTCAGGCAGCACGAATTGACGGCAAATGTGCACCTTTTCGCTGCGCGACAGGGCGTGAAAGTGCACCGCTCGGATTCGGTCTTTGAGCACCGGGTCGATTCGATCGGGGTCATTATAAGAAAATACAAACAACACTTTTGACAGGTCGATCTTGATGCCGGAAAAGTACTTGTCACAAAAGTCCGCATTTTGGGTTGGATCGGTAATGTGCGTAAGGATACTTATTATTTCGCGCCCGTGCTCCGTGGCCGACACCTTGTCGAGCTCGTCGAGAAAAATAATGGGGTTCATGCACTCGGATTCCATAATGATGTCCACAATGCGGCCCCAGGTGGACCCCATGTACGTGTACGAGTGCCCTTCGAGCGTGGCGCCATTGGTAGAACCGCCCAGCGCTATAAAACCAAACGGGCGGGGACGCCCGTGTTCATCTCGCAGACATTTCGTCAGTCCGTGCTTGGCAAGACTTGTTTTCCCCACGCCCGGTGGTCCCTCAAACCCAAGCACGTCTCCGTTGTTTTTCCCCGTAATCCACTGCGACAACACTTGCTCAATAGTACTCTTGGCTTCTTCGTGGGCATAAATGCACGCGTCAAGTGTTTCGCGAACTTCCTGCATTGCAACCGGCAGGCTTTGCTGAAACGAGCGCCACATATCACGTGCAGACTCTACAATCGATTGGTATTTAGTACAATTGTCAGTATCAGCAGCAGTATAGTCGTCGTTAGTACTACTACTGCTTCTGTCAGCGTTCGCCTCCGCCGACGTAATTGTAATGGCTTCGGCCCACGCGAGTAGCACTGTGCGTATTCCGGGAAGCGACGCTTCGCGCCGAGCTGGCTCAGCCCGGTACTTGACGAAGCGTGAAATTTCAGACGCTAACTCTTCCTGGCTCAGCGACGTGTATCGTCGCCGACGGCTATTGCTCAGTACTTCGTGGCGCGTGCGCAGCGCACGGGTCTTTGCTCCGTCTCTGAATGAGCCGTGTTCGGGCAGTTGTTTCAATGCATTGACGAGGTCAACAAGGTTATCAATGGTTTGTGCACACAGAACGCGGTACAGTTCTTCGAAATCGGAGATATCTTGAAACGCGCAGTGAAAATGAAAGTCTGACTTCGGCACGGGTGGTAAACCCACCATGCCAATGTCGTATGCGGCTGACGCGGGATTGTGCTTGTCGATTAGATCAAAAAACCGCGTAATTTGAGTATGTTTTATGCAGCTGTTTTGGCCGGGCGCGGATCTGGCGCGCAGCAGTTGTGTCGCCATTTTTGAAACGACGTCGCCGTCGACGTTGTCGCGACCGCGCGTGACTGATACCAGGCTTCCGAGCATGTCGTAAAACACTGGTCGGAACTCGGAAAGAAAACGCATGATCGGTTCTTTGCGTACTACACCGAATGGAATGCGCAAGAGTCCGTCTAAAAATGCTTGTGCTTTGACTTGGCTGTCCGACCCCGATCGGCTTTGAATTTCCCGCAGCTTTTCACATGCCTTGCGTTTTACTGACGCCGGGGCCTTGAGCAAATAAATACGCGACTCGTACGATAGCTCTCCCGCAACATCGGCCGCCTTGTCGCCAATGTCTGGACTTCCGTGCCGAGATGGCGGCTGGACATCTTCGCGGCCAAAGCGCCGCCCGCCAGACAAGTGTGTGAGCAAAAAGCTTTCGTCAGTAGAGTCTGCCCCTCCTTTCTTGTCCGGTGATGGCGGCGCATCGTCATTCGACAGGCTCGAAATGGACATTGGGTCAATTCCAAAGCAGCCGGTCTGGAGGGCAGAAACCACGCGCGCCTGCGTGGCGTCGCGGTCGCGCAAACTAAGAACAATGCGGCGGCGAATGTACCAGGGAAGAGATGCAATAACTGCGGCGACGTCTGCAGCCGGTCGGCGCGTGCTGCTGCTGTTTTTTTCGCCGGCCTTTTCCTTTTCTTTTTCCGTTTCCTCGCTGCTGGTGGGGCCTGCATTAATGCGAACCAGATCGAGAATGAGCATTCCCAGGTACATAATGTCCGATGCATCGTCGGTCATGAACATGGCAATGAGCATTTTTCGCTGCGTATCAAAGGTACCGTTCATGTACCTAGTCATGACGCTCGAAACCGTTGTACCGCGTAACGTGTTCAAGAAATTGAAGAGGTCGACGCACCGGCTGTACAGGAACTGGTTGGTAAACGCAAGAACTTGCCGCAAGCCAACCGTGTTGATCCATCGGTCCGCGAACGATCTCGTCACCGTAGGGCTGTTGCAGAGCGCACGGCGCAGATCCACCAGGCGCCGACTGACGTAGTGCACGCCGGCAAACTCAAATGCACGCAGCGTGTCGAGTGCAAAGTTGCCCCGGAGCACTGCTACACATCCGCCGGTCTTTCGCCCAAGAATGCACGACGGCAGCGCAAGAAATACCGTGCTTGCACACCGGTCGAGCATGATTTGACAACAGCTACTGATCCAGACCGTGCTGCACTCGGAAAAGCCAGCAGAACAGTAATCTTCGGCGCACGAATCGACGCGCGGCACATTCAGTAGTTGGGCATACGCGGAGCAAATAAAAGCGGCAAACTCACTGGCAGACGTGCTGGCCGCGGGATCGGCGGCAACCGAAACGCAGCTGTGCGTACTTGCCCGTGAAGTATTTTTGCCCTTGTCTTCTTTTCCTTTGGCTCCCTTTGCGCTCGTTGCTCTATTCCAACTGCTTTCCACCGTACAGATGCTCGTTCTTTTGTCATCGCCATTCGCGGCGTTTACCGCGGCGGTTTCGGCGTACAATTCGCGAACGCTCGATCCGCTCACTTCGTACAGTGCGCCACAGTGAATAACAAAATCATTGTCAATTAATCGTGCCCAATTGCTGTCTTCTATTTCTGCAAATATCCCCAGCGCGGAGTATACAAATACCGAGAGCGACTTTCCATGCAAGCGCTGCGTCACTTGTTTTCGCAATGTTCGCTCGGTCATCGCCAATTGTCTATAAAATACCAAAAACTGCTGGCCAGACAAAGCAGACATGCCGAGCGATAAATCGGTGCCCATGTCACACAAGCGAGTGCAGAGTTCGTTCGCTTTGGCCGCCAGTCGTTCTATGGTGTCACTCTGTCCATTGGGACAGCCGCCGATTCGTCCGCTGCTCCGAATGAGCTCGAAATATTGATTAATTACACGACTCAGCGTTTGCACACGCGCCAGGCGGTCACAGGCGTGACGGTGTAATGATTTACGTGCGCGAAAAGCACGCTGTACAGCAACGACTGCACGCTGCGTCGACATGCTTAACGTTTTGTCAGAGAACAAATAAATAAAATTGTAATTAACAAAACCCGCTACCTCGATATGTCTTTTGCTCTTTTGCCTTGCCTGTATTTTTGTGCTGTATTTACAAGTGATGTGCACGAAAATAATATGTGCTCAACAAGCGCTGGACCGTCGGTTTTTGTTCTTCGTTTTCATAGCTGGTTCAAAGCAGACGACAGCGACGCTCGCGCGTCAGTTGCTTGCGATGCGCCCTCGACCGACAGGTTTAGACTTTCAATAAGCCGGTTATAATTGTCTAGCAAAGCAGCATATCGTTCGGCATGTGCGAGGTCGCTGTCTGCATGCGCCTCTTCGAGCGCGTTCAACTGTGCCTGTGTGCGACTTAATTGCTCTTCCCACTCTAATGGCGCCGACGATTTAGAAGTACTACTCGCTTCTGGAACCGAAGAAATCTCTGGTTCCATTCCTTCAGTCATACGAGGCGGAGCGGTAAACCAAAACAGTGCAAAAGCCAAAAGTGCACATACAGTGCCAATTGCGATGTTTAGCAATAGCATATTATGTTGCATCTTTATAGAAGGAATACTAGCAATTTATAATGAATGGTTATTGCGCGTATGTGTATTAAAAAACGTTATATACACTGACAGTCGCAAAAAAAAGCGAACACGCGTGAACGAAGGAAAAAAAATAGACAACGCAAGCCACATAAAGAAAAGGACACGGTATATCACTTACCTGAACAATTCACCGAACATTTTTTCTTCCTGCTAAACAATTGTTTTTTTTGTTTACTTCTTTTTGCTCTTCAAAAACACAACGATGACTTCTTATGCTCAATTTAACGCCTTTGCGTCCATGGCGCAGATATACATGGGTTCGCACATGAAGTTGATCGAAGACACCTGTGCACTTCTCGGCGTGACTGACGGGGACAAAATAAAGGAAATACAGGGTGCATTACTGGACCCCGTGCTCGACAAGATTAAGAAAATGAAACCAACTCGCGATGCCAATGAGCCGCGCAAACCACTCACGTCGTACATGCTGTTCCAATCCGATTACCGTTTGGTAAACCAGGAAAAGCTAGCTGGCGTGGGACTTGGCGACGTCGCTAAGCAAATCGGCGCAGCATGGCATGCACTGCACGAGACGGACAAGGGTCTTTATGCCGAGCGCGCTGCTAAAGAAAAAGAGCGATACGAAGAAGAGTTGCGCGAATACAAGAACCGCAACGTACAACAACTAACCAACATGCCGGACAGCTCAGACACCGACGGTATGTAAAAAAACCGGGCAAGCCAAATCATAAAGCAAAGCAGAGACTGTAAACTTCCACTAGTAGTACATTACACGAATCTGTCTTTGCCAATTTGATTAACCTAACAAAAAAATAGTTTCTGCCTTGCAGAATCCCAAACACAAACCTACCTATCTTTGATTTACTACAAAAAAAACGAAAACGCTTTTTTACTATACTTCGGCAGTTGCAAAATAACAGGCAGTTAGTAGTAGTTCTTAACACGCTATTAAACATCGCACCTTCGAAGAGTAGTAGTCTATTTTGCCGCAAGTCCACAAATTGCCCTCGTATTCACTGGAGTGAACCGTGAAAAAACATCCTCAAAAAAATAATGCGCTTAATCAAAAAAATCAGGCCCCGTCTTCATCTGCACCTTGAGCTGCCTTCATTTGCTCATCCATTTTGCGTATTTCATTGTATGTTTTTTCTGGATCTTCTTCATATTTTTTTATAAGGTTATAAATAACCATAGTTTCGACGCAGTCACGATACCAAAAAAATTCCACATAATCAATTACTATTTCAACTAATTCTATTCGAATAAACCGCAAATTTTCGCATTCCTTCTCTTCTTTTGTGCTTTCCGTTTTGGTTTCTGTCTCTTTTTCATTTGTTTGTTTGAATGAAAAAATATTTGACATGCTGTTAAAGAGTGGCAAATTGACGATACTTTTATAGTTTTCTTTGTATTCTTCTATTATTTGCCGAAGTTTAGACATTTCAATGCATCCTTGCTTTTCGAGATCTGCATACTCTGCCTCTTTTTCTAATAATTCAATTGGCATGAAGCCCAATTTTGCACAGTTCTCTATTTGTTTTTCTTGTTCCTCTTCATTTCCTTCATTTTCCTTTCCTTTCTTACCTTTCTTTCCTTTCTTTCCTTTCTTACCTTTCTTTCCTTTCTTACCTTTTTTTCCTTTCTTCTTTTTTTTGTTGTCCCCAAAAGAGCTTGCAAAAATAGCCAATACGCGTTCAAAAAAAGATTCGCCTTCGTCGCCTTCGTCGCCTTCGTCGTCTTCGCCGTCTCCGTCGTCTTCGTCGTCTTCGCCGTCTCCGTCGTCTTCGTCGTCTCCGTCGCCTGTCATATTTTCGTACATGATCTTGTGGCGTTTATCAATGTAATTGTTTTTCGGATACACGTGCAACAATATGGCTAGCAACAGCAGCACCACTGCCGCTATAAAAAAATATAATTCCAAATGCATTCTTATTTCGTTGCGCCAGAACAATCGAATTTAAGTATGAAAAAGCGTTAAGTATGTACTTATTCAAATACAAATAAAAAAACTACACTGCAACGTCTCGCAGAAGCACCGAGCAAAAGGTTGCAACCATCGTAATACTTCGTTCGTACTCTTGCATCTTAATGCCCATGAGTTTTCCACAAATGACATCACCTCGGCGTATGTTATATGTGTCGCCAACCCACTCGCCATTTGGACAGTTCAGCATGAGCGGCAAGTATATTTCCACATGGTGCATGCGAAACTGAGCTTCGCCATCAACGTCTCGCGCACTAGAGTATGCAGACATGGGTGGTGCATTTCCCGCGGCTGCAGCGGCATTAACTACGGCCAGTGCGGCATCGATATCTTCTTGTGTAACCGGCTGTTCTTTGTCATCGCTGTTTTCGATTTCAGCTGTACTGATATTTTCTTGCACTTCTGCACTGGTAGTATTCTGCTCTAGTTCGCGGGCCATTTTACAAAGCTCTTTTGCACTGAAATACGGCACAAGCTTTGCCATGAGTCCAATCGAGTTGTTGCACTGCAGCACTACTCCGGCCACGATATCGCCTTCGCTCGGCTGCAGCACGCGGCGATGCTCAAATGTTTCGCTGGCGACAAGGTTACCGTTGAGGTGCTCTGGGACGGAGTACATAACGCTCCGCGTGAGCGACGTGGGCGCATGACACGCGAGCGATGTTTTCAGCGTCAGACCGCCATTGATGCAGCGGCCTTCGAACGACCCTTTCAGTTTACGCCAGAAAAACTCAGAGACCAGCGGCGACAAACTTGCGTTGGCAGTGTGCGTGTCTCCGCGCTCTTTGGCCAAAGACATGTCTTGTAGTCGCGTGAGCATTAACTGATTGATATCACGCGGTGTCACCGTCACCCGGCCTGCAAATTCGCGAGTGGTAACCATGTGGTCAATCGCAGAAAAATATTGCATGTTAGATTATTTTACTACTCGCGATAGTGGGGTTTTTTTGTATACGCGTAAACATGCTTAGAACGTTGCGCTAGAATTACCCACATTGCGTTAAACGAACGACGAGAGAACAGCGGAAAACGTTTCACTTTTTTTTGTCAATGTGCGCGAATTTCTAAGAACTTTAAAAAAACTGAAACGTCACAAACATTTTTTTGTTGTGAATGCGCAACCACAAAAAAAATTTGTTGCTTTCCACGACGTTCTGGAACGCAACCAAACATAAAATTTGAGCTTGCGAAATACTTTTTTCTTTTCCTTGCATTTTAATTTATTGTTTACATCTGACAAACGTTTTGCAAGTATGCTTTCCAACGTCAACAAGCCCAAGTGTTTTAGCTTTGTTTCCGGAAGCAAAGTGAACCTGCTAACCCTCGGCAGCGATCTTATTTCGAACTTGTTTCCAGGCGCCGTACAGTGGCTAAGAATGCGCGACGGCACCGATATGGGCAAGCCGCTCCTTTGCGCCGTGGTCAAACTTGCGATGACATACATGAGCGACGCCGTCAAGGATCAGCTTGAAGCGGAAGCACGCAACAAAATGCGCAACGTGGCGTTTGACAAACTTGATCTTCTCGTTGCCAACGTTGCCAACAAAGACATGGTGTTTTTGTTTCTTTTTGATCTTCTTCGAAAGGAGTTTACCCCTCCTCGCAATATTCAGAAAAGCAAGCCCGTCATATCTGTTCTGCGCAACAGTAAATTCTTGGAACACGTCGACATGTGTAAGGCGAAGACTACCAAAAAAAGTCTTCCACAAGCAAGGACCTCGTACGATATTCTGCTCGAGAAGTTTGATTACAACATTGGACCCCTCGACGACTACTCTGCTGGCGAAGAACAAGAGTCCTTGTTTCGCTTTGCATCTGATGGAGGACGTACGCTGGCGAGCATCAGGTCGGCGGTGACTGCTGGACGACACATATCCGCCAACGCTACTGCCATCGCAAAGCGCAAGTCAAATCCATCCGCCGCCGTTTCGAGCAACATCGCCGCTATGGAGAAGCGACAGAAGACCACGGCTATTCCACGTCCAGTGGTGCCGCGCATTCCCAGGTCTTCGGAGCAAGACGCGTTTATCGAAATAGCCATGGAATCCTTCAAAACAGCCGCTACACAGAAACTGGAGCAATGCGTCCTCGAGATCCAAAAGGCAATTGAAAATTACGACAAAACGGTGGAAGATATTTTCATAACTGCCGCTAAAAGCGGCCAACTTGCGGAATCGGTGCACAGCGCTGCGCTACGCAAGGGGCAGAACAACACTTCTTACCATAGCAGTGGCCGTGTTGACGAACTTGCTTCAGATTGCGACGACGAAGGTTTTGCAAGCGCCAACGTTCCAAAGCAAAAGGGGGTACGCGCCAACCACAGGCGCAAACGCGATGACAGTGACGAAGAAAGCGGTGACGCAGAAGACCGCAACGACGACGAAATGAGCGATGACAGCGAAGACAGCGAAGACAGCGAAGACAGCGATGACAGCGATGACAGCGAAGACGACGACAGCGAAGACGACGAAGACGACGACAGCGATGACGATGAAGACACCGAAGACGACAAAGACGCCGAAGACGACAAAACCCGTTCGTCACCGTTTGAGTAAACAATAGTGTGTGCGCCAATTAGCTTTTAACACGCAATGTGTTCACGTGCTCTCTTGCGCGCAAACGTTAAGATGATAATAGCAATTCCGGACTGTGTCATTTTTCCGCATGTGCGTGTTTGCAGTTTATATAACTAAAATGATTCAACTTAAACATGACATGTGCTTTATGTAGTATATACAAGCGCTTCAACCTTAATAATTACAATGAACGTAAAATTAGAGGAAGGCGATTCTCGCGTGCGCAACCTAGTTAAAGCATTCGAGCACTTGCGGAACGAGGACAAAAAACAAATTGTGCGTTCTTCATGCAAACAAACTGGCACACTGGCAAAGTATACGTTGCACCTGCAGCTCTTGCGCATGCGCGAACACCA
Source organism: Eutreptiella sp. 'Long Island Sound 2002' (assembly GCA_964036045.1). Classification (NCBI taxonomy): domain Eukaryota; phylum Euglenozoa; class Euglenophyceae; order Eutreptiales; family Eutreptiaceae; genus Eutreptiella; species Eutreptiella sp. 'Long Island Sound 2002'. The sequence goes on along the minus strand of CAXIWF010001209.1, from coordinate 702,041 downwards.
GCGTTATCTCCGTCGTTGTGCGCGAGCAGCAGACACCGATCTGCATAAAAACCCTGCGCCAGTTGAAAAAAAGAATCGCGATTGGGGTTTTAACGGAATCATAACATGGATCGTATCATTAGTGTGGGCACTTGTTCTAGCTTTATTTCATAAACCTGGCGGCGACCAGCGCCGCTGTTCCGCTACGACATTGGCTACTAATGAGCATCATCGCGCGATGCCGGCTTCGTCAACTCGCCATCGAGCGTTTTCAAAGTTAGGGGGTGTTATCTACGGTGGTGAAGACCGGCCCGGCTCCCTGGCCTACGGCCGACAAGGACACGGTCGGTGCGGCGTTCGATACTCGGTAGACGCGCGCGTACGCACTGCGCATCACGAACAGGACGACAGTCAGCGCGAATAGTGCCCCCACAATTTTGAGCGGTAATACGTATATATAGTAGGTGGCGTTTTCCAGCATTTGTGTGGATGCGATATCAATTTCTGAAGTGTCGCCGCTCTGACTTCCGGTGCGCGTCACCGTGTGCGTAAACGGCAAACAAGCAATGGCCACGGCAAACCATGCCGCACCAATCATCTTTAGCGCATACGCGATGGTTCCACCGGATGTTTGGTCAACGATATCATAGGCGCCAGTGCCACCTCCGCCAGCGTTTAACCAATCGACGCCCATCATATCACTGGGAACAAACTCGGCTCCGCGCGTGATGTCACCCTGTCCGAGCAAAGTCATAAAGTATCCAATGGCAACCGTTGCCATCATCAATCGCACACGCATGAGCATGTACGTAGGGTCGCCGGAAAATGCGCCGTGGTGAGAACGCGCAACGATATACACAAGTGCGAAGAGGCACAGCGCGGCAGACGCGATAATGGACAATACTCCAGCACTGAGCATAACTTTGTGCTTTTTTTTCCTTCTTGTATACAACCGAAAAACGAAAACGGCCTGGCCTGTGTATTTTATGTTATTGTATTTTATTTGTTTTTACCAACTATTGCGTTCAAAAAAACACACGCGATCTCATACTTACGATCTCATGCGCGCTCGGGCGATGTTTCACCAGCGTGTAGAATATATATCACCAAGTCTGCACGGATCTTATGCGTGAAAGAGTAGTCGCCGCGCCCGGGCAACACCACAAAGTCCGCACCCTGCTCGGTTACCGCGCGCTGTACCGCGGCCAACGGAATCACAATGTCTTCCCACTCCCCAGACGCACTCGTGACACATCGCACAGTCACGGTCGTGTTAGAAGTACTAACGGTGGTTAAAGACGGTATTTCGATTTCCACTTCAGTATCTAAAAGCGTGTCTGTACCGGTTGTGTCTTGTTCTTCTTGTTCTTCTTGTTTGCAAGCCGCCGCATTGGCTGCGCGCAAAATGTCTAGCACATATTCCGGGATTTGCTCCAACAGGCCGTCTGGCACAAGTTCGATAAAACTGGCACAGTTTTCGGCATTTACGCGCGGCAATATGCCAATACTGCTTGCGGTTTGCGCAAATTTTCGCAGCTCGGAGCGTGAACACTGTGCGTGTAAAGAATAACGAAGACTTGCGTCATGTGCGGCTCGCGTCTCTGGATCCCGTAGCGCTGCGTAAGCTTCCTGCACTCGAAAGAGCATTTCTCGGCGAGTTGCAACAAACTCGGCGGCTGAGGCGTCGTCGTTCCGTAGTTCTTTGTCAGGATGTAGCTCGCGACTGCGCCGCAAGTACGCCTTGCGAATCATCGTGTTTGTACTGTCTGCGGGAATTCCGAGCACCGCGTAATGTGAATGCATAGCGGCAATATACGTTTTGGTTAAAAAATTTATAAAACTACTACCAAATTATACCAAAAATATCCGGAAAGTGTGTAAGTACCCGCCACAAGGTGTGTGTGCGTGCGCGTGTGTGTGCTTTTAAGTTACCTTCCTTGCTCACGTTGTGTTTAATAAAGTACTTCCCCGGCGGTTTACAATAGTGCTCAATTTTGCACACCACTTTATTGAAAGTTGTAGGCATTCAAACGCAAGTGCAGCAGAAATAGACAACTGCTGCGGCGAAAATGGCCGCGGTTCGGTGCTGCAGAGAATGCACACGCTTCTTCGAAAACTTTCGCTGAGCAGCTCGGACAGCAATTCGCGTGGCACGTCATAGACGCCGCCACGTCGTTCGCGATGAACGCGCACAGCTATCGCATCGAGGTCTGCAAAACGGGCAGATAAGTTTCCCTGCAGTGCCGAGTATTGCTGACTGCCGCAGTGAGAACCGTTTTGCCGAAGCGGATTGCAAGTTGCAGCGACCCGCAATTCGTGCAATGCGAGACGAAAGAGCTCTAGTTCTTTCAGCAAAAAAAGCGCGCGTGCGTGCGCGCGCTCGTCTTCTGCCGAGATGCTGTATCGAGCCGGAAAGCCGGGGATAGCTGGAGCAATAGCTGCCAGCGACACGTCGCCATCAGTATTGAGCGCGTTGCTCCGCACAATGGACACGGTCGGAAGCCAGTCGCAAACCGCGCCGATAAGCAAATCACCAGGGCCGGCACTTGCGCTGCTGCTGCTGCTGTCTTCGCAGTCTGAAATGCGAAAAACAATGGACAAATGATACGCTTCTTCGGCCGCCGACGCGCGGAACGAAAGTGTTCTCGGCACGCCTCGAAACTCGCGCATTCGGTTTGTGCGGCGACATAGCAGACGCGTTGACGCCGCCAGTGTCAAGTCCGGTATATCATTCCGTTGAGTAGTAAATGAAATTATGTATCGCCCGCTGCAGCCCACGCCTACTGCGAATCGGATACAAAATCCCCGAGAGCCGGTAGGTAGCGCCGTCCATATTGGTTCCCATTCCAAAGTGCTCGGCGTTATGCACATGCTGTTTTATTGTTAGTTTGCCTGTTTTTGGCTTTCGTGTCTTTTATTTTTCATTTGTATATTAATCCTCTCCAAAAAAGAATGCAAATACACTACTGCACCGTTCATTACAAGAAGTGATTTCCGTTGTTGTCGTTATTCGCCACGCGCTTTGCATACTTTTCGGCAATTGCCATGTCGACGCAAGCGCGCTTGGGAATAATGCGGTGCTCAAAATGCGGCATAATGCTGCCAATTCCCGTGTACTCATATAGGTCTGCCGTTTTCGACGACGAATACACGGGCTGAACAATGGTTGTCGTTGACGGCTGCTGCTGCGCGTACTCGTAGCCTGAGCCCCACTGTCGCGGAGGCATGTACACAAATCCCAACGGGGGCTCGTCGTCTGGATCTGGAATCATAGACCCCGACTTTGCTCGCGCACACTGCGCACGCTGCATTTGCTTGCGGCGCTCCGCGACTTGGTTGCGCACATAACCCACGTCAAACTCTTGCTCTTCCAGCTGCGCGGCAATTAATGCTTCTTCAGTTTCAACCGCCGTGCTCGCATTCATCGCTCGTCGTGCAACCTCGCGTGCTTTTCGTCGCTCTCCAAATAACGGCTCGTTATCAAGTTCTGTTTCCGTTTCCGTTTCCGTTTCCGTTCCAGTTTCCGTCCCCATTTCCGTTTCCGTTTCCGTTTCCGCGTTCGTTTCCGCGTTCGTTTCCACGTTCGTTTCCTCGTTCGTTTCATCGTTCGTTTCCGCGTTCGTTTCCGCGTTCGTTTTCGTCTTTATTCCCGTTTTTGCTTTCATTTCAATTGCAGTGCCGGAATCCATGCTTGTTGTATCTATTCTAGAATTTTGACTTGCGTTACCAGTTGCCGGGACATTTTTGCGAGCTTTTCCAGCGTTTGTGCTAGCGCGCACTTTGACGCTTCCATCTCGAACTGAAATTGTTCTACCGGAACCGCGAAGCGGAGGGTTCTCGAAGCCCTCTGATTTGCTGGAAAGATTGACGGGCGAAGCTATAAGCGACGACGCGGCGGAGAGAAGGCTGCATACGATAAAAATTGCAACAAACGTCACCAGTGCGACCAGTGCGATGCGACGAAACGACATTGGATTTGCGTGTGTAGAAACCTTGCGCGCACGTTCTTAGAGTGTGTAAAACACAAAAATTATTGTTTATTTGTTTTCGTATAAAGTTAAAAAATAACAAGAGTCTTTGCGCACGCTCGCCGTTTAGTTTGTACTTAACACAATGGAGCGGGACTTTTTTCTTTTTGCGGCAAACACGTTCCAGGCAGAAAAAAAAATCGTCGGAAGCATGAAAAAAAGGAAAACAAAAGAGTTTTTGTTTTTGGTTTTTGTTTTTGTTTTTCTTTTCTTTGCAAGCCGAGTAAAATGAAACTATTCGTGCACAAACTTTTCCTTTTTCCCCGTTCGGTTCGTGAATCATGATTTTGTTTCCAATGCGTTGCTTCTCCTGCAATACCGAAATCTCTAATAAATACCTTCCCTACCGACAGCTTGTGGCCCGATATCGCGAAGAAGCGCTTCGCACCAGCGGGTTAACTGAGCAGCAGTACGAACGAGAGTGCAAAATTGGCGTACTCACCATCGAAGACCTCTTGGCTGGACGCGAGTGCTTGGCGAGCAATACGCCTGAAGCACGCGCTATGAACGAGCTCGGTATAACACGGCTCTGCTGCCGCACCGCATTTCTAGGCTCCACCGCCTGCAACGAAGACGAACTGCGCTAAGTCGTGCTTTTTTTTTCTACCGCACAATACTATTAATATCACGTGCTTCATCTGTCATTTATTTCTATTCGTCCTCCCTCTCACGTTGCTTGCCTAGTTTGTAACAATGGGTCTCCCGGTCGTGCATGCCATAGTGTGCATGATGATGGCACTGCTGCTCCTTTCTATAATTTACCGGTTCGAAATTTCCGCCGGCATTGAAGTTGCACAATATTCCATCGCGAAATACTTATCTGAAGGCGTGCTGCCCCGTCGCCTTACCCGCGTTTTGTAATTATTGTATAACGTCGATTAGATTTTCGCTGTGGCCGAGCGGCACACTTTTTTTTCCAGTTAGTTTGTTTTAACTTACCGAATTCGCAAATAAAACAACGGAAAAAAACCAAATATTCTCACACGTGGAAAGGCAGTCGCGCGAACAGAATGGAAAGTGAAGCAGTAACAACAATCGTTGAAAGATCAACACTAATACCGACAAGGCGAACTATCACGGTTCGAACGAGAAAGCGCCGCGCGCGAAAAACAAACGCTCAAATCGCCAACGCGCTGCGGCAAATGAAAACCAACGAGCTTAGACATTTTTTGGCTGAGCGCGGCCTCGTTTCCGCCGACTCCTCTGCACCCCGCATGCTACTTGAGGCATTGGTTTTGGGAATTTGCATCGAACCCGAGTGAATGTAGGCCGTCGTGGCAGACTGTTCTTCTTTTTGCATCGATCCCGAGTGAGTCGTCCGCCTTGTTTTTTATCACAATCTTTTAAGCGTGTTTTGCTGCACAAAACATTATACAGTTCAAACATGCCTTTGTTTCTGGTGTAAATCATCTCATCCGGTGTTGGCCCAATTGCTTGTTCTGACAGTTTCTCGCCACTGTAGTATTTTATTCCAAAGTGAGCCGCTTTTTTTGTTTCCTTCATACCCGCCTCCGCGGCATTATAGAATTCTTGTTTTAGCTTATCTGGTGACAATAAGTTCTTCAAGATCTTTCCGAGGCTGTCAAAAACCATTGATAGAATATTCTTAGAGATGCTGAGAACCGGACGGACTTTGGTTTCCGCATAAAACTGGGCCTTGTTAGAGATTAAGTGCGCGCGCTGACTGAAGTTTTTCAAAAAAAACAGATTAACGGTCGACACCCATGTAATAATAGAAACATGTTGATCGGTACTGGACGGGGTTTCTTCGACGGTACGACATTTGACATCTTTATCGTCACAGTGCGTATAGAGACGAGCCACGCGGCCCATAACCTGCACGTAGTCTGCAAATGTCAACAGTGGCTCCATAATGTGCATTTCGTCAGTACGCTTTAGCGTAATACCCTCTTTCCAGTTACTGTGCAATAACAGAACAACTTTTGGGTTATTTTTATAGTCATTGTAATCTTTTATTATATTGTCAGAGTCTACGTCTTTTCGTTTTAGTAAATCTTTTTTTGTATTTAGTAATTCAAGTACTTCGACATTATTTTTCGTTAGTTCATCTTTAATTTTATTTAGACACCATGTAAAGCTACTGTAAATAACAAACCGATGCGGAACTGTATAATTCTTTGTTTTATTCGTGCTATCAATTATATGCTTTACCAGCTCTTCTATCTTAGGAGGCAATTCTGATTCTTTGTCCATGAGCAGCGACAGTGCGCGACCATATACCTCGTAAATATTCTGTGAATTAGTATCCTCCTCTAAGCCAAATTTTTTGAATTTGTTAATAATGGCATCTTCCTTTGCAGATTTGTCAGAATCACTTGTTTGGGCTGCAGCAGCAGCAGCTTCCATAGCGAATTCAGTCCATTTTTTCATTTGATGAACCGTGAACGGCACACGCATTACCGTGATGTGCCTAATTGGAAACTCGACATTGCTCGAAATATTTGAAAAGTCAAAATATGTAGAAAGCGCTTTAGAAAGCTCCTCGTTTTTGACACTGCGCGTAATAAACATATCGCGCTCACCTGGATATGTTTGTTGAGAAATGTAGAAGTCCACGACTGCGTTTATTGCGTACAGAGTCATAACTATCATGCCAAATGCCATAGGGAATACAGAGGCTTTTAAAATAGGACGTGACGCAACCTTTTTTTGCGGTTGCGCCCGAGCGTTTTCTTCCATCTTTTTTTTTAAAATGGAAATAAACGATCCCGTTTCGGCAACTCGCGCAAAGGAGCGTAATTTCCAGTCGTCGTTCATTTTATATGCGCCGTTCGTTTGCTGTATCTCTTTGCGAAGTGAGAACAGTGCCGCAATGAGTAGCGCAACCGTTGGTTTATCGGGAAAAACGCCTGTTGCCAGAGATAATAAGACATTGGCCAATGCATTGCTCACGCCGGGTGCATTTAAAAAATTTGATAATATAAGTAACCTGCGAACTCGCTTAATGTCAGTTGTAAACTTATTTCGAAAAAAAATGGGATCTTTCGGCACAGCACTTTTGTCTTTTTCTTCACATACCATGTTATATAAAAATGCCAAATCCAGAACAGATCGAACCATGGGTGTTGCAGTGAGCAAAATAAGCGAATGTACTTTATTTTTCAATTTGAACAGAAAGGCATTATCATCGATGGATGAATTAATCAGCAAATGTGATTCGTCAATAACAAGTATGATGCTTTCATAATTATTTAGCTTATTTAACTGTGTTTCTAGATTTTCGTGAGCAAAAACACGGTAATTATTACCAATTTGGTTTTCTAGATCAATTTCATTTGTCCAAGTCTCGATTAAAGTTGCAGGACAACCTATTACTGTCTGTAAGTTATTGTTTTTATTTTTAATTTCGTTGATAACATTCAGCGCAGTGAACGTTTTCCCGGCACCCACCTCGTGTGCAAGCACAATTCTTGTTCGGCATTTACTATTTTCCACAAAGGTTTTCTGGTGATCAAACAACGTTCGCGCTTCAGGGTCGGTCATGCTTGACTAATTGCAAAAATAACCTGATCGAGAAATTTATAATTCTTTTTTTTTACTTTATTGGCATTTAAAAAAAAGACTATAATAAAAAAAGACTGTTCTGCTTTTCTTAGATGCAAGTTTTATTTTTTTCCTGCGCATACAAAGTACATTACGCTTGCAAATAACCTTTTTTTTTAAACCAGTGTTAGAACATACGTACCGGTCACAAATGAATTTCAAAAATATTTCAATCGAAAACCCTGATGACGTGGAAACATATTTTGGAGGAGACGACCAGAATGTGTTTCAATCAGGGGAGTGGATGCTATTCGTGCACATGCACAACTGTCCGTACTGTGTGCAGCTACGCGAAACAGATTGGGAAAAAGTCACCAATGGGCTCAAGAACAAGGTACACTGTGCGAAGATTGAACGCAGTGTAATTGAAACATTGACAAAATACGCACCGTGGCTAAGTACTATCGAGTCGTATCCATCGCTTTTATTCGTGCGAGACAACACTCTCGTTGCCAGGTATGACGCAAACCGACCACGCGATGTGAAGAACTTGATTAAATTTGCAATTGCCAATAGTCTGTCAGCAAAAAAACCGGTTTCAAAACGGCTGCATAAAATGACTCGCCGGGTGTTACGGTGGAATGCAAACAGAAATAGCTCTAAACATATGCGGCGGCAACGAAACGTGTCGTCTGACCACGCAAGTAAAACGAACAAGGCATCGCCGGGGCGACAGACAAATCAGCAGGGGAATAAAAATGGATGGCTTAATAAAATGACGAAAAGAGCGCTACGGTGGAATGCGAAAAGAAACAGCCCTAAAACTATCGTAACTACGCATTAAAATACGAATCATGGGACAATATTTGTAACAGTAAGAACACACGCTCACAAACAAAATACTTCTGAAGTATTTTTCCAAAATGTAAACGCGCACGGTTCGTTTAAAACGTAAAACACAAATTGCACCGCACATAGAACAAGTTCCACCATTTCTGTTTTCTTTTCGGGTCACTTAATTATTCCAATTTATATACGCAATTAACGTTATTATTTTTTCGTAATTAATAAAACAAGTCCAAACAAAATTAATAATGGTTCATCAACGCAACTCTACACGAAAAATGTCAGCAGCCGCAGTCCAATCTTCATCGGCAGCTCCTGCTCCTGCTGTCGCGGCACCTGCTCCTTCCGCAGCCGCAGCAGGCAGTGGCAATAAGTCCCGGACCACACGTGGTGCTACGAAGACGACTACTGCTGCATCGACGGTTGCATCGACGACGGCATCGACGGCCAGCGCGAGTTCTTCTTCCAAGGCGCCTCGCAAGGCGGCTGCTGCAACGACACCTGCTGTAGCTGCAGCAAAGGCCGTTACAAAAGCGAAAGCTTCATCTTCTAAAAGCGGCGCAAAAGGACGTAGTGCTACGGCGGCAGCAGGTCCCACCACTAAGTCTGCTTCTGAAAAGAGAAAAGCAGCTAGTACGGCGGCTAAGAAAAGCAGCGGACGCAAGAATGGTGCGTCTACAACTGCGGCGAAGAAATTAGTGGAGGGAGCGGAAACGGTGCGTGGCAAGAATTACGGCGTAAACAACGATGGACACGCGTACCGGACTTTCAAGCTTGTTACCTTGAATGGCGAGAACGTGGAAGACAAGGACCATACTGCCAAGATGATGCCCAAAAAGGCGCTGGCAGATTACACTGCCGAAGAGTTGCAGAAGCTAGTGCTTTGCCCACGCAACGCGGCTTCTAAGATATTTACCGCGCTTTGTCAGGCCATGAAAAAGGAAAATAAGCCCATTCCTGACAAGTACGAGTGTGAGATTTGCATGAAGGAAACTACGCGCAATAGCTCACATCGCCCATTTTACTATCGCATCACGCGCGATGTCAAGCCCAACGACTACTGGGTGAAAGACAAGGACGGGGTTGAAAAGAAGATTTCAACCAAGTATTCCAACTTTATTACTGCAATTCCCCGTACCCAAGTGAAGAACGTGACTGCTCAACAGGCCGTCGCCGCCGAATAAAGTGCTTAATCACTTCTTCACGCTGCTTTCGCACCATTGAGTACCGCATATACAGCGCGAGCAAAAAGCATACAATCGCGCCGATAAATGCCCACGCCTGCCAAGACATGGTCCGGAACGGCCTGGTCAGAATCTCTTTGTAATACTCGCGTCGTTGCTGAATTTTATTCAGTACGTCTCGTTCGAGTCCGATGCGCACTTCTCCAGGCACGAGATTTACGATTCGGTCAGAAAATCGCGCACGTGTTCCGCCGTTTGATGCCATTGAAAAGTAATTGTAAACCACAATTATAACGGAAAAAAAAAGATTTAGTGGTCTGTGTTAGTGGTTTTTTCCAATTTGTTGTATTTGTATGAAAAAAAATTAAATTACACGCGCACACAAAATTATGAAACAATGAATGGCGTATGTTATTCGGTGTTAATATATTTATTGTTAATAACTTTGCCCGCAATGTCAGGAAGTGAAGCTTTTTGTTGCTTGGCAAGGTCTCCGAGCAGAGCAAGGCGAAACATGCGTCCGAGCAGCATGTGTGCGCCGCGGCCGCGCAACCAGTCGTGCCGAGTCATGGCGAGCACGTCGGGCGGGAATCCTGGCGCGGTATTGTACACTGGCACGAAAATGAGTTTGTCCACGCACTGTGTGTCGACCTGTTCGCTCGACGTCATGCGCGCATTGGTCCACTTGGCGCCTGAACTGTCGCGTTCGACGCAGCGCGACGACACGTGGAAGTATCTGAAAGTGGGATCATCACGCAGTAGCAATTGGATTTGCGCAGCGAGCAGGTTTTTCCCCAGGGCATGGTAGTTCTTGCGCAGTGCGCCGCCTGGATCTGCTTGTAATTGTTGCAGCGCGCTCTGAAGTGCACGCGTCACGAGACGTCCCCCGGCACGCGATATCATGACCCAATTCGCAGGTCTCGGCGCACCGAGCGCGTGCGCAGCGCAGTCCTCGTAGTAGCAACCAAAGCCGACGTAGTCGAAATCACCGCTGCGCATGCGCCGAACAAACGGCTCGAAGCTGCGGAAGCACACAATGTCTGCGTCGCACCATACGCCGCCGTAGCGTGAGAGCAATGCGAGGCGCAGAATGTCAGTTTTTTGCGGAATGTTGGCCCCTGCCGCGCGCAAAAGCGACGAGTATGCACCTTTTTCCACATGCAACTCGGGTATAAACTCAGCGGCGGTTTGGGGAGTGAGCGAAATGACCAAAAAGTCCTGTCCGCAGTTACGCGAAAGTGTCTCGGCACACAAGTCGAGGTAAGCGGCACGGGGAGGTGCGTTCGGCGAAGTAGGCGTCTCCCAATATGTCCAAATGACAAACGGCGAGCGCGCGGCCGCATCATGCGGACCTGGCGGTAAAGTACGCATACCTACGCAGCGCACTATTTAGTACGAAAAAAATAAAATACGTTGCTACAGCACTAACCCTGATAACAAAAAACTACTTAACAACTGACAGATAAGGTGCGTTATTACTTTACTACTACGACCTTTTTTTTCACTGCTGCTCTACCATTTATACATGCGATAACAATTTGAAACGCAAATTAAAAGCAACGTGAATACAGCTTGTTACTGGAACGCGTTTAAAAAAAAGAATAATACACCGAAAAAAAAGCACATAGTCCGAAGCTAACAAAAAAGTAAATGGTACGTTATTCAATATGCGATGCCTTCATGGGCCCGGATTGGAGTAATTTACCGCCCGGTGCGGCGCTGCGGCAGTTTCCGGAGCTGCGCGCCCGTGCACATGCGCTCACGGGACCAGCTATTATTCGCTTGACGCGTCGCTTGCACGCCATATTAATGGCCGTGTCGTGCTACATTATGTTCACCACCGGACCACGATCGCCACTTGCTCTTCTTCGGTCCAAATGCACAACACGGCCTTCGAATCGTTGTGAACCAGAAGAACTGCTACACATATTGTTGCCATCAGAGTGCGAATCTGAGCATGATAACTACTTTGAATGCACAGCGCGAATAGACGATGCGTAGCATTCGCACAAAGTTTCTGCAGCACTTGTAATAATAAGTCTGAATCTTTTTTTTTATTACTTGATTGTATTTTGTTTCATTTCTTCAAAGGTGTTTACCATGCAGTTGCTTTCGTTGCTTCGCAAACACGCAGTGCTGGTGGCAATTGCTTGCGTAGTAATAGTAGTCTGTGTGGTAATTTATGCGGTGCGCTTATTCCAGTATCGCCGATTGTTCCGACGCATTGATTCTCCGCGTTCGCTACTATTGTTCGAGCGCGGCCTTCCCGTGCCGGTTGCGCGAAATACATATGTGTCTGCCGAAAAGTTTTTGCCGCCGCGCAGTCCGCGCAATTTTACAGTGAGCATGTGGCTGCACGTGCGCGACTGGTTCGTGAACTACGGCCGTTGGAAACATCTTTTCCACAAAGGTGACGAGAACTGCTCGGCCGCAACAGAGGCTACGTCTGAGGACGACGCAGACGTGAAAAAGGAAGAAGACAAAATCGGATCTGGGGCATGGCGCGCACTCGGCCAGCAATGTCCTGGCATTTGGTTTGCACCTGTCGCAAACAATTTGCGCGTGGCATTTCGCTCACGACTACGCATGGCGCACGCCGGTGCATCTGCCGGCGAAAACTGCCGTGCAGACAGTGAAGTAGACGCCGTTGAGCACGTTGATTTGTTAGACATTCCGGTTGGCGAGTGGTTTCAGCTCACGGTCGTACTGCGCGGCAGCTGGGTTGAGATTTACGTGAACGGAAAGCTGGCAGAAACTAAATTGCTCGTGGGATCGGTCTTGGAAAATAACCTCGGTGGGTACATTGGGCGCGGCGCAACGGCAGACGCGAGCATTGCCAACTTTCGCTACGTGCCGGACGCATTGACACACGATGAAATTAGCGCCTTGTATAAAAGAGAAAAACACACTGTGCGAAACAGAGGTGCAACGTTAAACTCGTAATGTACACCGCAAGATGCATTTTTCAAACATAGAATAATTATGTGTTTTTGTCAGAATAATGCCTGGGGTGCAGAAAAAGAAAAGAGTTGCGCGCATTTTTAAGAGAAAAAAAGATTCGCGAAAAAAAAAAGATTCGCGAAGAGCCACACATTTTTTTTCATACTACATTTCTGATTTTTTTTTTCAGTTTGTTCTGATTATTTTTTTCAAAGACAACATTTTTTTCAGAATTACCAAAGCAATCAATTACCCTTACAATTGAAAGCATTTACAATTTACAACGACAACAAACATGTCAACTACTGCTGAGTGTCATAAACAAACGCACCAGCAGCGTGTGCAGACAGAAAAAAATACTGCACCAGACGATCCGGGGCTGACCATTGATCAAATCATCAAACAGTGCGCAGATCTCCACAGAAAGTGTCGTTCTTTATCAAGCCAAGAAGAGAAAACACTACTCATCGGAGGCGCTGCTTATGTCGGAAAAATGCTCACGTTTCTGTTTTGGAATGAGTACTCCACGAGAAGATCGCAGTGCGGAACTAGCTGCTTATGTGCGAACTGCACACGGTACGCAACGCGAATTCAATCGGATGCCGAATATGTAAAAACAGGACAATTCGATGAAGAAAGCGCCAAAATCGTAGAAAAAATGAGAGAGTCGCTCGATAACTACACCAAACACTTCCGCGTGGAATCGCGCAGCGACATCCCATCGGAAGGTCTGCAGAAAGAACCGCAAGAACCCCCCGCTGCTGCTTCAGTCGACGCAAGTCCTCCTCATCGCGCAAGCGTTGAAGACCGCGGAAGCGCAGAATCACGCAGTGACATCCAAGCAGAAGGTCTGCAGAAAGAACCGCAAGACTGCACTATTTCTTCTTCAGTCGACGCAAGTCCTCCTGATCGCGCAAGTGTTGAAGATCGCGGAAGCGCGGAATCGCGCAGCGACATCCCAGCAGGAGGTCGCCATAACGAACCGCAAGAACCCCCCGTTGCTGCTTCAGTCGACGCACGTCCCTATCATCACGCAAGCGTTGAAGACCGCGGAAGCGCAGAATCGCGCAGCGACATCCCAGCCGAAGGTCTGCAGAAAGAACCGCAAGACTGCACTATTTCTTCTTCAGTCGACGCAAGTCCTCCTGATCACGCAAGCGTTGAAGACCGCGGAAGCGCGGAATCGCGCAGTGACATCCCAGCAGAAGGTCGCCATAACGAACCGCAAGAACCCCCCGCTGCTGCTTCAGTCGACACATGTCCTCCTGATCACGCAAGCGTTGAAGACCGCGGAAGCGCAGAATCACGCAGCGACATCGCAGCAGAAGGTCGCCATAACGAACCGCAAGAACCCCCCGCTGCTGCTTCAGTCGACACATGTCCTCCTGATCACGCAAGTGTTGAAGACCGCGGAAGCGCGGAATCGCGCAGCGACATCGCAGCAGAAGTTCGCCATAACGAACCGCAAGAACCCCCCGCTGCTGCACGTGTGGAAGCGTCACGTCCAGAGTGGTGGATAATTGAGCGCATGCCAACGGCGGGCAATAACAACAGATCCATTGCGGCGATTGTCAAAACCGAAGGATTGTTTTATGCGAAGCCTGTGCGAATGCGGGCAATCGTATACGCGCACATGGTTAAATGTATGCATCAAGGAGCAGATGTGCTTTCAACAGCGGTTTTGTCAGTGTCGGATGCTGCGGATCTGTGCGTTCAGATTCAAACATTGATAAATAAAGTGACGAAAGCACCAATTGGCTGTTTTTCGCGCGAGTACTTTTTACAAGAGGTATACATATACTATATACAGTATTTGTTACGTTGAACAATATTTATAACAGTCACCTCGTAACATGTTTCGTCTATGTATAGGATCGAATTCCAGCCGAGATGGGGCACATGCAGATTCCAATCAAACACCCTGGCCAGACAATGGCGTCCGACAACACTCCGCGACAGTGGGCTGAAAAAGTGCTGTCTCTTCTGAAGTTTCACAAGGAGGCAGACCTTGTCAATTTTCCACTGCCGATTAGGAAATGGACTGAGAGACAGCGATCAAACCCGATTGTTATCCCATGCGACACTCGCGAAAGGTTGTTGCAGGTGGTGCCGGCGGTTACTCATTCGAAGCGCCCCCGCGGGAATAGTGAGAGACCGGCAAAAAACAAGTCTGCAGATACCGGCGGATACGTGTCGACAACTGCTGCTTCCGCTGCTGCTCCTCCTTCTTCGAAGCGCGCCCGCGGGAATAGTGAGAAACCGGCAAGAAACAGGTCTGTAGATACTGGTGGATACGTGTCGACAACTGCTGCTGCTCCTTCCGCTGATGCTTCCGCTTCTGCTACTCCTTCTTCGAAGCGCCCCCGCGGTAATAGTGAGAAACCGGCAAGAAACAGGTCTGTAGATACTGGTGGATACGTGTTGACAACTGCTGCTGCTCCTTCCGCTGCTATTTCTGCTCCTCCTTCTTCGAAGCGCCCCCGCGGTAATAGTGAGAAACCGGCTAAAAACAGGTCTGCAGATACCGGTGGATACATGTCTACATCTGCTGCTTTTGCGCCTGCTTTCGCTTTCATTCCCGCTTCCATTTCGGCTTCGGCTTCCGCTGCTGCTCCTTCTTCAAAGCGCCACCGCGATGGTCAGAAACCTGCGAAAAAACGCTCTGTAGATACCAGCGCATACGCGTCAACAGCTGCGGCTCCTTCTTCGAAGCGCCACCGCGATGGGGGGAAACCTGCGAAAAAGCAAACAGCTCACATCGACGAATCGGGATTTGGAGGAGACTACGCGCGCACTGTGACTAACGCCCATGGAGTGGTAGCAATCAACGCAAAAAGGGGTGACGGTTCTTCCCGTTCAAGCACGCTCGTGTCGAAGAATCAGTCACACCTCAAGCGCCGCTTCGGAGCAGAAAGTCCACATTCAACTGCACTTGCTGCGACAGACGGGTGTTCTGCGGATTCGATTGCGAAGCGCCTTGTGGAGTATTCACACGGTGCCGGAAGTGCACTCTGCTTGAAAATGGCAATTGATTCTGGCATGAATGGACAGCCCATGAGTGAAATGGCCGGTCTGCACCTAAATACTGCGCGCGACATTGTTTTGCAGAAGCATCCGCTCGTACAGAAGATGATTTATCAATGTGCGATTAAGCAGACTCATATTGGAGAGATATTGGAGAATTACAACGCCTTCCGTGGCGTGGAAATGCAACAGCAATAAAGAGATGTCCGCTGTTGCAATGCAAAACAATGTGCGCGCCGGCGGCACTTCTACCGCGGTAGACTCTTCACACTGGCAACAGTTTTCTTTTTACTCGCTCGGCTTTGCAATGCTAAAATTTAATATCTAAAAAACACGATGCATCATGCCTTTTTGGTTAAATTTTAACGTACCGCCACTTAATACCAAGAACAAGACTGCTATAGAACAAGACTGTATTGTGAAAAAAAAGTGAAGTACATGTATTATTTCTTTATCGCAAAAATTACACGCGAACTTTGCTCATTTAATAAAATAACATAGTTCAAAGAATTAAAAAGCCATGTTTACTAAGTTTGTCACTTGTGTAAAGTACGGCGCAAATGCGCTTGCTGCGAGCATTGTCGCAGATGTCGTGCCGATTGTGCAGGCTAACACCGTGCACACGTGGCATGTTGTCGCAGAATTCACCACGGATGCATCGATCGTGCTATACAATGCACTCGATACATTAATCACTGCGGTGCTTGATTTGTTCGAGTACGTTGACCACACATTGCGCGTCGCGCATGCTTCACTTCTGTCTGGAGATGTGTCCGGCTCTGATATCGCCACGTGCGTGGCGGTGATCATGGCATTTGCGACAGTGATGAACGTGCTGGTTTTCTATCTCGCGGTGCATGTATCAGGTCTGAACAAGAAGGTGCGCGACGTTTCCAATAAAGCAGTCAAGCATGACAAGCAGATCGAAAAAGTGTACACCCTCGTAACCGGTATATCAAACGAAGTTGCGAGGAACACTGAATGTAATAATGTGCGCAAAGAGTGCGCTCGATTGACGGAAGAGAACAAGGAGCTGCGTAGGCTGTTGGAGAGCACGCTCAAAGAAACACAGAATCCAGAGGAGTATGAACCGCTGCCGAAAAAGAGATCGCCTCGTAAGGTCGATGAACGATATACGACGTCTCCTTTCGAGTTTATGTAAAAAAAAAGCGTTGGACACAGAATTTTTTTTGCTACGTGCTAATAATGCTGCTTCTTGTCGCTCAGTAAAAATAAATTTAAATCAAAATGAGAAAAAAACATAAACAAATATTATGCGGCTTCATACGCTCTTAATTTCATTTCTGCTGCCCGTTCGCGCTCCAGCCGAGTCTACACTCGAGTATGCACTGCATGCTCTGACGGCCGAAGTGCGAGAAATGACATTTTTCTGTGACGAACTAGAAGACAAGTACGCGATGCTAAAAAACGCGTACGACGAGTTAGAGCGTCAGTTGTCTCAAGCTGAAATTACGCTTGCAGTCGAGAGGCGTCGGGGAAAGTCGGGAACAGTAACAGGCACGGGAACGAGGGGAACGGGAACGGGAACGGTGGCACAAGATACTGAAAAAAAAAGTAACTACAATTGTGTGATGTTTTCGTTTGGATAAATCTCATTTTAATGCTTGCTTTTTTTAAAAAAGTAAATTAAATGAACAGAACGTATTCGTCAAGTAACATGGAAAAAGCACCACCCGTTATTACACCCAAACGCAATAGCTTGCGCGAAGTAGCGGTTGCATATTTATCCGCCAAGCGTGCACGAATTGGTAGCGGCGGGCGAAGGATATATGAGCTTCGCCCGTTTAGCAAACACACGCCAGCAGCAGCTGGTGCAGAAAAAAATAGTTGGTATGTCCCGTCTCCGGCTCTCGACCGACTGCGTAGCAGCTGTGAAACTGCTTATGTATTAGTGGAGGAAACCACTGCAGAACAGCGGCGCGTCGCAGAAGTGATTGGTGACACTCGTGATCCGGCAGCCGTGACTCTCGCTGCCGCGCACCGACACGGATTGGTAGCCGCTGGAAAACTGCCGCGCCTAGACGTAAGCAGAGCGCAAGAAGTGCTGGCCACTGAACTCGACGCGCGTGGTCTCATTGCCCGTCGAGGAGAAGAAGTAGTGTTTTCCGTGGACCCGCCGGGCTGCGTTGACGTAGATGATGCCGTGAGTGTTGTGTTATCTTCGACGCCTGAAACGTCATCATCCAGACTGACAGTGTTTGTACACATTGCAGACCCAGTTAGTCTTATTTCTGCACTCTCGTCAGATCTACGCAAAAGCATCGTGGACACCAGCATGCAGCGCGGTTTTACTACATACTTACGAGACGGCGTCCAAATTCCGATTCTACCCGCGGTTCTGGCTACAAATCTGTGCTCTCTGCAGCAATCGAAGCCGCGATTAGCCGTCACGTGCGAACTTGTATTGCAAGAGCAAGAAGAAATGCGACAAGAAGAAATTATACCAGAACAAATTCTACCAGAACAAATTCCGCTAGAAGAAACCTGTTATCTGCCACGGGTTATTTCAGCGCGCTTCTTTAGAAACACCGTGTGCAATTCGGCCCAGCTAACATACGAAGACGCGGACAATATGCTTCTGCAAAAGTGCAGTAATCGCAAAATGGCAACCGTGTCGGCCGCGTTGCATAAGCTTAACCGAATCCTGCGCGCCAATTCCGACTCACATGTGATTATATCGAAACTCATGGTGCTTACGAATGCGGCCGCTGCGCGCACACTGTTCGAGACGTGCATTAACGGCACTTCCGCTTCCGCGTCCGCTGTTCCTGCTCTTTTGCGCCGACAGCTCGCACGTTCTGGACCGGCCGAGTATTTGATACAGCAAAAGTGCGAAGAGCCCGGTATCGGCGGACCACCTGCTGCTGATCTGCTGCACCACGTAAGCCTCGGTCAATCCTTGTATACGCATTTCACGTCTCCGCTGCGAAGAGCAGCTGACCAGCTCGTGCATGCCGCGCTGTTGTCAGTGTTACCAACGTCACCTACCGAAGCGACCGCCGCGCATCTCGGTGTGTTTTGCGGATTTGCGACCTCTGCGCAGGCAACCGTTCTCAATGCAGTACACGCAAAGCAGCGACGCTTCCAAAGAGACTGTGATGCAGTAGACATGCTCGTTCGATTGACGTCTTCGAACGCACGTCGTTTCAGCAGCGGCGGAATTGTATACGGGCATGCGACAATCTCGCACTTTCGTTGGTCTGAAAAACACCGCGTGTGGAAAATGGACGTACAGTTCCGCTTAGAGCGTAATGAATGCGATGAATCGTATTTACGCGCGGTTCCATTGACACAGCAGTATGATTACTACAGTGGGTGCGTACAGTACGCAAAAGCAATGCCTGCGCATATTCGCATTAGCCCTTGTGAAAAGTGTTGTCCACCGCCAAATGAGCTTGATTTCACGCTGACGCGCATGACAGCAGCAGAGTCAAGGGTGCGCATACGCATTGGCGAAGTAATAGCCATTCGTGCCGTGTACGATCCGAGAGCAGTATTTCCAAAATGCATGGTCTGTATTCAAAGCGATCTTCTGTCAACGCTTTTGGAAAGCGCGTAAATGCGGTTAGAAAACAAACAAAACGAACAAACAAATAAATAAAATTTCTTTAACGAAAAAAAAATATCGAAGAATTTTAAAAGTGAAAAAAAGAAAACATGCTGTTCCAAAAAATAAAGTTTCAATCACAAAAAAAAACGAAAACAAACCTGTTTCTACCGAGTCGCCCAAAAAGCAAAGAGATGATGTCTACCGCCGCACAAAAAAACGCAGCAATTGAAGTCTACAACGCTGTGCGCGATTCGAACCCGCGCAGACTTGCAATAGCTATTGCAGCTGCAGCCACAAAACTTCCGCTTCCAGCGCTAGTATATGTATTTAACTCAGCTCTCGCATTTGCCGTCGAATCTGGAAACACGGAAAGTCTGCGTGTACTGTTGCGGTGGGGAACTGGACGCAAAATAAATGTAGTTTTTAATACACAACATGTGTTTTCAGCTGTAGCCTCGCGCCAACTGCAGTGCCTACGCATGGTACTCGCTTACTGGAGTGGTAGAGAATGTTCGTCGCTCTTACTACTTGGGCGTCTGCTTGAAGCGTGTAAATCTTGGCGCGAAGGTGCCGTGCTGTTGTTGCAGCACTATAAAACACGATATCGAAGCTCGAACCCGCATTTGCCGGTACAACCTTATCGATCTCTTCGCTCGGTGCCTGCTATTATGCTGCGCTAACAATACAAAAAGAAAAATAGAAAAACCAAAACATGTTGTAAACCGCGACGGTCGGTCTCTTCTTAATTACACTGTTTTTTTATTACTGTTTGAACAACTTGTTCCAGCGCTTTCTAAATTCTAACCGATAAGATGTGTCGAATCTTGAGCTATATGGCAACGTCTTGTTCTTGTGCTTGCGCAAAGCGCGCTGTGCACTGTAATTTTTTGCCAAGTGCGCGAATGCGACCGCCTGGCTGCTGATCGGACAGTCGTTCTCAAGCGCAAAATACAGGCACGACAGTGTAACTCGCGACAGCGCGGCATTTTCAACCGTTTCACTGTCCCATGGACAGCCTTTTTCTCGCGCAAAGCGCAAGCACGACGGGTTGTTCAAAAGCGCCGCATTGGCACAAACTGCGCAAGTAAAGCGGCCACCGCACCTGTCTAAGACATACTCCATGCACTCAACGCTGCCCGACCGTGCTGCGATTGCCAAAATGTCGTCAACTTCCACTTTCGATTTTGCACACATTTCATTGGCATATTTGAGCGCATCAATTGACCCCGACCGGGCAGCATTGCGAATTACGGCGTGCACACTGAACGGACACCCGTTTTGGTGTGCAAAGGCCAGACAGTGAATACTGCCCGCGCGAGCCGCCGCATCCATCGTTCGCTCGTCCCATGTCAATTTCAGATTAAAGCATTCGCGCAGCATGTCTAGGTCTCCGCGCTCAGCGGCAAGCGCACACGCGCGCCCGTCGCTGGGGCACATGCATTGCGTGTGTAGATAGTGCAGCATTGCCTGGTTCCGACGAACCACGGCGCGCAGGCTGCACTGTGACGTACAGATGCCGCCAATATCTTTGGCAGCTTTGACCGTGGACAAGACACCGCTGTCCACCGCGGCTACGAACACGCCTGGTGGAACGCCGCAATTGTTGGCAGCGCATATGAGCATGCACGGCACACTGCCGCTTCGCGTGGCAAGCAGCGTGAGCGCTGGGGAAAACACTGCTGCTGCTTCTTTTCTTACCGCTGCCGCAGTGAAAATTTCATCGAGCGCGGCTCCGTGCCCGTGTCGACACGCGGCTTCTGCTGCATTGATTTCCACTGGACAGTTATAATCCGTATACAACATGTGCAGTACGTCGGCTCGGCCCCATCGCGCCGCCTGCACTGCGCATTTGGCCATTGCGGCGGGAGGAGCAGCGGCGGCGGCTGGCGAGGTCTCAACGTCGAGCAATGCTTGCATGCACTTAGTATGGCCTCTTCCGGCTGCGCAGGACAGAACGTTTTCGGCGAGCAAGTCCGCGCGACCGGTGCGTAGCAGATGCGGAATACTGGCCGCGTGGTGTAGTCCGCAGCGACTGTTGCAGCGTAGGCCGTCGCGGGGCGCGGGACAGTCCTTCTCGAGCAAGAACTGCATGCACTCGATGTGGCCACGGTCGAATGCCACTGTTAAACTGTGTTCGTCCCAGGCGCAACCGAGTTCGTGCAGCAACCGCAATAACGCAATGTCGCCAATGCGACACGCGTGCTCACATGCGCGCGGACTGAGTGGCTTGCCGTGCGCGTGCAAGAAGCGCAAACATTCGGTGCGTCCATGGTAGGCGCAAATGAGCGATACGGCCGGCGACACTGGCGCACCGTTCTCCACTGCGAAGCGCAGACACTGGATGCCAGTGTGTCCTTCTCGCGCCAGCAAAAGGCATATGTCTTTGCACCAGTTGCACCCGCGTGACAGTAGGTACTGAATGCACTCCAGCGAGCACGCGCGCGCAGCCGCTTGCATAATGTGCTCAGCGACATGGCAATTTGTTTCTTCCAGCAAAAAACGCAGACAGTCCAGAGACGAGTTGGCCGCGGCTGCGGCTGCGGCATAGTCCGTCGACCCGTTGCTCAGCGGAACTACCACTCGCAAGCAATCTAGTTGTCCACGCGAGGCGTACTCTACGGGGAGCGCCGACTCTTCGTAGGGACATCCGTTGGCCAGCAAGTATTTCAGCGTCTGCGCGTTTGCACACACGCGCGTGGCCGAGAAGTCCCAGTTTACTTTTGCGACTTCGTGGAGAAACTGTATGATTTCGACATGACCACCCTCGGCTGCGCCGTGGTACAGATATGGGCCACAGGGGTATTTGTGATGTAACGCAAACTGAAGACATTCCATATGTCCGCAGCGCGCCGCGGCATAACACACGCTACCAAACGTGCTCGAAACATTTTTCAGCTGTAACATGTATTTTTGATCGTGCGGCCACGAATAAGGCAGCACGCCCGGTGCGCGAGCAGCACATGCCGACGCGTGCGCAATTTGGAGACAGCTCATGTTGCCATGCGCAGCCGCGTTCCAGCTGACCCAGTCATTTTTGGTAAATGCCTCTACAAAGCATTCAGTTAGAAAGCGCATACAGGCGGGCGAATTGTAAATCGCGCAGCAACAGGCAATGGACTCGCGTGCATTGCTGTTCAGCTGCTCCAATGTCCCTGAGCTCCACATTGCGCGCAGCATGGCTACATGATCGCGTTCACAGATCATTTCGGCACAGCGTCGGCTCGTTTCGCAGTCTGCGCCGTTCTGTTTCAACAGCGTATCAAAACACCCAGCAGCACCGTATTTGGCAGCAAGAATCAACTGCGTCGCGGGAGTATTTATTTCTTCACGAATCGGCAAAGCACTCAGCGTTATGGGCAGAAAAACGCGTGGCCACTGTTCCACGCCAAACGCGGCCGGAGTTTCTGCCGCCGCTACTAATTCCTGTAACAAGTTGAACTGGTCGTGGCGAATAGCCCAGTGATGCGGCAGCTCATCGCCAGAAATTAGCGGACCGAGGTCGTCGCGCAAATCCTGTGCCATATAACAGGTTGGCAAGGAATAGGTCCCAACGTGTCCGTGCGCCCACAGGTACAAAAGTGCCAGCGCTGGCAGCGTTTTAAAATGCCAATAGCTAGCCGCGAGCAACAAGTGGTCCATGGTAGCGCTACTGGTAGGTGCCATATTCTCAGTGTAGTACATTTCGGGAACTGCGATCTCCGAATCGACGTCAGCACTGTGCAACTCTTCAAATAAACCGGACGATGCATAACATGGCAGTTCCATCACACGTGCAATGGAAACGGTGATCATTTTGGTATCAAAGCAACACCTAGAACTGTGCATACTTCTAACGTTTGAGGATTATAAAAAGAAGTAAAGTAAAAAAACAAATCCAATACCGATCGTATCATATTACATTGATGCGCTTTTTTTTCTTTAAATCGCAACACAGTAAGTAGACAAACACATGTCTAACTTGCAATCGCGTAGAAAAAACACCAGTAGTTATTCCACTGCATATTGACAATGACTGCCGACGCTGATGTGCGCCGCGCGAGTCGACTGCATGTTTTCAATGACCTTCTCAAGCGTCGTTGCACGATCGGCCCACATTTCGTACTTTTCTTCAGTCAAATAAATCGTGTCTTCGAGCTGGTCAATGCGGTTGTTTAACATCGAGTTTTGTTTGAGAAGCAATGCGTTTTCTTCTTTCATGCGCTTGTTCGCTGCTTTCATTTGTTCCATCTCGCGAGCAGTGCACTCCAACTGTGCGACATTCCGCCCTCTTTTCACCAGCATGGTAAGGTTCAAACCCAATGACTGCAAGGCGACATGCATGTCTTCAGTCTTGTCGTCAGTCTTGTCGGCAGCCTTGTCGTCAGACTTGTCGGCAGCCTTTTCGTCGCCGCTGCTACTGACATCTTCAGAGCCGGCGGCAGCTTCGACGACGGGGTCAGCTTCCGTGTTGGTGGGGTTTGTGTCTTGCTCGGACACCGCGCTTTCTGCAGATTTGTTTTGCACTTCTTCTTTTTCTTGTTTTTCCAGTCCTTCTTGTTTTCCGCGCGCTTCGATGTTCGTCGCAGCTTGTTTAATTTTATGATGAGCCTTGACTTGTGCATCTGCTTTGCCCATCGGTGCGGAGATCATGCGCGGCTGAGCACGCGTCTTGGATACAGCATCTTCGAAGATCTCACCTTCTTCGATTTCATGTAGTTTGAGCAAATTAGAAATAGACATGGTTGTCGAAAGTTAATGTTAAGTACTATGTTGTGTTCATATATTGTTATGGTTTTCGTTTTGTCAATCTGTTCTGTTTTTCCGGGTTCTCGATTTTTTTAGGAAGCAAAAAAAAATGTCTGTTCTTTTTTTTCAGTTTTTTTCCGCAGCCTAAAAAATGTGTGGACACCAATTGATCAACGCGCCCTTTGTTTTCAAACTCGCGATTGCGCGGTAAATAATTAGAAAGACTTAGGTTAAGCAGGTAAATTGAATTTTGCAATTTGCGAAAATGAGCATGTTTGTTCTCAATCACGACTGCGTGTGCTATCATAGTAAAAATGCTATTGTGGTCGCTTAATTTGAAATTCATCTGTTTTGTTACAAATCATTAAACACGTGTGAGTTATTGTAGTGATTACGGCGATAATTACTATTTTGTTTTATCTGTAAACTATTTAAAAAAGAAAGAATCGGTCAAATTAAGCGCAGTTAATGAAACTTATTAGCAGCACTACACGAACGTCAGAATCTACTGCACCGCGTTTATTTGCACGCCTGCTCATCGGTATTGTGTACTTCCAGAGTTTGGCGGTTGGAAATGCCGTTATTCTCGTGGCGCAGTTTCAGTAACTTCCCCTGCATCATGTCGAGCTCGGCTCTGAAGCGTCGAATAGCAATCTTGTCGCCTTCACGCTCTTTGTCAAAGCAAGCTTTTTGCTCGCGCAGTTGATTGTTCTCGTCTTCCAGTTCACGCTTGCGCTTGTGGTTTCTGTCACGGTCCGCGGTCATGTTTGCCAACTCCGCAATTGCGTCGTTTTTCTGCTTGTTTAGGTTGGCGATGATATCAATCGCATCGAACGTCAACGACGGCAGGTTGCGCAGATGACCAATGACATTTTCAACATCATCGTCCTTAATGACTTTGTTGTCATTGATCACAGGCGATGCCGAGACCACGTCGCAAGCAAACACCCTAGACACGAGCGTTTCCCCTGCATCCATGTACACTACCACACCAGAAGGTGAAACATCATCGTTAACTGGGCGTTCGTGCGCAAGAGAAGTCTCAATCGCGAGCCCGTCTTCCGTTTTGGAAATACCAACTACCGCATCCGTTTCTGCTCCTGGTTCGCAGCATTCGCCGGGAGCGTCGATGCCACTCGCGTCTACTGATGCAATCGTCTGCTCGCTCGCACCTTGTCCTTGGGTTTTCTGCGGTTTTTCAGTCGCTCCGTCGCGCTCCTCTGAAGGCTCGGTAGAAGGAGAATCAGCCGCAGCAGCAGAAGTAGTACGCGAAGGTTTTTCTGCAACCGCGGCGACAGTGGAGCTGTCCTTTGCACTTCCCTTGCACTCCTCTGAAGGCTTGGTAGAAGGAGGATCAGAAGTAATGCGCGAAGGTTTTTCTGCAACTACGGCGGCAGTGGAGCTGTCCTTTGCACTTCCCTTGCACTCCTCTGACGGCTTGGTCGAAGGAGGATCAGAAGTAGTGCGCGAAGGTTTTTCTGCAACCGCGGCGGCAGTGGAGCTCTCCTTTGCACTTCCCTTGCACTCCTCTGACGGCTTGGTCGAAGGAGGATCAGAAGTAGTGCGCGAAGGTTTTTCTGCAACCGCGGCGGCAGTGGAGCTCTCCTTTGCACTTCCCTTGCACTCCTCTGACGGCTTGGTCGAAGGAGGATCAGAAGTAGTGCGCGCAGGTTTTTCTGCAACCGCGGCGGCAGTGGAGCTCTCCTTTGCACTTCCCTTGCACTCCTCTGACGGCTTGGTCGAAGGAGGATCAGAAGTAGTGCGCGCAGGTTTTTCTGCAACCACGGCGGCAGTGGAGCTCTCCTTTGCACGCTTTTTGCCTTCTTCTGAGTGCTTGGAAGAAGAATCACCTGCCATGCGCGCAGGTTTTTCTGCAACCACGGAAGCGGTGCAGTCGTTTTCACGCCCCTTGCACTCTTCTGAAGGCTTGGCAGAAGAAGGATCAGCGGAATTGCGTGGAGGTTTTTCTGCAATCACGGCATGGGATTTGTCCTTTCGATCTTTCTTGGGAGGCTCTTCAGAAGATTTCCAAGAACTGCGTATATCTTTGCCATCGCTCCTGCGAGGCTTTGAAAAGTCCGTGCTGCGATTTGATCCATCATGCATCTCGGACGCGGTTGACTTGTGCTTACCGAGCAGAGGTGCATCATACTGAAGGTCTTGAAAACTCATTGTAAGTTTGCTAGGGTGATTGTAACTTTGTGATTGTAATTTTTTGTGTGATTGTATTCAAACGAATTGTGTTTGTGGGGTTTGGTTTCATAAAAATTTTTACGATGTTCTGAAAAAAAAAACTTTTCGTTTTCTCTTCGTTTTCAGTTTTTTTTATTTTTTCAGTTTTCACGAGATCCACACATTTATTTTTTTTATTTTTAATTATCGCAAAACTTATCAAAAATTTTATTTATTTACGCCGTTTTAGCAATCAGAATGGCGCGCAATACATCGTGAATTTCAAATGAGCGCACCACGGAAGGAGTTGGCGCTGATTGATCGGAAACAATGTCCCAATTTTGCCATGTGGCCGGAATAAGGACAGCCGTTCCAGCTCGCAAAATCACATTGTCTGCCTGTGCGTCTTCCTCTGCGTCTGCCTGTGCGTCTGCGCTGTCAGTAGCAGCTTTTTGCGCGTCCACTTGGCTGTGAAACAACCTAAGTATTGCTTCTCCTTCGGTTTGCACATGCAGCGTCCATGCGATGGAGTGTGTGGACATTAATCCACCATGCGAGCCGCCACTTGCAGAAAACGTACTTGGCCGAACTGCGAATCGCCAGCGCGCCGCGGAGCTGCGCAACAACTTTTTGGCCACACACGGAACAGATACACAAAGCGTGCCCCAGGTCACAAACAAGTGCAGTTGCGCTGGTCGGGATGAACTGGGCGCGTTTGCATACGTGTGTAAAGCCGGACCCGGGCCATCGTACGAATCTACTGTTTTTATCAAGCGCTCGTCTGCCAAGAAATGCAAGTTCACTTCGTCACGTGCAGCCTTGAATGGCTTTTGAAGCGCCCAGTAGCGCCACGCGAGAACCGCGTACAGCAGCGCGAGAAGCACTACTACAACTATAAACACCGCACGCCAATTCGTTATAACCCCCTTGTTCGGCATGGTAAAATTACAATAATCACAGAGACACAAACTGACTCAAATTCTAAAATGCTAAAAATACCAAAAAATACAAAACAAAGAAGACTACAGCGCGTGTATAATATATTTCGCTATAATCGAGTAGACTGCTTAGGCGCGCGACACTGAACAGATTGCTACCGCGCCAAGTCGGCGCTCAAGCGCATGTGAAAGCAGCATCAAATCTTTTGCAGCAAAGTACCGAGTGCGGTGCTTGATAATAAGGCTGCGAATGTGCGCGTATACCGCACACAAGGCTTCGCGAAGCAGCACAGATGCGTCATTTCCACGCGCGGCGCGGCCCACCGGACCCGCAAACTGACGGCCGTCGACACGCGGCGCAGTGCTCGCGATGTAAAGTGTCTCGGCAAACGAACGCACCGCGGCCTCGTCTGCATCGGCGCGCGTCGTGCTCAGACAGTGCAGAGCGTATTCCTCTGGCGCGGCTTTAATCAGCACCCACAATATGTCAAATGCCAAATCCGGACAAGATACAACGCACCGCAACGCTGTCTCCCAGTGCAGACAGCGCTCGGGATTGTCGCGAGAAAAGTCCGGTATACCGCACAAGAAGCGTCGCGCAGACTCTCGACTGATCTCCAATACGGCCGCAGAACGCGAAAGCTCGAGTGCAGCAGCACGTGCGCAGTGGTCATCTATAGATACACGTGTCTTGGTTTTAGGCATTGCGTTTGTTATTGCTTCAGTAGAATTTGTTCCAGGCAAGAAACTGCTTGAAACTTGATTCGTTTTTTCCTCACGTGGCTTTCCGCACTGGGCATGGTGGCGCTCCATGTTAAACTTTCGCGTAAACGCTTTTCCGCATAATGGACACTTGTGCGAAGAAGACGTGTCGGCGGCGGCTATCGAAGACGTTTCTGTTTGGTGGTTAGCGACAGTAGTAGTAGCGTTTTCGTTCAAACACACATTAGTATTGTTTCCAGTACTACTGGTTTCTGTTGTGGGCTTTTTGCGCTTGTAAAATGCAAAACGGCGCTTTCCGTTTTTTGCGAATGACTTTTGAAACGGCATTTTGCTGTCGTGCGTGCGTGCGTGCGTAACGTGGAAGTACTAAGAATGAAATTCGATGTAGTGTACCTATGCACCACACGTATCTCAGTTAAGTACTTTTCTTTTTTTTTCTGTTTTACTTATTTCGTTTGGGCTAGAGCTCCGTCTACGATATAAATTGAATTCTGCGTGATGCAGAGCAGATCGATCTTGTCATTGCTGCTGCGAATTTGGATCAAAGACACCACTGGCGATGTCATTTCTTCCTCCGTTTTGTGCAGCAGAATTTCTTTATATTGGTTTTTGATTAATTTACATTTGCCAGTCATGCTATCAGTATAGTAGTCCATCTTAATGGGCTTATCCGTTTTGATAGACTCAATGCACGCGCGTAGGGCGCACTCAGCGGACGGTCCAACTACTTCATCGGGAGATGCAGACATGATATTATTATAAATTGGGGTTTCTGAATAAAAAAAAACAAAAGCTGAATTGAGGGCTAGTCTTTGCTTGTGTGGTTGAAATAAAAATGAGGTGCAGTTATTCTTCATGACAAGGAAATAATTACTCAACAAAAAAACGCACCTGCGCGAGTAAAACAAAGACGTGCGCTTGGGCGCGTCTAGAACGACAACACTAAACATATAGAACGACTTGGGGTCTTTTTGGTGGGTTGTGTTTAAAAAGTGAAATCGGAAACCATTGTTGTTTTGACATCTGAGCCGTCCGTTGTCGCCGCAGCAGTATCGCCGCCGCCCGTAGACGCGTACACGTGCATGCCGGCACGAGAGTACTCCGACACGCGGCGCTCAAAAAAGTTCGTCTTGCCGTTTAGTCCGATGCGGTCCATGAACGGAAACGGATTTTTGGCTCCGTAGAGTTTTTCGTATCCCAATTGCACCAACAAGCGGTCAGCGACCATGCGTATGTATTCTACCATAAACTCCGAGTTCATGCCCACCATCCTGCACGGAATGCTTTCCGTGATAAACTCCTGCTCAATTTGCACCGCCTCCGAGAAAATAGCATGCACCGATTCCTGCGACAGCTGCTCTGACGAGGGCAGCGACGTATACTTAAAAACCGCAAAGTCAGTGTGCATGGCTTCGTCGCGACTGATAAACTCATTGCTAAGCGTCAGCCCCGGCATAAGACCACGCTCTTTCAGCCAGAAAATGGCGCAGAAACTGCCCGAGAAAAACACGCCCTCGACAATCGCAAACGCAAGCAGTCTCGTTGCAAACGAGTCGTCGTTGCTCGTTATCCACTTAATGCCCCAGTCGGCCTTGCGCTTTACGCACGGAATGGACTGAGCCGCATCAAATAGCCGCGTCTTTTCCTCCGTGTCCGTAACGAACGTGTCTATAAGGACTGAGTACATTTCCGAATGTATGTTTTCCATCATCATTTGAAACGTGTAAAAGAACTCGGACTCCGGTTCCTTGATTTCCGCGATAAACCGGAGCGCCAAATTTTCAGAAACAATGCCATCGCTGCCGGCAAAAAACGCCAGAACATTTTTGATAAAATACTGTTCGTTGTCGCTCAACTGTGCCCAGTCCGACAAGTCGCTGCTCAAATCTACCTCTTCTACGGTCCAAAACATTGCCACCTGACGCTTGTAAAACGTCCACGCCGCGTTGTTCTGAATGGGAAAAATGCCATACCGCACGCCAGCCGATTGCTTTGTTTGACGCTTTGATTGCACCAGGGATGAAATTGCATCCACTACTTCTTCGCGGTCGTTCTCTTGTAGCATACTAGTAGACGGAAACTGCTAATGCACGATACAACAGGCGAATCTGTAAAAAAAACCAAAAAAAAACAAACGAAAAAATACCAAATTCTTTTTTTAAAAAATAAAGCAACAAAAGAAAGTACAAAGTATCAGCGTACGAAATTATTTATAAGAAACACATACTTTTCAACTCCTTAATATTGTTTTTTTTCATTTTTTTGTACGCGAACGGGGCCGCCTTACCGAATGTTTTGCTGAATTATGCTCGGGAAAAAAAGAACGGTTTAAAATTTTAATACCTGTTTAAAAAAACAGGTTGTGCGTTTATAAACCCAAGGTGCTCCCCGGGCCACACAATTAATTTTATCACCACACGCATTTATTAATTTAGCCCGCCCCAATGACATTTTTGTTTTTTCTTCGGTTATCGACTCGCATTGCGTTATGTTATATTTCTATAGTCTCTTTTTCCCCACAGTAATGAACGATCTTTCACAATTCGTATTGAGCACCACGCATTCTGAGCGTCTCGCGGTACCGTCTTCGAGCTCGGCGGCGATGCCGGGGCGACCAGGTAAAAAGGCAATTCCGCAAAAAAGAGGAAAAAAGATGATACTGCAACGAGGTAAAAAAAAAGGTGGTACTACTACTGCCAAGCAATTAAATGCTCGGAAGAATCGACTGGGTATGAATGCCGAAAACCTGCGACTTGATATTTACATTTTTCGCGTGTTGCGGACAGTTCATTCGTGCACCAGCATTTCCAAAATGGCCATGTCGATCATGAACTCGTTTGTGCGAGATATGTTTGAAAAACTTGCGACAGAAGCTAGCCAGATGTTAAAACGCACGAAAAGATCAACGCTGAATCACAAGGACATCATGGCCGCAACACGCCTGTTGCTATCTGGAGAACTGAGCAAGCACGGAATCTCGGAGGGATTCAAAGCATTACGCAAATTTCGCGAGTAAAACACCACGCTTCTAGTTCAAGGTGTCATCATCGGCATTGCGACAACTGCAACTGAATAGTGCGCGAGCAAATCGGCGAGATACTCGCACGGCACTGTCCCACCACGACTGCGGAAATATTTGTTCGATGCTGAGCAAGAGTATACTGGTGTCAATGAGCTGCACAACGAGTGCGGGATCGGCTTTTACTTTAACGGGCGACTTGTCGGAGAGCAGAACCGAGTGCAAAATAACGCGTATAATTTCTAAAAACTCGCTTTTTGTCATGGCTCGGCGCGAAAGGATGTCCTTGATGTTCAAGCTCAATACTTTGTGCACCAATGACACGCAGTGCGGCAGGTCTTTCATGTCGATCTTGCCGTCCTCCAATATGTTGCCCAGTTCATTGGCAATTCCAGCAAATAGTTGCGGCGAGAACTTGAGCAACCACTCGAGATGCGCCTGGACGCGAGGACTCAGCGAAAGTGAAGCGCGTCCCGCGCCAGGAGCCTGCGCAAGCAGCTCTGCCATGGATTGCATCAACAACGACGTATCCGCAGCAGCGGCGGGACCGGACGCGGAAGGACCTGGTGCAGCAGGACCTGACTCAGAAGCAAAGTTGGGCTCAGATTTCATTATGCTTGTTTTGCAAGTTGAACGATAGTTTTTTTTAATTACGGTGTTGAAAATTAAAAGTGTAAGTAAGCGATGATTTATTGTAATAAGTGCTTGGAAAAAAATGTCAAGCTGAACCCGCTTTTTTATTTTTCTTACGTTTTGTTTTTTGATGTTAGTTACTCAACAATGCCAACAATGTCGAGTGCTTGGTTGGCAAAATAGCTTGTTACGTTTTCAGTAATTGTGCACCACGATGCTTGTGCCCATCGGTTCGCGTTTCCTGGATTTAAAACGCCCGAGATGTATATTAGCTCTAGAATACCACCTGGTTCTAAAATCATGTACCGGTTAAACCAGCTGGAAAAGTTGAGTTGCATCGCCATTATAATACACGGCGAGTGCGTAAGGTTAACGATAGTGGCCAAATGACCATTTTGAACGTCCGACGGTAACAGAAAGGTCTGCACTTGTTCTCCGCTTATGGGCGTTCTGATATGTACTACGCTCGTGGCGTAAACACCCGTAAGGAGCGTGAAGCGAAATTTACTGATATATTCGCCATTTCGCGCTTGAATCTCCCCGAACGCCATTGGTCGTCTAACGGAGCAGTAAAAACTGCTACTGCTTGCCGTCTGCGCCGGCGGCGCAGATACCAAAACATTGCCGTCATGAAATGTCGCATGTGATGTGGCGCCCGTATCAGGAACGGTAAACGAAGAATGCAATTCGCCCAAAACTGAAGCAGGCCCGCGTACGAGAAACCCCGGACCGGTAAAAGAAACGTTCAGAGTAGTACCAGGGTTCGTATTCTTGACTTCAAGATTGCCTCGAACGTTTAACCGACTATCAACTGGTATTGAAAGCATGCCCTGTACAGCCAATGCACCGCGCATACGAACTGACGAGTCGGTGATATATGTGGATCCGGAGATCGAAGCGTTGTCGCTTATCGTGACAGGCGTGCTTGCTCTGAATGCGCCCGTGACGCCCAGTGTTGAGGCAAAAAGACTGCCATATATCGATGCTGCTTCTGCGCCGTGCAGTCGACTAAAAGCTGCCCACAGGGTAACTGTCTGCACTGGTTGCAACACCTCGCCAATCGACAAGGTACTCGCAAAGACGTTACCGCTGGGCACTTGCAACGACCCTACAATGCGCGTGGGCATGTTGCGTACAGTCAGGGAAGACCGCAGTGACAAACTTTGCGAAAAAGTTGTTGTTTGTAACAGGCTGTTTTCGACGGTTAAACTGCCGCGCAGCACGACCGTTTCACCGAAGCGCAACTCGCCGGACGAAGTTATACTTTTCGCCGCGCGCAGCTTTCCAGCAACAGTTACAGATCCGCCAGAAAATTGTGCGCTGTTGCACCTGACCAGTAGCGACTTCGCAGCGGACGACAATATGACCGTGCGCGAAATGATAGTAGTGTTTCCCAGCACTCGAAGTATGGCATTGCTGGCTAAAAAGCGAGTCAATCGTGCCGTCACGGTAACATCTCGTTCAAATTCGCAATTTTGATACAACACCGTCTCACCGGGACTGAACACCGTCGCATTTCCGTTTACAATCATATTCCGCGCGTGGACGTTCAAGTCTCCGTAAAATTCCGAAGCACCGGCATTCGAAAAGTCTCCGCGAACCTCTACTTGCACGCCGTTTGATGTAACGTCTACACTACTTCTGCACGTTACGTTCCCATCCACCGTAACATCGCACCGCAGTGCAGTAGTGCCCTGTACTTCAAGGTTTGAATACAAAACTGCCGTGCAGTGCACCGTGAGCGCAGGGACGGCGGCAATCGGCTCCGGCGTGCCAAATGTGCAAGTGCTCGTCAAAATGTTCGCGGATCCCACAATGGTGCACTGCGCCGGCCGCACGTCGCCAACTTTTTTTTGCACCGTCACTTTTGCCGTGGATTTCACTTCTTCTGCGCGCAATACAGAGTTAAATGTAAGCAGTCCGCGGGAAATGAAACATACGCCCTGGCCAGTTGTGGTAGTGCCATTGAAGCGTGCAGCGGAAGCGGCTATAATAAGTTCACTCGGCGGTTGAGTATCACTGCTGCCAATGATCACGTTCCCGCGGCAGGTCGTGTTGCCCGAAATAGTCACCGTGGCATCCGCGCCGAGCACCGTCATGGTTGTGCAAAACATTGATACGCCCTGTGTGAATGCAATGTCGGTCGAAACGACGGTCAATGACGACGAAGCGCCTTGGCTCACGACTGTTCCGGAACCGCTGAACGACGCAGGTGTAAAAGAAACCGACGCCGACTCCACACGCAGTCTTTCCAGCATTTCCATCTTTTCCCCGCTCAACACCGCTGCCAGTTCCGAGCCAGGATTGGCGCGAATAGTAACATCCACTGGTATATCGCTGCTTTCCAAGAAAGTAAACGAGCAGCGCTCCGAGGCCGACACTACAAATGGTTTATCAGCGCTTCCGATTTCCATACTATCCGCAGCCGCAGCCGCTTCTACGCTCAGTGCACCAAGCAGTTGAGCCGTATTAGTTCTAAACGCCGCGCTGGTTACGTTCGCGCTCACGTTGCCGCCACAGACGCAATGTCCGCGAAATTCTGACGCGTTATTGACGGTAAATGTCGCCTGTGCACCGCTGCTGTCTGTGCGAGAAAGGAGTACCATTGCATGTGAGGCGCGAACCGTAAACGAATCGGTGACCAAGAGGCGATGAATGACCGTGCTTCCGTTGGAAAACGCACTGCCGAAAACGGTATGCGTATTGTCGGTGCCGCCCGTAAATGTCGCGTTTCCATGAACCGAAAATAATTCGGACAAAATACCTTCCGCGACTGAACATTCCGGCGAGCGCACTATACATTCCGTCGCGGTTACCGTACAGCCCGCATTGCACACCAGCGCGCCCGATTGCACAGTTACCTTCTGCAACGCCTGCACCGCAGCAGTTTCCGCCGGAACCATGGTAATTGTAATAGCTGTCCCTGTCAGAAGGTGCGGGTTGTCTGCCGCAGCAGAAAATAATATATCACTGCAGCTTGACGCAAACAAACTACCCGCTATTGCCATTTCTTTAGTGAGCATTTCCACATTGCCTTCGCAAGAAACGCTTTCTGTAAAAGTGGCCAGTGACGCGTGCAAATCGGATCCGTGTTGCAGATATACTGGCAACAGCTGCTCGTCCGGCAACGGGACTCGTGAAGTCAGCACGCTACAGCTGTTTTTGAACTGCACGGGACAATGCACGCGAAGATCCGAACGCAATAACGTGTTTTGCCGCAGATCCATTCTGCCCGCGCGCGACGTGAGCGTAGAATGCACGGTTACTCGGCCACTCGTGTACAGGCTCAGCTTGCCTTGCACGTTCAGCGTGCCGCCGGCTATAACTCCATCGCTTTTGCATAAAACGCCCGCGCTCCCGTTAACCAGTAACGCGTTACTGCAAAACAGATTTTGCAAAACAGACAGCGAAGACTGCAGGTGCGTGGCACCGATAAATCGCGCACTGCCGGGTGCAGCCACCGTAACGCCCATAACGCCATTCTGGAGCAGCAGATCGCCATTCAGTATATTCACATCGTTTTCCATATGCGCGACACTGTGTACTAGCATACTCGTGCTGTTCACTATGCCAGCACAGGTTGCCTGGGCATACACCGCATTGCCGTGAATTGTACACGACGCGGTACTCGTTGCACCCGGTGCATATGCCGCGCCGGGACCAGTCACATTTTCCATCATTGTGATGGTGTTACCACGCAACTGCGCGTCCAGGTGTGCAGTCAATGTTCCGGATAACTGCACGGTGCCGTTATTTTGCGCCAGCGCGGTAGAGAGCGAAATGTGTGCAGTGCTGTTTGAAATTAGTCCATTGTTCAAATGTACTGACCCGCCACTGCTGGCTATCACGCTGCCGTTGAAAGTCGCGGCCGTTACAGCACGAATTCGTTCAGCACGCACCGTCGGCGTTGCCAGCGTTCCGGTGCCAGTTACCGACGAAAACACCAGACTGCCGTGCAGATCGCTGGATACCGCGTGTACTGAAAACAGATCAGCGGTGGGTGCACTAATACTACTGTTGAATGTTGCAGACTGGGCAACACTGAGTGTCCCGTTCAAGGTAACCGCTGGCGCGTACACTTGTAACGCAGTTTGTGCAGAACCAACCGTGCATGTTCCGGGAAAGTACGCACTGCCGCTGACGGAAACATCGTGCGGAGTCGCAAATACTACGTCGCTGTTTTCAACGTTCACATCGGAACTAAAGACAACGTCGCCGGTGGTCAGCTCGCCATGAACGGAAACCGGTGCAGCAGTACAATTGACCGTTGCACTGTGCGAAAACACTTCCAAAATGTGCTGCTGCGGCTGCTGCCCGATTGTGCACTCTGGGCCGAGCAACTCGGCTGATGGCGCGCGTATTCCGCCACTTTCCACCACTACGTCGCCTGCTACAATGGTCATGGTTTGAACCGCTACGCCGCCGTCGTTAATCGCTAAATTGTTGTTAATCTGCCAATTTTGTGGAGCGTGAATGGAAGCAGAACCAGTGAGGCGCAGGTCAGAACCAAACGTGCAGTGCGTATCAAAGACCGCGCTTCCAGCACACTGCAGCAGACCGACTACGCGGGCAGCCGGGTGTACAGTAAGCGGCGCGTTTACCGACGGCGGGAATGGCATCGTGAGCGTGCCTGTACAAGTTACACTGCGGCTGATCGATACATTGCCGTATACATTCGCGGCGGTTCCGCTAAAGACTGTTCGGGCACTTTGCAGACGTACGAGAGATCCAATCGCAGAAAAGCCGGCATTGGCCTGCAGCCCGTGTGCCACGGTGACTGAGCCGACTATTTGATTCTGCTGGGCAACAAATTTGCCCATTATCGCAGCGAAAACATTTCCAAAGATACGTACGACGTGTGCGCCATTGGCGCTATCAGTAGTATATGCGTGGACCGAAATAGTCGAGGCGTCGACCGTCAAAGCACTGGCGCTCTGTATGGACACCGACTCGGTACTGCGTAGCTGGCCACCGCCTGTGTGCACATTTACACTTGCGGCCGAGAGTTGCAAATTACCAAGAACGTGTACGGGCCCGACCAGCGTAGTCGTGCCGCCGGAGACCACAGACAACGCGTTGTTGACTACTACTTTTGCCGCGCTCAAATTCGTATCAACCTGTATCGCGCTACCAAGCAGCATTGCACTCTTGGAAACCGCCAGTGATTCGTGTACCGTCGTTGTTCCAGCCACTACCAAGCTGCTGCCGGGGTTCGCGCCGCCGCCGCTGCTACTGGTATTACCGAAATGTGATGAGCCGGAAATGGAAAGTGTCGCGGTTTGAACCGCGCTTGAAACCGTGCAAACATCAGTTATCGAAACGTTACCACCGACAAAGTTGGAAGACGGTTCGCAATAAAACTCGTCAGTTGCACTGGTGCTGAACATGTCACCGTGAATTGTCGCGGGAACATGACAAATAAACGCTTTGAAAACCGAAATGCCACCATGCAGCGCGACCGGTTGCTCAAATCGGAGTGTTACATTGTCAAAAAACAGCCCGCGCTCGTTTGTATCTTCCCCCCCGAATGTCATGGACCGGTGAAACACGGTCTTGGTGTACACGTCCAATACGCCGTCTGCGGACCCAATGGCAGTATTGCCAGATGCAAATACCGCGTCGTCTCCCACCGTGTATGTTTTCGGCGCAATAGAAACTTCGCCATTTTCATTATTTGGCGGCGGCGGGTTGTCTACACGAAAGCCAGTCTGTGCAGTAAAGTCCGCCATGACACGCAAGCGCGGTCCTGCAGCTGCCGCAATTTCAATAGCCGCATCGAGCGACATGGATGCATCAAACTGCGCTATGCTGTGGCAGAAAAACGATAGTCCTACAGTAGCACCTGCTGAAATATCAGGCGTGGCGGCGTGAAAATCCACCACATGGCTACTGCTGATAGAATCCACCACTACCGCTTCACCGATTTGCAGAATCGGCGTGACCAATTCCAATTGTGCGGATTCATCAAGGGCATCGACTCGCAGCCCTCCAAAAACCTCGCACACTAGTCCAGAAAGGTGAACTGCATCGCCGCTAAACTGCGCATCTGCAGCGCATTGCAGCGGACCATCGATAAGCGCGCTCTGGCCACCAAGTGTA
Source organism: Eutreptiella sp. 'Long Island Sound 2002' (assembly GCA_964036045.1). Classification (NCBI taxonomy): domain Eukaryota; phylum Euglenozoa; class Euglenophyceae; order Eutreptiales; family Eutreptiaceae; genus Eutreptiella; species Eutreptiella sp. 'Long Island Sound 2002'. The sequence goes on along the minus strand of CAXIWF010001209.1, from coordinate 664,656 downwards.
GCTTGGCCACCGACCGTGAGCGGGCCATTGATTTGCACGTCACCCGGGAAAAGCAATATATCGCCGCCATCGACTTTTAGCCAATTCCCGTGCACCTGCAATGAGTTCAGCTGGACGTCTCCTCCGGCAATTATATTTCCATTCCGTATCTCGGCATTGCCGTGCACAGTCGTAGATCCCAGTATTTGCAACGGAGGAAGCACCGCGACATGTGCCGATATGACACGCTGCTGTCCCGAACTGCTTTCTCCAAGGTATATAGTGCGACTACCACTGATCCCTGCCTCGTCGAAAAACAGAGTGACATTTGGACTATATAACGTGGGATTTACGACATGTGCGCCCGACGTTTCATTTTCAATGCGCAGTTTTTGCACGTGCAAGTGGTGTAAAAATGCCGTTCCACTCACTTGCAACTGAATTTCTGGAGCAAGACCAACGAGCGGTTCGGCCTGTGTCAAACTGTTCCAGACAATCAGCGGGTGTGCCGCCGTTAGAAATATAGAGTCGGAGTCCAATCCAGATGGTCGGTACAGCGTGCGCACAAGTGTTCGGGTGAGTGCAATATCGCGCGCAGCAAACGAAACAAAGTCGTCGGGTTGATCGGAATTTATCACGCGCAAGTATGTGCGATCCGCAATAACGAAAATAGATTTGCGAATAGACACAACCGTGCGCCGAGCAGACACGCGCGACACTCCGGCAAAGTGGCTTGCATAAACTTGCGACTCGCGCATTGTTTCTGTTCTTTTTTTTTCGCAGTGGTGCGCTTGAATTAACTGGACAAAAAAAAGACTTAAACTCCGTTAGTTTGTGCGCGTATATATTTTCTTGAGTGGTTCGATGTTTTTTGCAAGGTGGTAGCCGCGCAGGTTATCTGTTTTTTTTCCCTTCAGAGTTGTAATATATATAAATTTTTGTTTAAACTCAATCCCGATGTGTTGTGTGACATTTTTTTGCATTCCTTACTCAAAAAGTCTCGTGCTTTAAAAGTACTAGACCATTTACACGAGGGTTCTCACTTTTCTTTTTGTTTCAGTATTCTCGTTCATATTTTGTGTTGTCCACAATGACGTCGATCCGCACGAAAAAAAACTGCATGTTTGGCGGTGTAGCCGTGAGCGATGACTTTGCGCAGTCGCAATCACATACCGCTGTAGTATCAGTAGAGGTTGCATTAAAAAAACATTTCATTCCGCACAGCAATTGCACGCTGTTTAAGTCGAATACTTCGGGGGGTCTGTTGTTTAGTCTCAATCTCCGCGGCGACAAGACTTCACCATTTTATTTGAATCGCCTGGGGCAGGTAAAAGCGCCGCTTCGTACAATTCTTGCGAAAGTGGTTTTGCTGTGCGACACGAGTACCAGCGAAACGGTGCGCGAGCATAAGATTAATTTCATAAAAGCAAGGCCGTACGAATTGGTGAAAGAAATGCAGATGCAGGCGAAAGTGTACAAAGACTCGACCGATGAAACGCTGGATCCCATTTGCCCGGCGATGATTTGGGCGCAGGCTAAGCCGGTTGGCAGAGCTCAGTTGCGCGATCTGCTCAATATACAAGAAAACTCGGAGCATGACTTGCTGTTAAAAGAGCTGGAGGCTGCGACCAAAACGACATATCCAATTGACGGTCGATACCAGGTTTTGTATCAAGAGTACATGCACGGATTTAAGACAGTATACGAAATGCTGCAAACTGCTGAAACGCAGGCGGACAAGATTATGGTAATGGCGACCGGCGCGTATGTACTGACGCGGCTTACCCGTATTGGCATTTCGCATGGCGATCCACACATGAGCAATGTCTTAATGAATGAATCGAAAGGGGAAAAAGACATGTACCATCGTGCAATTGTTATTGATTTCGGCCGTAGCAAGTCCATATCGCCAACTATTCCGTTGCCAAATGATTTTATTCCTTGCTTGAAAATGCAACTGCAGCATGTATTGTCGGAATTCAGGAGCCATTTTTCGTACAATTGGTTTCGGATACTAACTGAAAAACAAAATGTACCCATCACAATTGTCACCATGCAGCGACAGTGGTACAGCGAGAAGTTTCGCCAGCTGCACGTGCGTTTTATGCAACTGCGATCCGCGCACACCAGGACGCCGGTCCCGCAGCGGCGCAGTAGCGGAGAACATACTACTGCTACTGATTCTTCGCCATCTTTGAAAAGGAGGCGCGAAGGCGGCGGGTACATTACACTGGATCACGCGCGCTTTAGTTTGCAAAGACAGCACGCATGGCACGACGAGCTCGTGGCTTCTGCAGCATTGGCGATTGAAGAAGACACGTTATCAAGGCAGCGCAAAACGAAAAAAAGAAGAAACGCTGCACATAAAAAAACAAAGGGACATCGCGGCAAGTAGAAACAAAAGTATATTTCTGTCTGTAGTGTTGTTTTCTTTCTTTCTTTTTTGTTGTCTAACGTGTTTGTTCGGTCTATATAACTACAAACACAATGAGCGCCAAAATCGCAAGAATCGCGAGAATTGCTGCTGCGGCGGTAAGTCCTCGAACAGTAGAGGTTATTCGTGGCGGCGCTACCTCTGCACCACCATCTTCGCCGTCCACGAGAATGTGAACCCGCGATCCCACGCGCGCAGAATCATCTAGAAACTCCGTGCGCAGTGACCTTCGCTCTTGTTGGCCGCTCTCGGCTGCAGTCACTTCGTACACCAAGTCCATCTGACACTCGCGTGAGATCGGCGATTTTTCCGGATCACCATCAATGCGTGCGGCGAAATTGTTGACTTGACGCAAAAGCCAGCGCAGCAGGTCGGGATCGCTCGCGCGCGAAACAAAGCGACACTGGCGAGCAGTCACCACTGCCGTATCGAGATTTCCAGCCGCGTTGGCCGTCGAATACTGCACGGCCGCAAATGCAACTATCGCGCAACTGCAAAACAAAAACACCGACAAAATCAATACTTTATAGCGGTGCTGTCTTATTTTCATTAGTAAGTGCATTGTATTGAGCACGTTCGGTTTCGCTTACGTTTTTAAAGGGGGGTACAGGGGAAAAAAAGAGAGTATATGAATTATGTAAAAGAGAAAATAACACAGTACAATGCCTTCAAAACGTGTCAAATGTTGTGTAAAAAAGCCGACATATGACGATTTGCAACATATTTATTTTCACATTTGAAAAAAAAATGAAACAAACATGTCAAGTAAAAAATATAATTTGTTCTGGTCCACACATTTTTTTTTGCATTTAGAATTTTTGTTGTACATTTTCAAGTTTGTAAAAACTTCATATTTTTTCAATAACAGCGCAAATGCGATAAAGCAGTGATTTATAAAGTCATACTACATTCTTTCCCATACCAATGGAAGAATTCAATGCAACTGAAAAGAGCAATGCAATTCAAGAGCTGGCGCGTCAGTTTAGAGAAACTGAAACAAGCAGCAACTTACCACGCAGCGATTCGTTCGTGTGGCATGCATATTGCACCGTGAAGCTCTTCGATAGCGTTAAAGAGGGGCCTTTAAAAAATGTAGCTGTATTTTTGGAAGAAGGCGGCTTTCGCGTGTACCAGTTTGAACCGTTTTGTGCCCTGTATGGAGCAATCGGCACGCGCGTTTACACACGGCTGGTAGAAACCGTGCGCACAAACATCAACAAGTACTTTACGCGGTGCGGCGCAAAGGCGCACGGAGCAGTGGATTACGTGCACGAGTATTTTCGCCGAGATGACATTACGCGTCTTTGCAACATGAAGCCCAATTCACCCCTTCTGCGAGCTAGTACTATAAACCCGGCCCCTGGCAACAAGCGACGCCGCATAGCCGATCTTGCGAGTGCAAATGGAACGGTGCTGGAATATGTGTCTATGCCGGTGGCGAATCTTCGCGACAGCGACGATGTGGACCAACTAGCAGCAAGCAGTTCTGTGCTCAACACAGCCAGCAGCCGTAAATCACAAAAAGAAGTGCCGCTCGCGGTTGGTAGCGATACCAATATCAATTCGTTTTCGCGCTACTTTGATCTTGCCTTGTTTTCATGCGAAACAGCTACGGCAAGCGAAGTGGAGGCTGAGCTCAGTGCGCTGAAAAATGATGCGGCGTCAATCGCCAAATTTGTCAAAAAGTGCAAAAAAGACGTGCAAGAATGGAATAAGTTCAAGCTGTCCGAGCAGCATCAGACGGCAGATTGGCCCGACACGTCGAAAGTAGCCGAGTTGGTTAAATTACTGAATGGCATTGCAAACTCGAACTCCAAGACACCACTCTCTGAGCGCGTTAACCAATGCAAAGACTTGGCGCTTGTACGCGAGTTGCACCCGGCGCTCAGCCAGTGCATAAGCGTCATACATGAAATGACTGAACAGGATGTATTATGGCGAGAGACTGGTGAGCGAAATACAACGATTGACTGGGCTAAGGACCTGGGGCGTCGTTGCGAAGTCGGCAACTTTGAAACAAACCGGGCAGAAGGGTCGTCTTCTTCGTCGTCGTCTTCTTCGTCGTCGTCTTCGTCGTCTTTGTTGTCTTCGTCTTTGTTGTCTTCGTCTTTGTTGTCTTCTTCTTTGTCGTCTTCTTCTTCGTCGTCTTCGTCTTCTTCGACGATGGCGGCTATCGACTGGGATACATTTTTGAACGATTGCACAAGCTCACCGCTGGACTTGCTGCGTTTTCCAGATTTATAGTTAGATTTTTTTGACAAGAACTAGAGTACTTATTTCTTTTATGTGCTTTAATTCACAAGAAGGCAGAGACAAAAAAAACAAGTACTGATTAAATAAACGTCTATGGAGTGCTATCTTTTTTTTTCTTAAATTGATTTTGTAACAGACGTGCTCATAACTACATACTTGAAACATGGCGGACATTACATTGATACTTTCTGGATGCACCGCCGTTGCGTCGGCGTTTAACTTGTGGGCGACCAATCGCAATGGACGCAAGATCAAAGCGTTCGAGACATTTAATAGTACCAACCGAGAAGTGTTTCAGCAAATTGTGCACGACGCAAATGAAATGAATGAGCACGTGTACAAGCTGTACAACCTGATGGTTAACTTGGATCAGATATTAGAGTCGTTCACTTCACTGAGCTACCATTTTGTAATAGGCGCGACACCGGAATTGATGCGCGAAAGAAAAAGTCGAAGCTCCGATATGCTGCGCACGCGCCAGTGGGCGCTGCAGGCGTTCAAAGAAAACATGCGCGAAATTACATTCGTGTGGTCTCCGCAACCATCTATTTCGCCATTAATCACAGTTCGCAAGGGAACGGAAAAAAAAGCAGAAACATCTGCTGCTATTTCTACTATTGCGGCTACTCCTGCGATTGCGGCTCCTGCTGAGAATGCAGAAGCTGGGGCTGGAGATACCGCCGATGGAGATACCGCCGCAGAAAAACACCAACAGCGCGCTCGGTCTCGGCGACACCGCCGTAGTTCGTTATCGCGCAGTCTATTTCACAGCGGCCCGGCTGCATCTGGCAGCTCTTCCGGAAATCCTATCACATCGCTTAAGCTGAGTTATTGTCGTAACCAGGATGTCTTTGCGATGGTGTTTGGCTTAGCTTCTTTGTTCTTGTGGTTAGAAAATCGAAAGATGAACCGGTCGGCGGACAGCGCAATGCACCTCGGTGAATTCAAGGAGGGTATTGAGGGATTATCGTATTTCTTGCACACTGCACCGAACCCGCTGCTTCAGGTGCCGCTTATTCATCAAAAGTGGATTGGCGAAGTCATGCATCACGCGTTCGATGATGACGAAGACATTCGCCAAACGCAGCCGCGCGGCAGCGATGAACGGCCAAAGTGCACGACTGCGGAAAAAGGGGAAAAAAGAGCAGCAGCAGAGCGCAACATGGCGGCGGGGGCGCAGCCCAACTTGAATGCATTTGTAAAGAAAACGCAGGCATGGCGTGAAGTATGGAGTCACATATCTTCCGATGCACATGAGCCGACACGTGGTGCGCCCGAGCGATCAGAAAACCATGTCCGCGACATTGTGCAGGTGGCCAAGTTGGCTAATTTCCGTGCACTAAAAGAGGCGCATTCGTTCGGATCGCATTTCGACTTGATCACCGAAAACTGGCTAAAGCTGGTTATACAGCTGCACGACGCGCAGCGTAGCTTTTTGCATTTGCCCCGAGTAAACGATTTTATTGGCTACTGTGTACTTACCACTGCGGCAAAAGTAATAAAGCGCAAGGGAATTTGTTCCGGCGTCGGTTGTAGCTGCCTGCTCTGTGGCTGCTTGCCGTTTTGCCCAAGTGGGCGAAAAGTTCGTGACATTGAATTGCTCGCGCAGCGCTACAACGCATCGCGCACGCACTGTCTCATTGACCCTATTGACTCTTCGATCTTCATGGACACACTGCCGACCTTGGTCGCGTTCCAAGAAGCACTTGATGTTATTTTGAGATGCGACCTTGGGCGTGCAGATCAAACCACGCAGCTGTACACCTATATGGCGGCGAAGTTTAAAGACGCACTTTATAATATTTACCTTGACTCGCACGTGCGCGGCATAGGAGCGCTGCATGCACACATTAAACGTATTCTTGACGACACCGAAACCCTGCTCATTGCAGACGCAATGAAAAAACGCAGACTCATCGATGCCATATATAACTCGCAAGTTGCGTAAAACCGTTCGCCAGGCTTTTTGTCAAGGCGCACCTGGAGGGAAAGTTATCTTGGCCGCCGTACCGTGAAGGGAATTTAATACATGAAGACCGCATAAGACATCAAAACACTTTGTGTACAACGCATTGTATGTTTCAACGCACTTTCTATTTTTTTTATCCATGATATTATTATAATTCCATACTTTCTATTGTGTTTTCATTTTGTTGGGTTGTTTATATATTATACGGACGCAATGAGCAAAAAACTTAAAAAGCTTCAATTCACACGAAATAGTAAATCCATTACACATACCCGAATCAAGGGGAATGTGCGCCACCGGCAGTTTCCATATGACTATTTTTATGGCAAATACCCGGTGTCAGATGAAGGTCTATACGGCTCTGAAGTAGATGCAGAATATCAAACTGACGGGCATGCAGAAGTAGAAGCAGAAGTAGAAGCAGAAGCAGAAGCAGAAGCAGAAGCAGAAGCAGAAGCAGAAGCAGAAGCAGAATCAAAAACAGAAGCAGAAAAATTTATCATTACTCCCTTCTACACTACCGCTGCGCCTCCAACTTTTGATAAAATAGAAAAGTTTAGCCAATTTGATATTCAAAAAAGCTGGTTAACAAGTGAAATGCTATTTAACGCAACTTAATGCACAATTGCATTTTTTGAAAAAAATGTTCAAATATTAGATAGATAGCGCTCTAAAATGATGTTAATCTTGCATTCTATCGCAGGCGAGCGACGAATTTTCGTCCGTTCCCTCCTCACTCAACACCACGCCGCTGATGCACTTAATGGCCTTTCCTGTGCATTCAATGCTTGGAAACTAATGAAATCATACGCGACAAAACATGAACTCCGCAAAATAAATAACAAAAACGGAACAAAGAGGGTATGCATTATTTTTATTTACAGTCCGATGTGCTTACCCGAACAAAAGCGATACCGATGCCTGGTACGGCGTTGCATGCTTGAACCGTTAACTCATTTTCGATTAATTCGCTTTGAATTGAGTACTCAAGTGCATGAAGCACAGTGCGATCTTCTGTTTTTGGCAGGCCGCGAATGATAACCGTGCGTTTCACCTGGTTGTTTTCCGCGGGATGGGGGTACAGTATAAACCGCTGCGTCACATTGTGCATTGGATTGTCGCGCGAGCAGCGTCCCCAATGTACCTCCTTTATACAAATGGTTTGCTTGTGCGCCTGGTCGTCATGCGACGCGAATCGCAGTGTAAGTGCATCGTACGAGCCACCGCAAATGGACGCCATCGTTGGGTTTCGACGATGCTTGAACAATGCAACGAGAACGCCATTGCAGTAAACAAAAAACCCGTGGTTTAATATTTCCACAATAACCGTGACATCACGCGTGTGTAGCATCTCCTCGGGCATTGTTGTTTTACAAGGCCTGCCCCATGTCCCCTGTTTGTCGGTTACAACAATTTGGTTTGAATGCTGTTCGTTTTTCGCGTATCGTGGATTGAAGTGCATGAAAACGTTCGACCCTGCGCGGTCTTTCTCTGGGCAAATGTCAAACGACCAAAACTTCGCCTCCGGTGGAACATGCAGTTTCATGCGCAGTGTTTGTTTTTTATCATATCCAAAGTCTGGCAATTGGAATCGTACGCTGGTGTCGCTCTCGGCACATGCAATTTCACTCGTGCTCAACGGAGCGAGATTCAGCAATAATTCCGGACCCGGTGCAACTGGTGTTGGTAAACCGCCGTTGCTAACTGGCTGGAAATGGGCAGTGGTATTAGTTTTGACAGTGGTCTTCTTCGTTGCTGCCGGTGCGGTGAAATGCTGATTAATAGTGGTCTGCGGCAGTGTATCGAGAAACACCACTTGTGGCTTGCGCTTTCCAAGCACCGCAGCGGACGGTGTTGTGAGGTTCTGCAAAGGCTTTCTGAACATTGTATCACGAAAAACAATGCTGTACACAACAATGACTCAAACACGAATTAAATTGTGATGCATTGAATGATAAACGTTTGGGGACATGGAACAATTTGTTTGACAAACAAAGATTCTAATCTCATGTTTGCAAATGCGGAATGCAATAATGACACAGAACCAAAATGTTTGTGGTGAACAACACTTTTTTTCAACACTGAACAAAAATTTGGAAAATTGAAACACGCATTACTTCCAACACATTACTTTATAAAAAACAATGAGTAACAAAAAAAAACATGCAATAATTCAACTCTCAATCTGTTTTGTTTCTGTTTCCAAGACGGTTTTGCGTGAACTGAGCGCGGCATGCACTCGCTCTGCAAGCTCGCTGTCGGATCGATATGTTGAACAAAAAAGTGCGCACCACACGGTTTCTGCAGTAATGTTACAAAATCGGAGTGCGTCTGGATTTTGTTTAACAGCGAGTTGCACTATGTCGGTTGTCTGATCCTTCACGAACTGCAGCGCCATACCGGTTTGCCACACGGCAATTCGACAAAATTCAGGCGTCTGATGCGTTACGAATTGCAAGGCCATGCCATTTCGTTTGAGCGCAAGACGCACAATGTCTGGCGTAGGATCCCGTACGTGCTCCAGCGAAAGTGCATTATGCCGAATCGCCAGACGCACAATGTCATCAGTTTGGTTCCATACATACTGCAATGCACGAGGGCTACTACTCGTCGTACTACTCTGTTGTTTAGAAAACGGACCGAGCACGGTACAACATGCTCTTCGAGTTACTGCAATCGCACACAGCGATACGTCTTGAACGCGTGCAAACTGCAGTGCAAGCGGGTTACTGTGAACCGCTGCGCGACAAACGTGCAAGTTTTTTGCGTCATGAGAAGATGCAAACTGCAGCGCCAGTCCGTTTTGAAATAGCGCAGACATGCACTGCTGCAAGGTGCACTCGCTTGCGCAAAACTGCAGCGACATGCCGTCGTTGTTTAACGCGGTGCGAAGCACGTCCGAGGTTCGAAACTGTGGCGGTACGAATTCAAGCGCCATTCCGCAATTCTGCACCGCTATCTGGCACAAATCAATGCTTACCAGCTCAGATGGCACAAACTGCAATGCGCGACCATTGTTAGCTACTGCTATTTTTACAAGATTTGATGAAAACGATACGCAGCAGCTTTCGCTGCTTTCGCTGCTTTTGCTGCTTACGCTGCTTTCGCTGCTTTCGCTGCTTTCGCTGCTTCCGCTGCTACTGCTAATGTTGTCAGTCATTTCAACAGTACGGTCGTCTTTTACAATTAGTTCTCGGATATATTGCAACGCTAATCCCTGATTTAACACGGCAACGCGTGCTAGGTATGGACCAGCTGGTCCGTGCAACAGCGTAGGTGAAACGTACTGCAGTGCAAGTCCGTTTTGCATAAGGCATTTCGCGCAAAAAGAAGCATCCATTGCACATTCCGCGGGAACAAAGCGAAGTGCAGTTCCATCGCTTGCCACCGCGGCGTTACACAGCGCAATACCGTCTGGCCCTTCAAGCATTTGTTTTGGAACGTGCTCCAGAAGCGCTCCTTCGCGCGACACGGCATACAGTGTTAAGACGTCGTCGCGAAGTTCGATCGGAATAAATTGCATCGCGCGGGGACAAATTTCAATCGCGACACGGCACAATTCAGCAGAGTACAACCAGTCAGCACGAACGTGCGCTATTGCCGAGTAGTTTTGCTTTACCGCGGCCAACGCAACATTATATGGAACCGGCTCGGGTACAAACGGCAACGCATGCCCGTCTTGCGTAACCGCGGCCAGACAAAGTTCAGTACTTTTTTCTTCCAGCGGAACATGACGTAGCGTTCTACCTGACTCACATACCGCCAACATGCATAGGGCGGCGCTCATTGGGATACAATATACCAAGCTGTCAGCGCACTGCAAAACGGCCGTGCAGCACAATTCCAGCGAGCGTTTTGGCACACTCACGCTCTGCAATAAACGCCCGTCTGCGCGCACACAGTCGGATATATACCAGTCTGGCTGACGAGAAAGAAATGCAGACAGTGACCATGTTCGGCCGCATAGTTTTACCGCAGCAGCCCTGCCAGTGCGAAACACGCCGTTCCCGAGCGAACAGGCGCGCGCTCCCGGAAGCAGCACAACGCGCGATATCTGCACATCGGACAACGTATACAGACGCGTATCGTTGGCCAAGATACGTGCTGTCACTAGTAGTCTAGGCAGCGCCGAACGGTAACCAAACACTGCCGAGAGAGGTTCAAAACCAGGCGACTCCCGGAATATTGAGTACAAGTGCATTAAGTTTTTAAAAGCCAGACAAGTCCTTCTTATTAATTATTATTTTGGTCTTTGGAATGTTACAGTAGTAAGAAAAGCACACGCTTAAGTATTTGCGTACTATACGTCGGTCTGTATGGACACATATTTGACATCGGCCAATATCATTTCACCAGCTTCCATACGAACGCACAGGGTGTCAACAGGCACGCACGATTTCTGTCTAAGGTCATTTCCCATAATGCGCCGCTCTTGGGCGAGGGTGGTTTTACCAGTAGTGTATCGTAATTCCGCACAGTAATTATTGCGTACTGAATCTTCCTCGGACAAGGAAACGCTGGTGTAGCCAAGTTCTTCGCCTGTCCACAGGTCGATCAACTGCAGCCGCCGATAACTGCCGGTATTGTCTTCTGGAATTGTAGCAACAAAGAATGAGCTCTTGACACACGCACCATTTTCTGGGATCCAAAGCGTAAATCCCACGTACTTGACGTTGGCCGATGTGGCGGCGCAGCCTGGCGGATTCAAAATAAAGTGTTCAAGGGTTCGAAACAATAACTTCATGGAATGAGACGTGTGCGAATACTGACTGCTCAGCACGTAAATTGTGCGCTTCAACACTGCCGTTCGCTTAATCACATCGAGTTTAGCTAGCATGTCGGCACATGACGGAATCGGATATACACACTGGTCGCCGCTGCCTTTGCATGTTTCTTGCAGTGCCGCGGCAAGCGCAGTTGCAACTGCCGTACGGATCTTGCAGCGTGGAAAGAAAGCGTCCACTTCTTCTTGAAACCGCAGCGTCAGCCTGGGCGCAAACAGCACAGCGGATTCGAGGGATTGTTTAGATAACGGCGAGCAAAACTCTCGTGTTGTAGATGGCATATTGTTTTTTTGTTGTTGTTGTATAAATTTGTATTGTTAGATCCATTCTTTTGTGTAGCGTTTTTTTTGGAAAACATACACACACTGAAAAAAGTTCGGTGTGCCAAAAAAACACACAAAATGTTTCAGTTTTTTTTTGCTATTTACACAGAATAGCCAAACTTAGCGGTTTCGTCAATGCTTGGTAGAAAGCCTTCTACTTCTTTCTCGGCTACCGCATTCTCATTTCGACGCCGACGCAGCGCTCTCTGCATGCGTTCTTTGTCTACGTCATCCACATCGCGCCTGCGCCTGATTGCTTCAAGGCGTTTTTCACGCTCACTCATTCGACCAGGGGCATCTTCCTCGTTCTCTTCACCGACAGGCATAGTGGATACACCTTTCTTTGGCTGCTGCTTACGACGCCTCCGAGCCGCTGCTTCTTTTATTTGGGCAGGCGTTATTGGCTGTCCACGGCCATCCATACCACCGTTCTCTTCATGTCGACGCTTAATTGCTGCTAGCCGCTTTTCCCGTTGTGTTTGAGGAGCCGACGTCTCAAACTGTTCTTGCTGAGCGCGTCGCATCCAGTGCGCCCGCACCAGTGACGCACCGAGCGCACACAGCGCAATAAGTAATACAAGTAGCAACAACGTGTTTTGTAGTCCCATGATTATATGTTTGCTAATCCCAAAGATATGTTATAATAAACAAAAAAAACAAATAATGTACGTTGCGAGCTGTTACTATCTGTGTGTTCTAAAAAAAAATAAGAATTCGTTGCGTCTGGTCTATAACTTTTTTGTATCATGTATTTTGTACAACACTACGCTTCTTTCCATTTTGTTACAGGCGCTCTGGCTGGTTCTTTCAAAATAACACGACCGGCATTTTTTTTGTTCTCTGATTAAAAACTGGCGCTCTGAAAAGACAGTCATGTCTAGAGAAAACGCTAGACGCTATCCAGACAAAAGAGAGTCGCTAAATAAGATATTACCTCAGTACGAGCAACTTAACAAGCGCGGCGAAAATACCAATAAGAACCAGCCGTGGTTGATTAAATCATTCATTGGATTATTTATCAAAACATGCAAGCTTGATATTAGCGATTATAATGATCCAAAAAATAAATTTATTTCCAACAAAACTTTAGAAATATTTAACCTCACAACATGTACAAAGGATATTCCCCGCGAAAAATTTATTTATGATATCAAAACGTTTTTATTTGACAAATTGACATATTCTTTTACCCTGCAAGAGAGTGAAGGTACCCCCAAAGATACTATTGAAAAAGTACCTGCGCCAAAATGCGCAAGAATAACGCCAGAATATGCATTTTTAATGGGCAACGGTATCGAAGTATACAAGTGTTTTGATTTTACGAGCTGTGAAATGCTGTTAACAATATTTACAGATGCCATTTGCAATAAATTAAATATACATAATGCAAGCGATTCGGAACTAAATTTTATTGACATATGTTTACAAATAATAATTAAAATCGTATTATGGCGACGCACGACAGATAACGAGAATAACGCGTATACATATCCCGCAAACATATTACCATCTAAAACTCTTCGAACCGACATGTCCCCACGCGACGTGCTCGACATTTGCTCTGCGCTGCTGAACATTGAAACACGGGTACACGCCATGCCTTCACTAGAAGGTGCACTAGTGTTTACCCGTTCTGGCGGCGCCGACGCGGTTGCCGCCGCACCTGATGATGGTTCCAAAGTTACTATAGCACTCGACAGTGGCGATAAAATAGTACTGCTGATGTACATAAATAAATACCCTTGCGACGTTGATTGTTCCAGTGTATATGATATGTTTTATAGCGGCATTGACCAGACTGTGTACGACAATCCTACTTTCGATAACATACTACATGTTATTCGCTCTTTTCCGATTGCAGACAACGTCGAAAAAAAAGAAGAAGAACGTGTTCCAATACCCGAAATCGATAATCTCGTGCATTATATTGCGAAATATATGTTTCACATGAACTTTATCAAAGTCGCACCTGCTTACACCGCTGAACAGTTTGCACATATTTACGCTCAATATAAAACACTATTGACTACTTTTTTCAATGATGTGCTCAATCACGTTATTGAATGGATAAGTAAAAACCAAAATATTCTAGACAACAAAATAACATGTTTAAACAAAATCTCACGCGAAGTGAATTTAGAAGAGTCAGACGCGGGAGTTTTAATCACAATAGTGTTCATCATGAAATACAATATCGCACTGCATTTACCGAGCAGCCAATATACGTTGGGAATTGGCAAACTAGACAAAGAACAAAATAGAGATCTTATACAAATAATCGGTCGGACATGATACGTTTCAGTTGTTATTTTTTTTGTGGCCAAAAGCTGTAAACAATAATTTTATGTGCACATATTGTACACTTCGTTGTTGCAGCTGCAGTACAAAAAACCAATTGCGTGTGAAAAAAAGAAAGAAAGAAAAATCCCATGCCTTCCGAAAGCAAACAATCTCAGAGCCGGCGATTCAAAAAACCACCAGCACGATTGGTTTCGCGCTCGCTCCAACGACGCCATTGCAACGTGTGCCGGCGAAATCAATCCCGAAGCAGTGTACGGCGGCGGCGACGACAGATTCGCGGAATAAGCCTCAAGCGGTTAAATGGTGGTGGCGAAGACGACACGGCTTCATTTGATGATCTTGCGGAATACTTATTTGGCAACGCCAGGGGCTACCGCTTCCACCATCATGATAAGGTACCCGGCGATTTTATGGTCTTTGATAATTTCCGAGCCGTTCTGCATAACGACTTGCCATCAAATGAAGAGGAAACCGGATTATTGCCTCGAATGCTTGACGAAAAGCCTACGTTCCTTATGACTGATGACATGTATCTAATGGGTAGAAACCGGGGTTCGGTGCTTTTGACAAAACCCATTCTTGGCGACGGAAATTGCTTGTTTACGTCGTGTATGGCATTTATTTTTAGAGAAATACTCCAAACAGGCAAGGAGCCGTCGAACGCTGATCTTAGTCGGTATGGTTATGCGCTGCGACTGGGATGCTTTGCCATGATCAAATTAATAGAAAGCGAGGACTATGTACAAAATAATGTAGCAAAAAAGATAAATGCCTTGTATCAAACAGAACTTTCAAATAACGAATATTATAAGGATCGCGGATGGAATGTTTTAGAAAACAAGAACTATGGCGATATTCTCGATATTTATCTTATTTCGCTGTTGTTGCGGAGGCGCATTGTGGTGTACCAAAGAATGATGCCAAATGATCCATATTTACAATTAGGCGCTGACACGTGTGAAAAAATACCGGCGTCGCAACTTTTACTGCACGAAAAACCGATTCATTTGCAAAGAGTCGGAAATAATCACTACCAGCTGTTGATTGAAATAATGCCCGACAATTGCATTGAAAACGAAAAAACCATGAAACCGCACTGGGATGCATTTAATGAACTTATAAAGTCTCAGCTGAAGGCGAAAACGTTCGCACAGGCGACAACGTTTACAGTACAGACGCGTCGTCAAACTGATAATCAACAAATGTTCACGCATTTGGATGTTCGTTTGATGCCGTATAAAGAAAGTATTTACCATGCGTTTGCGGAAATAGGTCTATTTGAAAAAGAAATGGTAAAACAATTTATAGTATCTTCCGAAAAGCGCTTGTCTGCTGCTAAACAGATTGAATACGCTCTAAAAAACATTTGTGAAAATTGCTTAAAAGTGGATAATAGGAAATTTAACCATGCGTGGCGGAATGTTCGTTCCAAAGCATTTCTGGAATTAAAACGTGAGCTCGGGGTTGATACAAATACGACCCAATTGATAATAATGTTAAGTTCGCTGTATTCCCGGGATATTAAATTTATATTCAAAAATAAAGAAGTAGAAATTAATTACGATGGCAGTAATGCCGGTGATCCTTTTATTTTTTTGATGCAGAACGACGAGCAGCTGGTTAATCCTTCCCATTTGATCAACTAATAATGTATATTTTCTTTTCACGTTGTCAGTACGTTGCCATTTCAATCCACGGTTTATCACTCACGGAAGCATATTATATAATGCATTTTAAAGTAAAGCACCTTTTTTTTCTTTTTTTGCAACACAGCGTTAACAGAACTAAACACTAACATTTTCTACACATGCCGATAACAACATCGCACGCTTCGCGAAAACCTGGCAAGCAACGCACATTGCCAGGCAAGCGAGGGGGTGGTACACGAAAAGCGCCTTGCACTCGAAAGGTCGGCGGCAAACAAAAATCGCGCAAGAAAAAAAACCCTCCTGCTAACAAAAAGACTAGTAAAAAAGACGACGATATCGATTGGTGGGCGCGTGGGCGCTACGTGGCAAAGCGCATGGTGCCTGTCGCGGCTGCAGCAGCCGGGGCCTTGGCGATTTCTCAGTACAACAATCGCGCAGCAAAAGCGTCTGCGATGTCTCAGCAAGCAAGGCGTGCAGGAACAAAACAAAAAAGAACAAATGGAAAAGCACAAATAAAAGAGCAGGATGGAACGACATCGTACTACGCTTCCCTTCGAAACCTTCCACTATTTGCACCAGAAATAGTAACAAATATTGACAAATACAGTCAGAAAATATACTACAAACTCGAAACTACTAAATCTTTTGTAAGTCGATGCATTGAAAACAAACAACGCATCTTATTGCTGCGCAACAAGTGCTCACAAAGCGCAAAGGACGAACTGTTGGATGCAGATAAAGACTACCAACTTGCAATACAAAATTTAGATGAGTTATCAGTCCTGTTTGAACAAGTTAAACAAGATATAGAAAGCATACGAACAAGCGTCACGCGTGATAAGTATGAAATGATTACAGATAAATTGCAACAAGTATACGACGATGCAAAACGCTTTTTAGATACCAAAAGTGACATACTTCTGCAGTTAAATAATATTTACGATAGCAATTTCCGTAGTTGCATTCTTGGTATACATGCAAACGATGCGTTGGCAGTATTGAAACCAGGCGATGATATTGAATACGTAGTTGAGACGTTTGATAATGTCATCACGAGACTTCTAGAAATCAAATACAACAGCACACAAAATGGCTACATTGGTTATGTATTTAGTAAAGCAAAACAAATGGTGTGGGGTTCACCGCTACAAGAAATTATTACCGACGGTGGACCCATTGGTGATGCAATTGTTCAAGCAAAACAAATACTGTACGACGCAATAAATGCAGAGCATGACCTGGTGGTCCAGGCACTGGATACAACGGATGAAAACCTCACTGAAATGAAGAAGAAAATACTGAAATTACAGAATGTAATTAAAACAAAAACTCACATCACATCAGATGCTACTTATTTTGAGTCAATTAACAGCATAGTCTCAGAAATGCAAGATAAAATTGATGAGGCGTACTTGACATTAAAGACACAAAATAATCCTATTTCGGATATCGATCATTTCTATAATGAAGCAAAAAGCAATGAAGCGTTTAAAGAAATACTTATAAACCATGCCATTTCTGAGCAAACAAAAATCTTTACCGGCAAGTTAAAAAAACTTTCAGAAACAAAAAATTTGAATGACTTCGATACAGAAATGAATAATTACAGAACCGACTTCAAGACTAAACAAATTGTTAAAGATAATCCTGGTATATTCAAATCGTTGGATGGCAAAGCAACGGCATGCAAATTTGTTGAAGGACTAAAATCGGATGATTACGAATCGTTTTCTCCAAAAACCAATTATTTAAAAATCTGCTTAGATGCGCGTAAAAGCCTAGAACTAAAGAAATCAGAAAGTCAATCGAACGACATAGAAAACAATAACTTTAAAAGATTTATAGAACACATCATACCTCCATTAAAACCGATTAACGAAGAAAACAATAACTCCAATACAACATTTTGGAATAAAAAACGTAACATCACATTATCATTCAACGAGCGTCAAAGCCGAGACGAAAAGAAAACATAATTACAAGCGAAATAAAACACTATTGGATAAAAAAAGAATCTGCGTCGAATAATGTATATACGTTTTTTTCGAAATATTATCACAACACAATACAAAAGTAGTCTCGCGATTGTCGTTGTTCAGCACGTTGAGTCATTCGGTGAAATTTGAAAATTTCAAATCCCGTAGTTTAATTAACAGACTGCGCTACAATAACGCACAACTTACTTTTTTCTCTTTGTGCTTTAAACTAAATTTGGAATTGAGGAGTAAAATTCAACAATAACCAATTATTAAAAAAAACGAAAAATGGAAAATCATTTGCTAGTTGGCGCAATGTCGATATTTGTAAACGTTGGAAGTACATTTTTGATACAAGAGCTGGGAACAGTTACGAGTGGGGCATTTCAGACGCGACTAAGCAAGTACATTGTTATGTTTGTCATGGTCTTGATGACCACGCGCGACCCATGGGCGGCACTTGTGCTAAGCGGCTTGTGCTACATTGTATTTGTGTATCTGTTCAATGCAAAGAGTCGATTTTGTATTTGGAACGTGCTTCCGCCAAAGTTGCAAAACCATTTCGTCCGTAGCAAGCACCTGTTTGGTCAATTATTTTCTCCCGGAGATTCTTCTAATCCTGATAAATCGTAAGTACGTGGTAGCGATTTGCATTCGCGGCGCGGAAAAAATCGCGTTTCAGTGCGCTTTTAAAAAAATGAGTAAATGACGACGATGTATTTTTTTAACAAAATTAGTAGGGGGCTGGCTTTATGCATAAAAGAGTTGATGCATTCAAACGCGCAGTTTTGTTCTGCAATGTTTTTTTGGTCTGTTGCCTGCACCGAGAGTTGTAGACGCGACTGTTGCGGTCAGATTCGCGCACGCTCTGAAGCGCCGCCGCCACCCGGGTTCGCACAACAACTGGTACGTTCGCTCGCGTGTCAGTGTGAAGAGCATAAACTTTGTGCCCTTTTGGCAATTTCCAACTTGCTTGACGACTCCGCAGCGGCACCGATTCTGCTAGCCGCGGAAATATCTCAGCCACTTGTGATGACACTTGCGAGCAGCCACTCAACAGAGATACAGACGTCTGCCGCGCTGGTCGTCACCGGATTGCTTACCAGCAGCAGCCTCTGCTGCGACGACGGCGAAACGATCTGCTCTCGCGCAGCAGCGCAACTCCTTGCGGCCGGTATTGTACCAGCATTGAGTAACATGTTAGAAAAAATCACGTCGCAGTCCTCCCCCCATGGTGACTCCTCCGCTACCGCATTCAATGAAGCGCGCGGCTGTGCGATTGGTGCGCTATTTAATTTGTCGTCTCAACGAATTTCGCGCGCGGACATGTCTGATTCGGGTGTCATCCAACACCTGTTGCTAGCACTGTCTTGCGCGGACGAGCTAACGCAATTGCTCGCTGCAAGTGCAATTACAAACCTGGCTGAAGACGCCCGTGCTGCTTCGCGCTTGCTCGAAAGCGGAGCCCTACTACCGCTCTTGATGCTGCTGCTCGAAAGCGCCGACGCGCAGTTGCGGTACACTTCGGCCATGATCGTCGCATTACTTGCCAAGCAACGAGCGCTCCGCGTACAGCTGGTTTCCGAGGGCGTCGCGCGGCCACTTAATATGCTTTTGCGCAGTAACCATTACAATGAAAAAGAAACGGCAGCAACTGCACTTGCTAGACTTGCTATTGAACCTGCAAATCGGCACAACTTGGTCGCATGTGGGACGCCAAGATACTTGTTTAGATTGTTATAAAACTTAAACAGTTGCAGAGCCTGACTTGTTAAGAAAAAAAGTTACCATCGCTTCTCATAGTTGTCTTTTTTTTCCTTCCCCCCCTGCGCCTGGTGAAATGGAGAGTTCGTTAGAGCAAACCGAAGCTCTGTTTCTGCACTTGCTCGACCTTGTTGAAATTGCGGAAGTTCGCGAGTATGCGCGAAAACACGCAGGGTCTCTGGCGAGACTGGCTTTACATGAGCAAACCGCCGCCACGAACGCTGTCAATGCTGCCGAAACTGCCGAATCGGAATTATCGAATCTAGTGGACATTGTGGCAAATGCTGGAAAATTGCAGTCTTTAATTGATGTTTATGCGATTCTCAATATTGACATGCCTAAATTCCCAGGATTTGCAAACCATGCAGACACACTGATGAAAACAAACGAAAAGTAACTCGCTCAGATACATGCTCTTTTTAACCGACGACGTCGACGAGAACTTGCCGCCTTTCGCGGACAGACCATCGGTGCTGGTCTCGAATTTCGTTTTCCCCAGAATGTTTGTTCTTTTTGTTTGGCAAATGGTAGTTTTTTTCAACTCGTTTTTCGTTCACTGCGTCATTTTCAGCCAATGTAGTAGTGGTATTTGTGTACAAAGTCAAGCATGCTGCTAATTCCCATGGCCTTGTTGCACGCGCTGCATATCGGCCGGAGGTTTTCAATTGCATTGCTTCCTCCCGAAAATTCACTGACAACGTGCCCCACTTCAAAATCGAGCATATGGATTACGGTTTTTTTGCAGCACAAACAGCGGTGCAGTGGAATGTTATTGCCAATGTACTGCTCCCACACGTGACACTTGACGCGCTTGCAAATTTTGGTTTTGCGGTACCGACGAACGGTACACGGAGGAATAGACGGTGTGGCTTGCTGCGCGTCGCCTGTATCTAATCCGGCGGCGATGATACGTTGCGGCTGCTGCTGGTCTGTTCCTGCTACCGTCGACCTCGTAGCCCCCGTCGCGTCGTCGATCATTGCTATCAGTGAACTGCGTGGTTTGTTGGAATACCCCGTTATACCGCATCGCTTGCATATCGCTTTCAAACTTGCCAGCGGCAGCGAGTTCAGCCGTGCACGGTTTAAATCAACAAAACTGTCAAACGCAGCCAGCATCTCTTCGGCGGTCAGCGGCGGAGATCGACGCAGTGAAATGCCAACTGTTCTGCACAATTTTCGCACATCGGTTAATGTAAGAGGCATGGCATCAAAAACACAAAAATAAAATAAAGTTATTTTGTATTTGCTGTCATTTGATAACCATGTATCTCAGACTTTACTTAAGTTTGGTCATTTGCGCGCAGATGTTAGCTTGGTACGCTGGTCTCGACCACCGTCTTTGGTCACGAACTGTGGGGCATTAAATCGCTTGTCAACATTGCCGTCTTTGGTCAAAGGCATTCGTAAATCGACAGTGCCTCTTCTGGTCGAACTTTGCGCTGTGGTCTGTTTCGAAGGCATGGCGGCGGAGACAATTTAATTAAATTACAGAAATACGAAGTAAAATAAGACTGCGCAAAGAATAACCGGGCTGAGTGATTATAAAACAGTGTGGATTTCTTTAAGTATACGTCAAAATGGTTTCCGTGTGCTACTTAAAAACAAGTTCTCCGCATTGTCAGCGCAGATCAGAAGAATGCGGTAACCAAAAAGCGAGAATATTTTGATTTTTCTGGTGCGACTGTTGTCCACGGCTGTATCGGCTAATTACATTAATAGGAGATTTTTACTCGTGTATCGATCGCTATGTAATACGTGGCGATATATCACACGATGAATTTCATGAAAAAAATAAATGTGCTTATTTTGTCCAAATTAGAACAATGGTGAGCGGTCCGATTTTGTTAATTTAATACTGTTCATAGCCAAACCAAACCAAACCAAATACAAAACACGCATGAACGAAGTTGGTCTTTCGAACCAGAGATGAGCAGTTGTATACTACGCGTTTTTTTTTAAATTAGAGTTGCAAATCCCAGCCCGCGTATGGACTGTTGATCAAATGCGTGCCGCCGTGTTTGTTCCACAGTGCGGCATTAGTGCACTTTCTCATGGACGACGGCAACCAGTGAGTGCGGAAAGTATTTTCTGTCCATGTTAACAGCGTGCGCAGTGGTATTGGCAAACACTCTTTTTCGTCGAACGTGTGTTCCGCTGGGTCGACGTCATTGATTGGTAAAGAAGGCAAATCAGTGTTAACATGACTCACCGTGGTCGGTGAAATCGCAGGTTTACCCGTGGCGGGGTTTGAAGTACAGGCCGCTTGGTCTGCCGCTTGGTCTGCCGCTTGGTCTGCCGCTTGGTCTCCCGATTGGTCTGCCGCTTGGTCTCCGTTTGAATGCAAGCGTGGTGCTCGATCTGCATACTTGTTACGCACAATGCGACACGCATATTGAATGCCGTTGAACTGCTTTCCGTGCAGATACAATAGCACGCGATGTGCGTGCACTAGGCCAGCGACGGACTGTTCGAATGTGGCCATTCCATAGCCGTTCCTCCCATGGCGCTGGAGTTTTATAATGTGAAAACTCGTTAGGTTTGAACCCATCGTGTACAGTACGCTTACAATTTCGTGTTGCATCGGTTCGGCGTGGAAAGGAATACTGCATACAAGTTCCGGGACTGCGCGAACGGAAATGAGCACTTGTACCGGCGAAGAATAGTCGGTAAATCTTATTTGCACGGGTGCTCCATCAATAAAACCCCCGTTCAGTGTTTTCCACGCACTTTTCGCACATTGCGCGTCGGCAAAAACCACGCCACCTTTTCCGCCGTCTACCACGCGAGATTCTATCACCTCGCCGAAATCACTAAAAATGGCATGCAGCGAACTCGCGCTTGTCGACTTGTACAAACCGGAAACGTTCAGCATTTGGGACAAAATTCGTAGAGACAACAACAAAAAGAAACAAATACAATGTGTAAACCAAAATGTCGTTGTGAGTTATTGCTTTTGTTGTTGTGAAAGTATAAAAAAAAATGTTTCACAAAGAATTTTTTTTTTGAAATTTTGTTGTCGCCAAATGTTTTCAAGATGGGAAAATAATGCATTTCTCACTTGCAATTTTGAACCACACCAAAACACGTGTGTGAGAAACCAGAAAATAGCCCCATTGAACTTCAAACACATTTCAAGATTCAATTCTCAACGTGAGAGAATATAATCACAATTTTGTTTGTGTTTTTGTTTTGAAAAATGCATGGTAAACGATATCGCGGCGGTGAATTGAAAGAAGACGAGGGTGATAAAAAAGTGTCCCCTGATGAAGTCTTTTCCGAGGTCGACACACACGTATCGCACAGTGTGAGTGGTCCGGTGGTCGCCTTTTTCTCTGGCTCGACTGATTTATTTCCACTCTCAAACTTCGCTTTGCTTGACGATCCAGTGGAGTACGATGGAATCATGTACCACACGCTTGAGCACGCCCGCCAGGCTCAAAAGTTCGTGGAAAACGACCGCGATATGTTTTCGATAACCGGCGAGATCGGTTCTTGGGATTTTGACCGGGCGTTTCGAAAAGTCGAGCTTACAGAGTCCAAGCAGGCGTATTGGATGCGCAAGAGTAACTACGGCATTGTCGCAAAGATGGCTGCCAATCCGCGTCGAGCAAAGAGCCTGGGCTTGACATTTTGTAACTCCGAGACGTTCGAGAACCTCGATGCAATGTGGTTGCAGTTATTGCGTCAAAAGTACGCACGCGGTCGAATGCGCGACATGCTGATTGGAACCGGAAATGCGTATCTGCTTGAAATGGATCGCCGGGCACAAAAACAAGGGTCATTCTTTGGAGGGTTTTTTGATAAAAACGAGAACCGTGTGCATGGAAATAACTACATGGGAAAGCTTCTAATGCAAGTTCGCCAGGAGATAATTGACAGCACCAACGGAGAACTAACTAACCCTTAGTACAATGCTGTGTGTACGAAACCTTAGTTTTCCACCCTTACGGCCCGGGGCACATTCAAACGTCGCATTAATAACAACCGCTATAATGACTACTGTGTACATACACATATTTCGATAAAGACATGCAAAAAAAATTGCACGAAAAATAAAAAGTGTTTTGCGAAATGTAAACACGACGGAAGAATTTCTAAATTTAGAACCGATGAAATCAAATCATAATTGTTGGTAAAAAATTGGTAGAAAAACAAAATAAATATGCAGAACAGCGACCAAGTGATTGTAACTCGATCGCGCGTTCCTGGCTATCTTGTGCAAAGCCAATTGTTCGCAAATACATTTGGAAACAACACAGACGCAGCAGACGATGCATTTCCAGTTCCGAAACAGTATTTCAAGCCAACTTCACGAGTTGCGTCAATTGCGGATTTGGAGTGGATTCTCGCGACACTGGATTACTGGATGAGCGCAAGATTGCCGGACGAGTGCGTGTCGTTTTGCCTGCAGTACGAAAATAATAGCTTGCCCGAGGAGGAGGACTATGCCATGCGACAATTAAGCATGCACATATTGCTGACAGTGAGACGCGAGGGCGCATTTCGAAATGCTCCGCAGCTGGAAATCCTGCGCGATGTACTCGATACGCAAAGCAGTCATCGTGCGACCGTTGCTGCCGGTGCTGGCGCGCTGAACATTTTACAGGTGCTGGTCGCAGACGCTCCAGAAGCGGATCGAAAACGGTGGCGTACTGCTAATGAAGTATGCGAAGCGGCGGCGAAGAATGGCCACGCAGATTGCCTGGCTTTTGCGCATTCCGTTGGGTATCCCATTACAGACATGACGTGCTGTTTGGCTGCCGAGCACGGCCACTTGGATTGTTTGGAACTATTGCACGAGCTTTTGCGAAAGCAAAACCACATGGAAAGAGTAGCTTGGCACCGCGAGGTATGTCAGCGCGCCGCTCAAAACGGATTTCTCAACTGCCTGCGGTATCTGCACGAGAACGGAGCGCGGTGGGGATATACAAGCGAAATGGCTGCCAAGCACGGACAGCTGGATTGTCTGGTGTACGCTCACGAACATGGCTGCCCATGGAGCCCGTACACCTGTGAAGACGCCGCCGAGTGCGGGCAATTACAATGCCTGGTGTATGCGCATGAACACGGCGCACAATGGAGCCGCGACACCTGTCAATGTGCGGCTAAAGGTGGCCACACAGAGTGTATGATCTACGCGCATGAGCACGGTGCAGTATGGCACGACACTTGCGCAGTTGCGGCCATTTACGGACACCTATCTTGTTTGCAGCATGCGCACGAACGTGGCGCCAGTTTACAAGGCGTTTGCTTCACGGCCGCGAACAATGGCAACCTTGCGTGCTTGGCGTACGCACTTTCGCACGATCCGGACGAGTGCGGCCCGGAGGTTTGCGAAACTGCCGCAATGAATGGACATCTCGAGTGTTTGCGGTATTTACACAAACACGGCGTTAAATGGACATCTTGCACGTGCCGAGCGGCAACGCAGTATCCGACCATTGCTTGTCTCCGCTACGCTCATGTTAACGGGTGCGACATCGAGCGCACTAGAGTATGCAGGGCAATACGAGCTATAGTAAATCGAGTGCCATGACCAAAACAAAAAGCTTCTGCTCGTCGTCGAGAACCTTGCCAATTTCTTATAAATCATAAAATACTTAATTACTGGAAAAAAAATAACAAACAATCACCACTCTAACTTTTTATTCGCGCAAGATAAGGGTAAACCAAAGTAATAATTATAATCATCATAGCATGCATCACTTGGCAATACTGACGGAAACGCGTCGGTTGCAGACCGTTTTCCAAGCGAGCTATTGTCGGTGGTCGTATTGTTCTTAATGTAATCATCATCTTCACAACCCGATTCGTCGTCAGCATCGGCGCCACCATCGTGTGTGTATTCATCGTCGTTGGAATCTTCATCGTCGTCGTTGGAATCTTCATCGTCGTCGTTGGAATCTTCATCGTCGTCGTTGGAATCTTCATCGTCGTCGTTGGAATCTTCATCGTCGTCGTTGGAAACTTCATCGTCGTGGTGCACTTCGTCGTCGTGGTGCACTTCATCTTCGTGGTGCACTTCATCTTCGTGGTGCACTTCATCGTCGTGGTGCACTTCATCGTCGTGGTGCACATCATCGTCGCGTGTGTCTTTGTCGCCGTAATTCTCATTGCTTTCTTCGCATTTCGAATGGTTTTCTTTAAGGACCGCATCGCCCACTTCGAGGCTCAAACCGCATTCGTGGTCCGAATCGTCCACGTCATTAAAGTTGGTAGCTGGCTCATCTTCCGAATCACTTTCCACCAAATCAATCACAAGGCAGTTTGATTTTTTTGTTACCGGCTCGCAGTCCGAATCGCTTTCGACCAAATCTATTACCAGACAGCCTCCGTAAGACCGCACATTGCTACCACAATGATCAGATTGCGCCATGGCTTTTGTTTTTCAATCTACGAATGTGTCTGCGTTGAATTGTGAAAATATGTTTGAAAATGTTGTTTCAACTGTTGCGTAATTTTTTTTTTCAAACGACCTAGGATTTACAAAACTGAAAAATGCATTTCCAAAATGCAATTTTATGAGTGTGTGGGCATACTTAAACACTGCTGAAGCGAAACGTTGTAAAAAGATATTGCGCTACAACTTTTTTTAAAAAATAACATATTTTTGTTGACCAAGTCGTTTTTTAAACAAAAAAAATGCCTTTTTCTGAAGAAAAAATGTTGGAAAACATAAAAAATCTTTCTTTTGACAAGGACACTGAAAGAAGGAACAAATGTATGTTAAGTTTATTGCGTGTTTTTTTTAACGAATTAGTCTGTTTTGATTTTACAGACCGTGTTCGTAAACTTTTGGAATATAATATTATGGTTAGCGATAACGAACACCTTTTTTTCGAGTACAACTTTACTCCTGAACAACGCGCAAAGTTACTGCTTCCGCGCATACAATCGCTGTTTGCACGCGCTCCAGAAGAAAAAACAGTGCTTCGTGCAAGCTCACTTTTGCGTATGTTTCTAGAGAAAACCGTTTTGGCCGATCTTTCACATGTTGAGCTAACGCTTCTTCGCGGAATTATTTTAAACAGCAACAACGAGAATCTTATTTTCGAGTACAGCTTTACTCATGAGCAACGCGCAAAGTTACTGCTTCCGCACATACAAGCTCTGTTTGCACGCGCTCCGGAAGAAGAACCAGTACATCGTGCAAGCTCACTTTTACGGATGTTCCTAGATAAAACCTTTTTAACAAATCTTTCGTGTGTTGAGCTAACTCTTCTTCGCGAAATTATTTTAAACAGTAACAACGAGAATCTTATTTTCGAGTACAGCTTTACTCATGAGCAACGCGCAAATTGGCTGCTTCCGCACATACAAGCTCTATTTGCACGCGCTCCGGAAGAAGAACCGGTACGTCGTGCAAGCTCACTTTTGCGGAAGTTCCTAGATAAAACCTTTTTGAAAAATCTGTCGTGTGTTGAGCTAATTCTTCTTCGCGAAATTATTTTAAACAGTAACAACGAGAATCTTATTTTCGAGTACAGCTTTACTCATGAGCAACGCGCGCATTGGCTGCTTCCGCACATACAAGCTCTGTTTGCACGCGCTCCAGAAGAAGAACCGGTACGTCGTGCAAGCTCACTTTTGCGGAAGTTCCTTGATAAAACCTTTTTGAAAAATCTGTCGTGTGTTGAGCTAATTTTTCTTCTCGAAATTATTTTAAACAGTAACAACGAGAAACTTATTTTCCAGTACAGCTTTACTCATGAGCAACGCGCTAGTTGGCTGCTTCCGCACATACAAGCTCTATTTGCACGCGCTCCAGAAGAAGAACCAGTACGTCGTGCAAGCTCACTTTTACGGATGTTCCTAGATAAAACCTTTTTAACAAATCTTTCGTGTGTTGAGCTATTTTTTCTTCGCGAAATTATTTTAAACAGTAACAACGAGAATCTTATTTTCGAGTATAACTTTACGCCTGAACAACGCGCGATGATGGGCTGCAGCGACAAGACGTGTCTGCAATTTGACACGTGAAAAAACGCTTACCTTGAGTCATACACAAGTGTCAATAAATCCGGGCGATGCGCGCTGCGCACGTGCATTATTGTTTTAGGTTTTGCACTATCTATGTTTGTAGATAAAAAAAGTATTTTCGCTTATCCAATAGTCGTCAATAAGTGATGGAAATCATCCACACGATACCTTTATCATATTATTAAGATCGTTAAATATCAATTATGCGATTCTCAACAAGGTAAAAATAGCATAATTGTATCGTAAAACAGTGCACACGCGCCGTGCCACTGATCATTGCTATCCTTTCCCCGGCAGTGATTGAAGTCCCAATCGACGGCCCGGCTCGTTCGGATAACAGATCTAAATCCCGAAAAAGTCGGAAATTTCACACCATGTCCAATGCGCAGACGCGCGCGTGCGCTCAACAAGCCAATTCCTCGTACATTGGCGTAAGCACATAATCTTTGCTCCATGGGCAGCCATTGGCGCGAGCGTACTTGAAACACTCGCTTTCCCCGTTTTTATCGGCCAAGGCACAAGTTTCTTCGTTCCATGGACAGCCGTGGGAATGCGCGTAAACTAGACACGGCATGTGGCCGTTCTTAGCCGCAAATGTGCAAGTATATCTGTCCCATGGACAGCCGTTCAAATGCGCATACTGCAAACAATCCAAGAACCCATTTTCAGCGGCGTTTTGGCAAGTATAGTCGTCCCATGCGCAGCCATGCGAATGCGCGTAGACAAGACACGGCAGGTGCCCGTTTTCGGCGGCGTTTGCGCAAGTATTTTCTTCCCATGGGCAGCCGTTCTCGTGTGCGTAGGCCAGGCACGGCAAATGCCCGTTTCTCGCGGCGTTTGAACAAGTCACGATATCCCATGGGCACCCGCGCTCGTGTGCGTAAACAAGACACTCTAAATGTCCGCCGTCAGCGGCCATGCAGCAAGTATCTCTGTTCCATGGACAGCCGTGCTCGTGTGCGTAGACCAGACACTGCAGGTGTCCTTGGCCCGCGGCGATGGTGCAAATATTTTCATCTAATGTACAACCATTCTCATGAAGATATTGCAAGCAGTCCACATGTCCCTTTGAAGCGGCCATTTCGCACAATTGCGATTTAATTGACTCGGGCACATAACCGAAGCGCGAGTGTAAATACTGCAGACAAGCGACGCGCCCATGTAATACCGCAGTAATACATAATGTGTTTAGCCAGTTCTCGGAGATGTCAATGTCTTTTAAAACATCTACCGCGCCTTCAAGAATGGCCTTCTCGGCGCTTAAAAGAGATGAAGTATGAGAGATCGAGTTCATTTTTACTGTAGTTTTTGAAGAATGATTTTACAATTCCTTTCTGCTGTAATTGCACAAATTAAAATTATGAAAAACTGTGTTGTTAATAATTTTTTCATTTTTTTAGTGATCTGTTACGGGGTTTTATGCGAAAAAAAATGACGTGCTCCCGTTCTGTTGCATTTATAAAAGCTTTATTTTGCCATACCTACCGTTGTTTATTTGTTTTGTAACTTCGCCCCCATCATGGCTTCTGCATATTTACGACCCATAAGAACTGTTATTTCTTCAACAGTCGCTAGTTCCCGTAAAATGACTGTATTTTACGAAGACGACAGTGTAGCAGAATTTTTGCTTTTCATTGTTTTATGGATATTTGTACTCTTGATATGTAAAACGTTATGCCCTGGAGTGATTCATTGAGCCTGGTAAAAGCAAGCGATTCGTGGTCTACCATAGCATAGTGTGTGTGTGTTTCACAACTTAAACAAATGGTTTTTGTGTTAGAAACAATTTATGCAGATAAATAATACTATATCAATTACAGTTTTGTAAAGACCACACAACAATAAGTACATTAAAAACTATTATTTTGCTTTTGTTTAAAAATTGCAATGCCGATTACATTTGTCACTTTAAACAAGCTTTTTGTTGAAAAAGCGCGTGAAAAAGGATTTGACGCGCAATTGATGAACATTGAGAAATACGTACCTAAGCGCACAACGTATTACGTATCGCCGGCAAATAGCCTGTGTTTTATGGATGGTGGAATTGACCACGCACTAAGTAGAGTTGTGTTTCCAGGTTGTGAAGCAGAAATTAAACGTCGAGTACAACTTTTGGGGCGAAAGTCTTTGCTCGGCAGACCATACCTGCCGATCGGTAGCTCGTTAATACTTGACGTTACCCCAACGACAAATTTGGTAGTAGCCCCAACAATGCTGCTTCCGCAAGACGTCTCTACCACCGAAAATGCTTATTACGCCACCATGAGTCTTTTGTACAATGTTTTAGTCAATAGAAATGAAGATATAAATGAAGTCGACATTTTACTAACCTCCATGTGCTGTGGGTATGGAAAAATGGCAGAAGAAGATTCACTTCGGCAGATATCAAACGCGATTAGAGACTATAGGTCTTACAACCCCATGTTTGTTTCCAATAATATCATTTACTGTGAGCCAAACTTGTACGAACAGCCCAAGCTGTATCAAAATAGCGAGTTTTTTCCTATTGCGCTAAATGATATCACCGGCTAACTTCAAACAATCGCTCTTTTACGGACGGTAAATAATTAGAAAGTCATCACATTCGTTGTTTTTCTCTTTTAATGTAAATATATAAATTCGATACATGTATTTTGGTAGCTTACATGTATAATAAATCTATTATTAAAAAAACTATTTTTTTTTGTTTTGTTTTAATTTTTTTCACATTCACAAACTTATCAAATTAATACATAATCCCCACTTTGCACGCAAAATGTTGGCGGACAATAAAAAACAAATAACTCGGTGTAAAGATAGGAAGGGTCGTTCGGCGATAAAAAAGCCGCAAACAAAGCGTCATTCGGCAGCGCAACAAAGACGCCATTCGACAGCGCAGCGAAGACGTCGTGCGGTGCAAACGATTCGACGGGGGGGCGGCGACAATGACAAGGTGCAAGCGTTTCTAAAGTTTTCAGGTGACAGAATGTATGAAACAGCGAAGTCGGCTTTGGAAAACACTTCGAAGCGCGTAAAAGAATTTTCTTCTGATTTTTTTGGGTTAAACTTTTCGAACATACGCTGCAGGTTAGATAAAAACGGTGAATTAATTGCCTCGTCGAACAATGATATAACACCCGTGTGTTATACGATAGATAATAGTAGCGCGCACGTACACGAGAAAGATCTTACAATTACTAAAATTGTTCAATTGTTTTCACAAAAACC
The DNA here is from genome assembly GCA_964036045.1 of Eutreptiella sp. 'Long Island Sound 2002'. Taxonomy (NCBI): domain Eukaryota; phylum Euglenozoa; class Euglenophyceae; order Eutreptiales; family Eutreptiaceae; genus Eutreptiella; species Eutreptiella sp. 'Long Island Sound 2002'. The sequence goes on along the minus strand of CAXIWF010001209.1, from coordinate 634,037 downwards.
AAATAGTCATCTGCGCTTATTAGCTCAGACATTGGAAACCAAAAATGGCTTGACTACTCTGCAGCGACTGTTGATAATTAAACAACTCAAGGAAAAGATTGCCGACGAACTCGACGAAACGACACTGGAAAACTTAATAGGCCTACTTGGCTGGAAGTTTAGCGATTTTGCGGAAAACGTTGCCGGCAATGAGGGAACTTATAAATTTGACCCGTGGGTGCTAAATATTTTATATAAACCAATTTCTAAAAAATGGCGGACAAATCAGTATTGCAATAAGCATTTTTGTCTCAAAATCGCATTTATTGCCGTGGTGAAAAGAATGCGATTAAATTCATTTCACTATTACCCCAAAATAGACCAATTCAGCAGCGCAATTGCAAACGCCCTCAATGCCAAACAACAGAAAAAACCTGCTCCCACAAGACCAGCAGCGGCGGCGCCTGCCCACCCGCCCGGTCCAATCGTAAATGTGTTTAACAATAATCACAACGACAAAATTGTGAAAGATGAACCAGTACCGGACCGCAACGGTGCCTCAGATCAACTAACATGAGGGAATAATTACAGAGTCACGGGCGCGCGTTGCGATTGGTCTAGTAAAGCAGTGGCCGCCGGTGATTCGAAAAACAGCGCATCGCGGTCTTCGCCGCGTAATTCCACGCCAAATATGCGCACGCTAGAGATTTGTCCAGTAAATAATCCATACGGCTCTACGCCCGACGTTCCAACCAGCAACTCTGCAATACTGCCTCCCATGTCAGATACTTTAGCAAGGTTACCGCCGCTTGATACAATGTACTGTTCAACGTGGTTGTCGAGCTGAAGTATGTGACGCGTCGAGGAAAGACAAAGCGCGACAAAGTGCCACGAATTGTCCGCGCAATTCGACTTGCCGGTAAAGTCAGCAGACGTTGCGCCGGCTTGAACTTCACAGCGGAGCGTGCCGTCAGCCTGCACGCTCAGTCGCATAAAGTTCCCGGTAACGTCTTCGCTCGCATAGAGCAGTGTGGCAAATGTGCTCGGCAGCCCGTCGAACCGGAACCACATTGCAACGGACATCGCGTCAAACGAGCCGAACAATGCGCGAGCGGCTGACGACAGTGCCATATGCGGAACATCCGTGGCAAGCGCAGCGGGCGGCAGGTATATTGTTTCTGGCCGACTTGTGGCATCAGAATCAAGTAGCGCTGCTGGCTCGTAACTCGCACCGTCGTACACTGTGGCACCGGAAATAGTTATTTCAGCCGTGACACGCACCGCTTCTGCAGAGAGCAACGTTCCAGGCGCGCGTGTAGCAGGATCCGTGGTTGCGCTGTCCGTGCGGAGCGCGGTGATTTGCGCGGCAGTCAGTGCCGGGCTGTACACTCGAAAGTCCGCAATCTCGCCATTGAATGCATTGGTAAACGTTACTGTTTCTTCCGGTTCTGCTGCTGCATTTTCACGTACGCCCACGAACACGGCGCGCAGTCCAGCCGCTTCCGGATCCGCTAGACTCGCCGCATTGCTGCTCGCAGCGTCGAAAACGGCATTGTCCAGTTGCAGCTGCATCGGAAGCGGCGTCGGACTGGTTATTACCGTTGCGCACACAAAGTGCCAATTGCCGTCGGCTGCGTTTGTTGTTGATAGCAACGTGTCTACGCTACCGACAGTTGCACCCGCCGAGGCACAGACCAGCGCACAGCTGCCGCTCGAAACATCCAAATCAATACGCACCTCGCGCGTCGCCGCGTTACTTGTTAACTGCGCCAACGTTATTCCGGCCCCACTCGACTCGGTCGTGTACCGCATCCAGAATGCAATACTAAATGAGCCCAGTGCATCTGACGCCGGTAACAGCTGTGCCGCAAATCGGCTGCAATCCAAAAACTGCGGCGACGCGGCAGTAGTATCGAGCAGCAATACGTCGGGCTTTCCGTCCCAGGTCGCCGCGTGGCTCGCTGCGCCTGCCAGCAGTCCGTGCGCCGCGGACAAGCGAGCGTCGCGTCGGATATCTGCCGCAGTTAGCAATGTCGATGGCGTTTCCGGTGCAGGCGTGACGGCCGCCTCGATCGGCGTTGCTGCTCCGGTAATGGTCGTTGCCATGTCCGCATAAAGCGCCGCGCGCTGCTCCGCAGACAGAATGGATGAGTACATTCTCACGCCAGACACGTGTCCAGCAAATCCTTGCACCGGGTAGTGCGCAGCCTGCACTTCTGCGGTTTCCGCATGCAGCAGCGCAATGTCGGACGCGGACAACAGTTCGGGAAAAAGAGCAAAGTCCGCCAATAAGCTGCGGAACGGATAACTCGCACTGCTCTCGAGCGCGTTGCGTGTACCCAGCAGCGAGCGAACCGAATCTGCGCTACTTGCTGCGTTCATTACCGCGGCTCCCGCACTGAGTACTGCGCCGGCATCGGTATCCAGCACGCCGTCGACAAACACCTCGTTGCGGCTTTCGCCCATTGTTACCGCCACGTGGTGCCAGCTGTCATCCAACACGTGTGTTTCGCTCTGCATCGATACCAGCTCGGCGCCGCCATTGTTGATAGTTACGGTTACGCCATGCGTAGTGCCCCCCGACGAGCCGTCGCGCGCAATGGCAATGCATAGCTCGGCGCCGTTTGCGGGACTGTAAAAGTGCAGAATGGTCTGCACGGTTTCGTCGTCAGACACTGTCGGAGAAGACACGGTTCCGCGAACCCAACAGCTCACCGTAAATGACTCGTGTCCGCTCAGCGATGCCCGTGTTTCGGTATTATCAAAATCCAAAAACGAATTGCGTCCGCTCTGGGAAAACTGCAAAGCCGAGCAGTCGATACAGGCACGGCCGTGCGTGGCAGCAGGAATAAGCTGAATCGCACGTTCGCGAGAGTACAGAAAGAGATCCTGCGCGGGCGACGCGGCATCCGCCGTGATGCTCTGGGTAAACACATAGCGATGCGTTACGAGTTGCGAAAACACGGTTTCCGAACCGCGCACTGGTGCTATAAAATCCTCGCCAGCCCCTACCGTTATGGTTTCCAGGTTTTCAAAGTGCGTGGACAACAGAGAGCCACTCGTAAGCGTGCGCTCCACGACGACCGTGTCGTTCACTTGTACAAAGCGGTAAAATCGTGACATGGAAAATATGATCAAGTGCCATATACTGCCGCCAGCACCGTCGTTGCCGAGTGTGTACGTCTGATACACGCTGGGCATTGATATTTGCAGCTGACTAGCGCTTCCAATGCGCAATCCTAAAACTATATCGTTGGCACTGTCTTCCGATGCGCCTCGCTTCGCAAAGTACGTTAAAAATCCCTCCGCGGCGGGATCTGCGTCCGGTTTAAACCAAAAACTCATGCTGAACTCGTCTTGTGCCTCGGCAAAAATGCGAGCAGCGCTGCTGCCAAAGTCCAACAGCGGTGGCGGCGGAACTTCTTCTTCTTCTGCAGGAACTCCGCCGCCGCTGCTGCTCATCGTCACAACTTCAGGCTTGTTCAGCAGCGACGAAGAGAACTGCGCGCCATTGCGCAACACGCCGTTGCCAGTGGAAACTATTGCGGACGATCGAATTCCGGCCGCGGTAATGCCAAGCACTGGAAACAACGGCGTACCCGCCGAGTTCGAAATAACAATCCAGCTATCACGGCTGAAACTAATGTCGTCTTCATCTTCTCCTATCGCAGCCGCCGCTTCTTCAGTCAGATCGGGCTGCTGAACAAACATAATGCGCACCACGCCGCCGCGTTGCCAGCCGTCGGACTCGCTGCGGAGCTGCAGCACTTGCTTATTTGCATTGTGATTAAATCCAGGGTCGTATCGCACTTCCGCAATGCCCGTTTGCAAAACATTGATAAACATGAGTACTTGACCTGCGCGACCCTGTGGCAGGTTGTACAGGCCAGCCGTTGATACAATGATAACGCCGCCAGTTCCGTAGACCTGTGGGCCGAGAAAAGTAGTCTCTGAGTCGAGTACCGTCGGAGGAATCACGAGTGGCGCATTGATCTGAAAACCAGGTAAGGCCGCCGTTGCGTCCAGCGCATCGGCCTGGCCAACCGTGAACCCACTTTCAAACCGAGCCGCACCGGATACTGATAACCCTGCCGAAAACACCGCTTCGGCGGCACTCACCGTAAGCTGCCCACTGCCGGCATCGTCGCCGAACGTGCTATTGCCTGAAAAGTCACAGGTCCCCGACACGCACAAGGTGCCGGTCACGTCGCAGTCCCCGTCTATCGTAACCGTTCCACTTGTTGAACAGTTGCCCGCAACATCTACATCGCCACCGACAATTAGGTCGGATGTAAACTGCGCGCTGCCCTGCACAGTGCACAAGGCCGTTCCGCTGCTGCCACTGCTCCCGCCGATTTGGCAGTTTCCGTCGACCGTGAGCGCCGGTACGCTGCTGCTGCCGCCGCTGTCCCCGACGAAGCGAGCGGCACCGTGCACTTCGAATACATCTGCATGAACGTCCACGGTGCTTGCACTCGGCTGAAGCGCGTTGCCGATAATCATTGCCGATCCGTTTGCCGCCAGCTCGCCGGATACCTGCAAGTCACCCTGTAAAATAGTGCTCCCGCGTACTTGCAACATGGTAAGACTCTCTTGCACAATTTGCGCGGGCCCCACGGTGCACGCGCCTTCAACACTGAGTTCGCCGCCAACCGATACCGTGCCCTGCCCGGTGTGAATAAGGTCACCGTGCACCAATGCGTTTCCGGCAATGGTACAGGCGCCATCTACACTTGCGTCGCCGGCAATGGCTAAATCGCCGCTGAAGTCGGCCGTGGATCGGACCGTCAACGTAGAATCGTCTCCTCCTCCTTCCGGTCCGATTATGCACTCGCCGAGAAACTCGGTGCGCGATTCGCTGTCGTTCAGCGCAAAGTTTCCGGACAACACGGTTGTATTTCCGCGCACTATCACTTCGTTGTCGGAGCTGCTTCCCAAATAGCAATCGCCGCCAAACGTGCTGTCCCCTGTTACGCGCAGATCGCCATCGGAAATTTGCAATGTCCCGTGCACGGTGCACATGCTGCCAGCGTCCAGCGTACCAAGCACTGCCGAACCGTGTGCGGTAAATTTGCTCGTCATGGACTCAATCACCAAGTCTCCCGCCGTCAACATGGTATCACTTCGCACCGTGAGTTTGTTCGCGGCCGTGGTCCCAATCGTGCAGTCTCCCGCAAACACCGCGCTTGACGTCTCGAGCGGCATTATCAAATCTTTGCGCATGTTCGTATTGCTGTACATTACCAATTCGCTGGCACCCGGCGATTGCGCGCTGCCAATGATGCAACTGCCTTCAATCTTTGTCAACGAGTCGTCGCCAGATACCTCAAAGCCGCCTTCGCTAACGAAAGACGTGGCCACTTCCATGTCGCCGTTCACGCTACAGGTGCCCATGATCTGTGCATCGCCCGCCACTGTTACTTCACAGTTACTTCCAAAGTCCGCAACTGCATTCACGTTCATCGTGTTGCCCGCACCAGCGGTACCCACTGTTACGTTGCCAAGGAGATTTACCGTCGACGAAACGTCTTGGACTAGTAGATTGCCAGAAGTCAAACGCAAGTCGCCGCCACTAATGTCGACTGCAACCGGCGCGCCGGCGCTTCCCAAGGTCGTTGGACACTCGGCGCGAAACAGCGCGCCGGAAACATTCACCGAGCAGTCGTTAAAAGTAGTCGCACCGTGCACCGCAAGGACCGACTGCACGCCCTCTTCGCCGATGGTGCAGTCTCCGGCAATGGTACAGTTTCCATCAAGGGCAAAGGACTCCGTGGTAATGGTCGCCGAGTTCGCCGCAATGGCAACGGTCGGTCCGCTCATTTGTACCGCGCCGCTTACTGAAAATGCATTTCCCGAAAACTGCACATCGCCGCCAAGTAAAGTAGTTTGTCCGTTCACGGTGAGCGTCGTGGGTGCAGACTCCGTGCCAATTGCGACGGCGCCGTTTAGCGTAGTCTGCGAGTTGCTGCTGCTAACCGAAAACAGGTCGCCGAGCACACTGGCATTGCCGTTGATTTGCAGTTGTTGCGCGTCAGTTGCGGCATCGTCGTGTCCAATGACACAGGCGCCAGTCTGCAGCAAGTCGTGCACGTTCAGCGCGTTTTCAAACGTTGCAGTGCCATCAACTGACAATGAACCGCTTACGGTGGCGTTTCCGGAGGTAACGAGCTGGCCATCAATATGCAACGAGTTGGAAATGAAGTCGCCAGACGATACTTCAAACCGGGCAATCGGATCCACCGTGGTTCCTGCCGCAAAATCGCCCCCCACGGTCAGACCGCCAGTGACCGTCACATCGCTTTGCAAAGTGCACGTGTCGGCGATTATCGCAACCGTGCTTCCTGCCGAACCAAGCGCTACGTCTCCGCTAACCGCGAGGCGAGAGCCGTCACCGGACAACGTCAAGTCGCCAGCAACAGTAACGCCCCCTGGTCCAGTTGCGACAACGGGTCCTTTAAACTGTGCAGCGCCATCAACAGTCAGTGCGCCATCAATCTGCACCGCGGGCGGCGGCAACGCTTCAATTCCTTCTTCTTGCGCGCCGGCGGCCACCGCCTGCGGATCGGCAGTAATCTGCACGGCCGCGTTGACCGTCAGCGTATCGGATGCGGAAGTGCCAATGACGGTCTCGCCAGTAACATCAACGTTGCCGGCAATTACACACTCGGCTCCAGCCTGCACCAAAAGACCGCCATGAACCGTGTGCACATGGTCTTGCTCGGCAACGCCGAGTGTAGCATCGCCTTCCACCGTGCAAGAACTATTTACCGTAAGTGCTCCGTCTACCGTAACCGCACCAGCAATGGTCATATCATCAGAAACGTCGCAGTCTCCATCAAGAATCGTTTTTCCAGTGACACGCAACGCGTCCTCGTTCTGATCAGGTGCGGTTACGATAACTGACCCGGCGGCCACGGTCAACGTCGCAGGCTCAACGCTGTCCGCAGTGCCAATCGTACAGTCGCCCAAAATATCTACGCCGCTGTTACAAATCAGATCATTCATTTCCAGCGCGCCGTCTACGGTAAGCTGTCCATCAATTTGGGCACCACCGTGTACCGTCAATACGGGAGGCGTCGTCGAGTCTGTAATAGCTTCGCTGTCCCCAATAATGAGTTGGCCAGCTTCAAAGTTTTTCTGGAAGGTGACTGTCGACGACGTGTCCGTTCCCAAGACCGCGTTTCCGTGAACAACGAGGTCGGATGTAACTTCCAAATTGCCATCTTGGATGACTGTGTTACCGCCAATGCTGAGAAGTGAATCAATCGTACAATCGGCCGACAGCTGCAGTGGACCATTTATAATAGTAGTTCCCTGCAACTCCGCTGTTCCAGAAACGGTCAGTTCATTATCGATATTCCAGTTCCCTTCAAATGTCACCGAGTCAGTGGCGGTCATAGCGATCGTGTCTGCGCTGATACTAGCTGCCGCAGCATTGACTGAAAAACTCGACACGGGTGCAGCTGACGAACCCACCTGCACGTCTTGCAAAAATGTGGCATCGTTGTCCACCGTAAGCTCGCTGTTTACATTGCACGTGCCTGAGTTTACCGTAAACACCGTAGAAGCAGAAGGCTCGGGAGTTCCAATGGTGCAGTCTCCCAGCAAACGAACATGTGACGATTCATTTGCAACGGTTAAGTCACCGTGCAGCACGGTGGCGTTTCCGGAAATAGTAATAGTGCTCCCGGGGTCAGAATTGCCCAATGTCGCGTTTCCAGCAACGGTCAGTTCGCCGGTCACGCCAAGGTTTCCTGCAAACGTTGCAGACGCGCAATTCACTGTGAAATCTGTCGGGTCTGCGCTCGGGTCTGGGTCACCAATTGTGCAACTGCCGTCAATGATGGTATTTCCGGAAACGTGCAGATTGTCTGCCAGATTCATACCTCCCCCGCTTACAGTGAGCGCCGCAGACCCGGCTGCTGCTGCAGCAGCATTATTATGTACCGTCACATTGCCATTTAAACTAACGTCGCCATTCGTGACAGTAACATCTCCATCGGTAATCAGCATGTCGCGCGTTGCAATTGTCAGCGCCTGGCCGTCGTCGTTTTGCAAGGTGCCGATTTGCACACTGTCTTGAAACGTCGCGGCACCAACGACAGTCAGGCTTTCGTGAAACACTGCACTCGAGCTGACCGTAAATTCCCCGACTGGAGGATCGGCATCGGCGACTCCGACCGTGCACTGGCCGTTTATATTCACCGGGCCGTCCAGGGTAGTAGCTCCGGTGATGGTCGTCGTCTCGGTATCAATAACCAGCTCACCGGGCGCACTTGCGGTGCCAACGACTACGTTTTCTAGGCTGCTTTCGCCGCCTCCTGTAACTGTAAAGTCGCCAGATGTAACGTCGAGACGGCCACCGGAAACAATTAAGCTCGGCGTTTCCGCTTCACTGTCGCCGCCAAACGTTACGTCGCCAGTAAAGATCGCGTTGCCGGTAACTTCGAGCTTGCCGCCGTCGGCAATAGTAATGTCGCCAGTCAACGACAGCGTGTCAGCGGAAGCGGACAGTTCTGGTGCAGACAAGTCAAACGCATCGGTAGCGTGTATTGAAACGGCAGTCGCGCTAGTCGCACGAAAGTCATCTGCAAAAACATGCACGGGCGTTTCCGCTGAGCCAATGGTGCATTCGCCCGATAGAACAGTTTGTGCAGTTGGGTCGGATTGCGTTAGCTGTGCGCATGTTACGGAACCTAGAACAACAAGGTCCGCCGGGGCCGACTCGCTGCCAATGGTGCAGTCCCCGCCAATAGTGCAATCCCCGCCAACGGACAAATCACCTGTCACTTCGAGCGACGCCGGGCTCTGCTCGGTACCAATAGTTGCCCCACCAACCAGTGCGGCACCGCCCGTGACAGTTAACCCAGACAATGCCGCAAGTTCGGCAGAACAGGTGAGTGGCCCTTCTATGGAAACCGCACCGGCAAACGTACTCTGCGCAGACGCAATCTGCAAGATATCAGCGCCTTCGACGCGCAAACCACCGTGAAAACGAGCCGGACCGTGTACCTCGAGCGCGTCGTTGGTAGTAGTAGTTCCAGCATCGTTTCCGTCGCCAGTCGGCGGCTGGCCAATGACACAGCTGCCTTGAAACTCAACAAGACTGTCTGCTCCCGTCTGTAGCGTGTTATTTGCGCCAAGAATTTCAATCACCGACGATTCTCCTTGAAACGACACGCCGCCGTGAAATACTGCGTCAGAATACACGTTTAGAATAGGGGGTGGCGTCAGATCCGGGTCAGTAGGAGGAGGATCCTGCTCAGTAAGATCCTGCTCAGTTCCAATCGTTACATTTCCACTGAGTGTAACGTCGGTAAACGAATCGCACACTAACTGGCCCGACACATGTACACTTCCATTGATTTCGGTCAACCCGGTGCAGGTCAGATTTCCACCCACGCTTACGGTTTCGTCAAATGTAGCAGGTCCGTGTACGGTTAGCCCGGTGGTTCCCGAAATGGATAATCCTCCGTGAAAGTTCGCCGCGGCGTACACTTCCCACTGCTGTGGGTCTGAGTCGGCATCGCCAAATACCACGTGCGGAACCAAAAACCTGACCGCGTCTTGGCTTTGCACAATAAAGCTAGACGTGGTGCATCGTAACGTGGCGTCAATTTGCGCGCCTGCGAGAAAGTGTGCCGTATCATTGACAGTAATCGTGTTCACCGTGAGGCTGTCTTCGAAATGCGCCGCACCTTCGACGCGCAGATCGCTTGCCGTTTCCAGTCCGCCTTGGAGCAACATAGCGCCGTCGCATGTCAGGTTTCCACGCACATGTGCGTTCTGCACGGAAAAAAGCGGAACCGGTGTCGATGAATCGGTCGGTAGCAGTTGCTGAATACTTCCGCCAACGCTCAAATCGGTTTGCACGTTAACGCTCTCGGCAGTTAGCTCAGCGATCACTGCGCCAGTGCGGTCAATGTACCGGTCTGGGCCGAGGTAAATTTTACCGCCCTGATCCATGTATATGCCAGCGCTGGCGGCCGCGCCGGCTGTGAATGAAAAGTTGCAGTCCCGGAACGCAGAGTCAATAATGCCGCTGCCGGCTGCACCCGGTAGTACCTGCAGTGTTGCGCAATGGCAGTTTTCAAGATACGCCTTTTCTAACACACTCAGCTGGTACTGGCTTGCAAACTGCTCATCGATTGAATCCATGGTGTCTCCGTGATTAAGCAGATCCGCGCTTAACACGAGCGGTTTGTCGGTGTGCAAAAACGTCGATCCCTCCGCATTCGAAACTGCCTGCAAGTACCGCTCCTTGCCAAACTGCAGCGTGCGGCGCAAATCGTCCCCCGTGAGTGTTTGCGACTCGTCCGCGTTGGCCGGGTCGTTTGCATCTGCAGAACTTTCCAGAAACAGAATGTTCGTCTTGGTTGAAAACACCAGTGCGTCGTACACAACGAGCTCGTTGAATCTCCCGACCGTGCTGGAGGCCAAATTGTATGCATACTGCAAAGAGTCGCGTGACATTACTGTTAAGAATAGTATGTATATTGTGTGTGTGTTTTTGTTTGTGTTTCGTTTTCGTTTTTGTTACTTCAAAGAAATGTACAAAGTAATCGCCTACTACGAAACGCGAGTTTAAATTGGAATTCACTTTTTTCGTTGCACACGCGCGCGGTGAAAACAATTTAACTGTGCAAAGAGACATCTACTGTGTTTTTTTGTTACAAACGGAGACACAATATTTACAAACCCAGGTACATATCACGTTGGTACTACACAAACTCACGCGGTTACTTATACGTCATGAAGGGGTACTTATTTCGCCATGCACGCGGAGAAGATGCAGACGCACTGCGCGTATTTGTTCGCGCGATTTGATTGATTGACAAACTGTGTATAAACGACCCGTCTGAAAGGCCTAATAACTTGAGCGCATCGAGTGTTTTCTCTTCTGACGCAACGTCGTCATCGTCGGTAAGCGCGCGCACAAACTCACTGGGGCACCGTACCAAAAAGTCTTTTTCAAAAGCAATGCGCATCTGCCCTTCTTCGCTACTGTAAATTCCTTGCGCCACGCAACATTCAATGTCACGTATGCGTTGTTCCAGCGTGTCCGCAAGTTGCGGAGTACGTTGGCCATGGAAAAACCCGTATTCACTGCAATTCTTACAGTGAGATTGCATTTTGCGGCGAAACGCATATGCAGTACTCATTTCAAACTTATCTTGCTCCTCTACACCGAGCAGCTGTTCTGCAATAGAGATATCATTATTTTCGTGTACCATAGTTTTTTATGTTTGCTTCTGTGCATTCGTAGACAACAAAACAAAAAGTATATTGTATTGTTCAAAAAAAATAAAATTATTTTTGTTATAAAAACAAGTGAGTACTTTATCTTTTTTTTATTTTTTTTTACAAAACAAATCTAATGTTCACTTTTTCAAGACCTTGTCCTTGAAATGTACAACTGGTAGATTTATTATTGTAAATCCTTTTTCGGGCACTTCTCGTTTTTTTCTGTACGTCTTTCTCTCGTACTTCTTGTTTTCTTCTCGCGCGTCTTCTTCTCGTGCGTCTTCTTCTCGCGCGTTTTCTTCTCGCGCGTCTTCTTCTCGTGCGTCTTCTTCTCGTGCGTCTTCTTCTCGCGCGTCTTCTTCGTCGTCCTTGTCGTTTTTTTTCATGCAGAGCAGTTCAAGCATTCTTCGACTTGGCGAGACTGCGCCGGTGCCGCCAGTGTGAACTTGTGTGCGGCGCTGACTGGACGGGTATGCAGGTAGTACATGCCGGTTTTCAACCCGCGATGGTATCCGTAGAAGTGCATGCTAGACAGCTGGTTGAAAGTCGGTGTTGCCAGATAGAGATTGAGCGACTGGCTTTGACAAACAAACCGTCCGCGGTCAGCGGAGTAGTCGATGAGTACGCGCTGGCTGATTTCCCAGACCGTTTTGTAAAGGTTCTTGATGAAAGTAGGGATACCGGGCATGTTGCTTACACTGCCATCGTTCTTGCGCAGCTCGTCCTTGATCGCGGGCGTCCATAGTCCGAGCGACACTAGGTCTTGCATCAAGTACTCGTTGACGACGTAAAATTCCCCCGCGAGTGTTCTGCGCAGATACACGTTGGACGTGACCGGTTCGAAGCACTCGTTGTTGCCGAGGATCTGGGCGGTCGTCGCAGTCGGCATGGGTGCAACAAGCAGCGAGTTGCGCGCGCCGTGCTGCATGAGTTCGGCTCGCAGTGCTTCCCAGTCCCAGCGTCCAGACATGGGCGGCGCAGATGCGCCACGCGAAAGGTCGAGTGCTTCCGCGGCAGTTTCTGGACTGCGTCGCCGCTCGCCACGGCGCTCTTCTTCCCACATGTCAAACTGAAACAGTCCGCGCGACAGTGGACTGCCCTGGTAGCTCGAGTACGCGCCGCTTGGCTGATCCCAGTCGACACCCTCTTTCCACTGTATTTCATCAAGAAGATCGAGCGCCTGGCACGCGCACTTCTGTAGCTCAGTGCCTTTCTCCTCGGTATCGGCGATGAATTGCCAAACTTCTGAATCGAAAATGACGCGACCACCAGAAAGTAGCCGTTTCGCGCCCAGCTCGCGTGCGCGTGGAAACACTTCGGTTGTCAGCGTATTCAGCGCGACAGTGCGACGAGCGGCGAGTTTGATTGACTCACGCATAGCGCCGTAGTAAATGCTTTCGAAAATGTCGCTGTTGATCTTGCGCGCTTCATCGCTGTCAAAAGCGATGCGCATTTTGAAAAACACATCGGCGAGACCCTGCACGCCGATACCAATCGGGCGATGGCGTTGGTTGCTGCGCTGCGCCTGTGGCGTCGGGTACGTGGTTACGTCAATCGTGCGGTTCAAGTTGCGAGTTACGGACGATGCAATGTCGGCGAGGCGCGCGTGGTCGATCTCCATGTTGAACTCCGCAAGCAGCGCGTCATATCCGCCCACTAGAACGCCATCGACAACGATTTGCGGAAACGTAATGGTCTGTTCTGCCTCTTGTTCTTCGCGTCGTTGGTCCGGCTGACTGCACAGTGCGGGAAAGACATGCGTGCGAAAGTGGCTTCGCTGCTCGTCGGTGTCGTACTTGCAGTGCTGCACCGTGCAGCAGTCAACTGCGCCGTCTTCCACGATGCGCCGTTCGAGCATGCTCACGGCAAGCGCGCAGTACATACATCCATCGCGCGAGTGCACGATTACGCTGCGACAGTCGGCGAAGCTGCGTCTTGGGCGCAGCGCGCCTGGCAGACTAATGCTGGACAGATTGCACACGGCGGTTTCCTCGCTGTCCGAGTACTCGATTATTTCGGAACAAAGATTGCTTGAGCGAATCGTGCCCAAGTTCTGCTGATTGCTCTTTGCGTTGCACGCGTCCTTGTAGAGAATGTAGGGCGTGCCGGTCTCCATTTGCAGTTCGAGCGCCGTCTTCCAGATGCTTTGCGCCGAAACGCGCTTGGCGCCAAAGCCGCGCTGCTCATAGAACAGGTACCGCTCTTCGAACGCGCGGCCATGCAGATCTTCCAGGCCCGGGTTGACGCTGGGCTCAAGCAGTGTCCAGTGCTCGTCTTTCTTGACGCGCTCCATGAACAAGTCCGGTACCCAGAGCGCGTAGAACAGGTCGCGAGCACGCATGTTTTCCTCTCCGTGGTTCTTCTTCAGCATCAAAAAGTTTTCAATGTCTGGATGCCAGGTTTCAAGATACACCGCAATTGAGCCTTTGCGCTTGCCGCCGCCCTGGTCCACGTAACGCGCCATGTCGTTGTAGACGCGCAGCATGGGTACGATACCGTTTGACGTGCCGCCGGTTCCGGAAATGTAAGCGCCCTGGCCGCGAACCGAGTGCACATTGATACCAATGCCCCCGGCGCTCTTGGAGATCATGGCACACTGCGTTAAATTGTCGCAAATTCCGGAAAGCGAGTCGGGAACGGCCCCGAGCAAAAAGCACGAAGCCAGTTGGCCGCTCTGCAGTCCGGCATTAAACAATGTCGGCGTGGCGTGCACGTAGCAGCGTTCAGACAGTTCGCGGTACACACGCGAGACCTCTGCCATATTGCGGCCAAACAGTCCCACCGCGACGCGCAAGAACAGGTGCTGCGGGCGCTCCATAAGTCGACACCCAGCCGGCAGCGCCTGTACAAAACGGCGCGCGTCTTCCGCGGCCGAATTAATTGCTGCTTGTAACTCGGACGACTCCGCAGCGGTGTCGTCGGCAAGAGCAGCAGGAGGAGAGAGTGCGTTAAGTTCGGCCGCGTGCGTAAGCAAGTAGCTACGCACGAGCGTGCAGATGCCAAAGTACGAAAACGCGTAGTCGCGCTGATCTTGCACGAGATCGTCGAGGAACTTGGCATTTTCGCGCACAATGTGCAAGTAGTCTTTGCGAAACAGCGGCGCCGCGCCAACTGCGGCAAGTGCGGCAAGGCGCTCAGTAACTTCCGAAAAGCGAGAGCAGTGCATGGTGTTCTTGTGCAAATTCGAAATTGCGATGCGTCCGGCCAGGTGCGCATAGTCCTTGTGTTCGACCGCCATACTGGAGCAAATCTTAGCGGACACGTCATCCAGCTCGCACGTCGTTACTCCAGCGTACACGGAGCCAGATACGCGCTGCGCAACATGGGTAACGTTCACACCGGTCAGCGTCGGTGCCATGTTGCGCAGCGTACGCAGCCGTTCCAGTATTTTATCAAACGACACAGGACACGTACGCCCGTCGCGCTTGCGCACCCACATCTCGCCCTCACCATTACTATCGCTTGAAACAAAAGAAGCCATTTGTGCGTTGCAGAAACCAACTGAAAAAAAGAAAACGTGTTAAAAGAAAAGAGTCAAGTCTGTTTTTTTCTGTAAGCCTTCATTCATTGTTGGGCTCTATTAATTCTACAAAAGTACTTTTGTGAATATGTATATACATTCACTTTTTTAATTACCAAGAAATAGGCATTGGGCGTGTACTACGTTTGTATTGTAAAGACACCATGTCCTGATCATATTGGCACGGTAACTTCAAGTACTCGCCCGGTCGGCGTTTGTGGCAATAATTCAGCCCATGTGCTCTGCCGTGCAGCGGCAGTCAGTAGTAAATGAACCGGCCGAGCAGTACTTGCGGCATGCCGTGTGATGTGTAAATACGCGTCGAGAGAGCTATCAATTTGAATGTAGCATCCGGCGTCGTCGATGCACATTGATTCGGCGAGTTGCATAAACTTGCTGCCCGGAACCGGTACAGGTCCGCGCATGCCATGCGCTTCCTGTGTAAGCGAAACGGCAAGTCTCACCAGATCAAATGCTGGATTGGGAGCAATCACGTGCGGCGAGGCTCCGCCATTTTCATCGTCGCTGGAAATAGACAATGCGCGCACATATTTTCCGCGCAATGGTGGAAAAGCTTTTTCGTCGTTGTTACCCGACAACTTGTACGGAAAGGTGTGCTGCGAGTACGCATCGCCACCTGGTGCGTATACGGAGCCCATTATAAACTGAGTGCGCAACGAAAACGTAGCGCGACCAAAATCTAACAGTTTCACAATTTGGCCGTTGTACGTCGGTATGCAAATGGTATGTTTTTCGCCGGTTTCTTCGCAAACTAGCGTATACCGAATACTATCATACTCGGTACGCACAAACATGACGTTGTCCGTGTGCAGGTCGTTGTGCACCATCCCAAATCGGCTTTGCATGGTCGCCAGTGCAGCGCATATTTGCAAGAGCACTGAAATCCACTTGCGGTCATGCGCGCGCACCACCGCACAGCGGCGGAACCACCCCGCGCGTCGACGTTTGGCAAACCGAGAAGCAATATCGCGAAGCTGCGTTTCGGCTTGTGAACAATCGCAATCAAACGCGCTCGTCATGGTACCCCCGTCTGCTGATTGCATAAACAACACCTGACACGGCATGTTCTTTATGATTAGCATCTCGCGCAACGATTCCTGCGAAAAATGTTCAGAAGATACGCCAGTTGCCACTGTATTGTTACCATCGTCCATTGCAGTATCGACTTCAACTGTAGACAGACCCAGACACAGCGAAGACAGATCAATTGTGTCTACCGCAGCAATACTATCGGTGTTGGCATGGTCGTCGTCAGCAGTATTGGCGCCAGACGGAAGACCAGACGGCAGACCAGACGGAAGAGTAGCGGTAGTACACGTCACATCCGCTGCGTCTTCGGTTTTGATCGCGGTATACGCCAAGAGTTGCGCAATGTCGTCCTTTTGTAATTCAGATTCTCCGTCTTCCGAAAGCACGTCTTCACTTTCGTAGCAGCTGTCATCGTCGTTTATTATAAACGGGTCCGTATCATCGTCTCTAGCAGCAGTTAGGCCCAGTAAATCTTCCATGTCGAGATTGGGCAACTGTGCGTCAGAGGGGTATCGGCCTTTTACCGATGAGCCATCGCGTGCCAACTCGATTTGAAACTTGTCCCACTCCAAAGTGCGCAATCCTTTTACAAACGTAGGAAATGACTCTAGTTCTTCTCCAAACTCATACATGTCGACGTAATAATTTGGCACCGAAGTCCACGCTGTGCCATAGCAATCCAGAAAATGCGGGCCCAGTCCAGATACAACTATAGAAGCAACGGCTTCTGTGTACGCGGAGTTTATTGGAGAATACACATCACGACGAAGCCGGTCCGCAGCAATGCCCGTTTCTTCACGGAGCTGGTCCGCAAAATCCGCACGCAGGGTGGGATATTTTTTAGCTACAATACTCTTTGCAGACAACAGTGGAATGAACTTACGAAAAATACGAACCGGTTCGGAAGAAGCAATTGCAGTATATTCTCCTGTAAAATTTGAAACGTCCCAGGGCGGAATTATACCTTTTTCGTCGTCTTCGTCTTCTTCGTCTTCGTCGTCTTCGTCGTCTTCGTCTTCGTCTTCGTCGTCTTCGCCGTCTTCTGTTTCGTTGTCTTCGTTTTCTTTTTCGCCGTGTTTTGTTTCGTTTTCTTTTTCGTCGTGTTCTTTTTCGTCGTGTTCTGTTTCGTTTTCTTCTTCGCCGTTTTCTTCTTCGTTCTCACTTTCAGTTTCCCAGCAGGTTTCGCCTACTTCGGGAATAACATCTGGTGGAGCTGGAAAGATTTCTTCATCAGTGGGCAACTGAATTTGAAGCGCAGTCAGCAGCGACGGCTTCGCACAGTCAGAAAGCAGTAGTTTTTGGTACGCTTCGGCCGCGCACAGTCCTGGTCGAAGGGAAGACGAAGGCGACGGCTCAGCGAACACTTGCGTATCGCTTAAAACCACACACGTTTGTTTTTGCAGAGATTTTGCCAAAAAAGTTATGTTTTCATGAACCGTACGGTTCTTGGAGTGGTCGGCTGTTTGCATGTTCGTTTGTTTGTTTCAAAATATTCGTGTTGTTTGAGCAAAGAAGAAAGTAATTTGTTCGGTGCGAGTTTTTTTTTCTTAAAAAGCTATTCGTGGCTTTACTGCACCCGGTTTTAAACGTACAGAAAGCCGAGATCTTTCATAGATTTACAATCTCCAGTTAAACAGTATAGCATGTGTCGTCTTGCACAAAAATACCCGCGAGTGTGCAAACGAACCAAACGAAACAAGTTGTTTTTTTAAAACAAACAAAAAAACAGCGTTTATTTGTGTAATACTGAAAAAGTAATAATCTTGAGACTGATTGATTTGCGACAAACTACTCGCTTATTATATATTGATTTGTTTTCTTGTAAAATTGAACTCATTGTTTCTGTTTGTTTTTTTGTTGATCTAACTTTTATTTTTCCGGTGATGAATAATAGCTCGGTCGACGATTGGTTACAAAACCGTGGAGTAGTTTCAGTATACGATCCGCCATCTGCTCTGTTTGATGCGCGCGCCGATTTTGAACGCACCGCACTTGAACGGCACGAAGCGGCGCAGCGGCCATGGGAAACCAATGTCGTTGGCTCTCGACATGGCAACAATACGGCATTGGACTGGGCAATGGGCGATTCTAATCAGCCCTGGTCGACCAGCGAACGCGGCGATGGCGTGTGGAGCCTAGCGGGCAATTTTGTTCCACTCAGTGAATTTGGGCACAATAACCAAGTGCCGTTTTACAGAGGCGCAGAGCCACCGGGACACGCCGGCATGACGCGCTCATTGGAAATGTTTAGCGGCGCGAGCGAAGACATGCCAGAGCTAAAAGAAAAGGTTGCGCAGAAGCCGCTCTTTGCTCCGGCGCATAACACGGGCGTCTACAACGAAGCGGCTGATTTGGCTGCTGAAGAAGCTGCACGCACCCGATACATTCCGTCGCGCATGCAACAGGGCGTGTTGCCGTTCAAGCAGGTGCGGGTGGCACCGGGCATTGGTCTGGGCTACACGACCACTGGTCACACGGGATTTGACTACGACTCGCGCGATTCGCTGCACTTTAAAACGGTCGACGAGCTGCGGCTCAAAGGAAACGCGAAAGTGTCGTTGGCTGCCGTTCCTGGCGCGCCATCTGCCATGAACAAGAGCGGCGCCGCGGTCGACATTAGCGGCGAACTAACGCAGCGCGGTGCGCCACGCGTGTTCGAAACGCCCGTTGAAGACTTAATTCCGGGCCGCGCCGGAAACAGTCGCCAGGTGCCGCGGTCAGCAGTTCCAGAGCGACACACTGCCCGCGAAGACGTGGGCTATCGACCGCAGTTTGGCCCGGCCTGGTCGAAGCTTGTCAGCAACGATCAGTGGCGCGATGTACACATGGCAGGCCCAAAGCGCGAGCCGCTGCTGCGCAGCACTGGGCTCGGCGCCGCATACCGGCCCGACAAAGCGCCGATTGGCGACCACGGTCGTTCAGGCACGCAGGTCCCTGACACACAGCGTGGAATACACGACGACAAAGAATTTGGACTAATTTCGTCCCTAGTTTCCGCAGTCAAGTCGGCATACGCGCCGGTGCTCGACATTTTGCCTGCAACGCGCAAACAGGAATTGTACGAGCACGGCCGCCACGAAGGCGGTAATCCGCACGCACTTGTTGCGCGCCCAGTGGCGATTGACCCCGAAGCTCGCGCGCGCACGACGCTCAAGGAAACGAATATTCACAATACGCACGAAGGCCATGTGGGAGCCGAGCAGGGTCGCGGATCGATAGTTATTGACCCTGAGGCACGGGCGCGTACCACACTGAAAGAGACGACTATCCACAATACGCACGAAGGCCACGTGGGAGCCGAGCAAGGCCGGGGTGCGATAGTTATTGACCCCGAGGCGCGGGCGCGTACCACGCTGAAAGAGACGACTATCCACAATACGCACGAAGGCCACGTGGGCGCCGAGCAAGGTCGCGGAACAATAGTTATTGACCCCGAGGCACGGGCGCGTACGACTCTGAAAGAGACAAATATCCACAATACGCGCGAAGGCCACGTGGGCGCCGAGCAAGGTCGCGGAACGATAGTTATTGACCCCGAGGCGCGCACGCGTACCACGCTGAAAGAGACGACTATCCACAATACGCACGAAGGCCACGTGGGCACCGAGCAAGGTCGCGGTGCGATAGTAATTGACCCCGAGGCGCGCACGCGTACGACGCTGAAAGAGACGAATATCCACAATACGCACGAAGGCCACGTGGGCGCCGAGCAAGGTCGCGGTGCGATAGTTATTGACCCCGAGGCGCGCACGCGTACCACGCTGAAGGAAACAAATATCCACAATACGCATGAGGGCCACGTGGGACAGACTACGCGCCGACAGTTTGTAGTGCACGCTTCGGCAGTGCCCCTCGCTACAACGAAAGAGCTGCTGCTGGACGTGGACAGTGAAAAGTCGCGCAATGTAGCCCCGGGGCACACGCGTGCGATGATGGATCGGGCGCGCGAAGACAAAGCGAAGCGCACGATGCGCGAAGTGAACCCGGACAATGACTACGTGGCCCCGGTGCAGCAAAGTTCGGGAGGCGCAAACGCGGTGCGGATTCCGCACAAAGCACGCCCGACGCAACGCGAAATTACTTCGGACAGTCCGTATACGGGTGCATCGGGTGGCGGCAAAGCTGGTGCAATGGGCGCGTACACGATTCTGGACGCAACGCCTGACCCGACACAGCGCGATCTGACCGGCGAGGATGAACGCACCGGACCAGTTGCGCCGGCCGCTCGTGGTTCTGCTGCCACGGCGCCGGTCCTCGTGCAGGAACCGTGTGACAAAAAAAGCCAGGTGGTAGACATGCAGCATCGCGCGCCGACCAATTCCGGCCCAAAGCGCGCACTGAGTGCCGCCGAAGCGGCGCCTTTGCCTCCTACCGCGCGAACTGCTGCACCTGAGCGGCTATCTCCAGCAGACGACGACCACGCTGTGGTGGAGCGCGCAACGGTCTCGGCACCGTATGCATGCGCACTGGCGGCACAGCGCACCAGAGAACCGCGCACCGGACGAGATGAGTCCGAAATAGTGCACGCCGTTCAGCAGCACGTCGAGGACATGGCTAGCAAAAGCGCCAGTGGAACCGGAAGCTACGTGTTTCTTGACGAAGAAGACGGTGACAAGGGCGAAAATAAGGCCCAAAATGAAACAAAACTACCAAATCTTGCAAAAAGGGAAAAGCTGACATTGTCTTAACTTAAAAAATACTGTAAACTTCTATTATTAATTGTCGACTAAACTACACATTTTGTTCTGTATCTACATATACCGTTAATAATGGAAAATATTCTGGCAGCGTTTATTGTCGTTGGTTCTGCTTCTGCTGTGGCCGTAGGAATTGCAGGTCTTAACGGGGGGCTTAAAACTGGAGAAATTATATTAAACACAACTTTTAAAACGGTTGAACGCAATGAAAAAGAAATAAAAAATTACGAAACCATTGAGCCTTTGCAACAACAAGCGAAATCAATTTGCAAGAAATGGACTAAGAGCGCATGTGATTGCCCAGACGATATAATTGCATTCATACGCATATACGCACAGCAGCGTGCAGTGACAAAGTTCCCATATCACAAAGACTTGATTAGCGTAAACCAAAGCAGACGGGATAAAAGAGATACAGAAATTATACACAAATATGGGAAAGCTTTCATGTCTTATTACAACCGCAAACGGCCACTGTTTACTGAGCCGCAGGCTGACGCATTTCCAGGCGCCGGTGAGTACAAAGACTTCTTAACGTTCCACTGGGCCGTTTACACAGCAAACAACGTGTGCGCAGAACCCAACCCTTATTTACTGTATGAGTACGGCAACAAAGACCTTAATACTCATCGCACAATGCTAAAGCGGTTGACAGAAATGATCGAGGAATCTCCCGACCACAAAGTATACCTTGAAGAAGTCGACGATTTTCACAAACAAGTTCGCCCGCACTTCAAAAAAATACACGATGACATTTTCAAGTCGCACGCGTAGAATTACGCACCTTTGGCGTCTGTAGGCGGAACCTCTGCATTTTTTTAAGATCGCACTGCTACAAACTGCCGCACTTCGCTGGGGTGCGGATTTAACCAACCATGTTTGCACAATGCAGGTGATGGTCGTGTTCGCTTTTGTTCGTTAGTCTCAAAATACTGTACTGCACCTGCGTTGTTGAGAAATACGTTGTTTAACGCTAGAAAACAAATGCACGCCGCTTAAAACTTTTTTAAAAACATCGTTTTTTGCTCAAAAACGTTTTAAACCTCGCAAGTTTTTAAGCAAATGCATAGTGGCTATTTCTTATTTTTTTTTACTTCTTTTGCACAAATATAGCGATCAAGTTCGGCCTGTAACAACGGACTAATGGCTGAAAGCGCATTGTATACCGCACACTCGCAGTCAGTTATTTTTGATTTTTGCTTAGTTAGCCACTGTCCGATTCGCCACGACTTAAACACTTCTTTATACGAAGGAATGCGTCGTTCGCTATGTATGAACTCGGCACACAACGCCAGCTGTTCGTCCCATGTGTAAGTAGCCTTTGTATTTTCTTTTGCACAAAGATAGCGATCAAGTTCTTCGCGGAGCAGCGGGCTGATTGCTGAAAGCGCAATATATACCGCACACTCGCAGTCTTTTACTTTCGTTTTTTGATTACTTAGCCACGCTCCGATTCGCCACGACTTAAACACTTCTTTAGCCGCAGGAATGCGTTGTTCGGCATGCATAAACTCGGCACACAGCGCCAGCTGTTCTTCCCAAGTGTAGGTCTTTTTGTTTTGGTTTATTTTTTTTGCAGAGAGATACCGGTCAAGTTTTTCGCAAAGCAGCGGGCTGATAGCTGAAAGCGCAATATATACCGCACACTCGCAGTCTTTTACTTTCATTTTTTGATTACTTAGCCACAGTCCGATTCGCCACGACTTAAACACTTCTCTTCTCGCAGGAATGCGTTGTTCGGCATGTATAAACTCGGCACACAGCGCCAGCTGTTCATCCCATGTGTAGGTCTTTTCTTTTGCACAAAGATAGCGATCAAGTTCTTCGCGGAGCAGCGGGCTGATATCTGAAAGCGCAATATATACCGCACACTCGCAGTCTTTTACTTTCGCTTTTTGATGATTTAGCCACTGTCCGATTCTCCACGACTTGAACACTTCTTTAGCCGCAGGAATGCGTTGTTCGACATGTATAAACTCTGCGCACAACGCCAGCTGTTCTTCCCAAGTGTAGGTCTTTTTGTTTTGGTTTATCTCTTTTGCAGAGAGATATCGGTCAAGTTCTTCGCGGAGCAGCGGACTGATAGCTGAAAGCGCAATATATACCGCACACTCGCAGTCTTTTACTTTCTGTTTTTGAGTATTTAGCCACAGTCCGATTCGCCACGACTTGAACACTTCTTTAGCCGCAGGAATGCGTTGTTCGACATGTATAAACTCTGCGCACAACGCCAGCTGTTCTTCCCAAGTGTAGGTTTCTTTGTTTTGGTTCATCTCTTTTGCAGAGAGATACCGGTCAAGTTCTTCGCGGAGCAGCGGGCTGATAGCTGAAAGCGCAATATATACCGCACTCTCGCAGTCTTTTACTTTCTTTTTTTGATGATTTAGCCACGTTCCGATTCGCCACGACTTAAACACTTCTTTAGCCGCAGGAATGCGTTGTTCGGCCTGCATAAACTCGTCACACAATGCCAGCTGTTCTTCCCAAGTGTAGGTCTTTTTGTTCTCTTTTGCAGAGAGATACCGGTCAAGTTCTTCGCGGAGCAGCGGGCTGATTGCTGAAAGCGCAATATATACCGCACACTCGCAGTCTTTTACTTTCATTTTTTGATGATTTAGCCACGCTCCGATTCGCCACGACTTAAAAACTTCTCTTTGCGCAGGAATGCGTTGTTCGACATGTATAAACTCTGCGCACAACGCCAGCTGTTCTTCCCAAGTGTAGGTTTCTTTGTTTTGGTTCATCTCTTTTGCAGAGAGATACCGGTCAAGTTCTTCGCGGAGCAGCGGGCTGATATCTGAAAGCGCAATATATACCGCACTCTCGCAGTCTTTTACTTTCGTTTTTTGAATACTTAGCCACGTTCCGATTCGCCACGTTTTAAACACTTCTCTTCTCGCAGGAATGCGTTGTTCTGCATGTATAAAGACTGCAAACTGCTGCGCTCTGTAATTCCAAAGCTCCGTGAGACTCATTGCTTTTACGGCAAACCACTGACAAAAAGTTTCAATTTTCTCAGCGGTCGCACATCGTTCTTGGCGCCACGAGTAAGCATCTTGAGACCCACTGTTTTCCATTGCCTTTGCTTCATACTGCACTGACAGGCCTCTCAGTTTAGATTCAAAGTGTTTTTCGTCATTTTCGCGCAGCAGCTTTAGAGCATTTAAGAACGCTACATTTTCGCTCGCCCACATGAACACGTTTGCAATTTTGTTCGGATTAGCGTGGTCGAGCCGGTTTGCCCTGCATATTCGCTGCACGGTACGAACGACACATGACGACTCGTGTACATTGGACAAAAACACCGCGTCGCAAGATGGAATATCGATTCCTTCGTCAAGAATTCGCACAGAGCAGAGCACGCTTACGCACAATGTGCTTGAAAATTCGCCAAGTATGTTTCTTCGTGTTTCCGCGGGCGTGTCTGCAGTGATGCTACTTGTCCATGACTCCATGAAATGGTAGTGCTGCGTGACTTTTTGAAAGATGGTGCAAAATGCACTGCAGTCGTGTATGGTTTTAAAGTACGCGATGCATTTCCTGGAACCGGTCTTTAACATTCCGTTAATAAGGTACATGGCCATTTTGATTATTTTGCTACTGTGAGACAGCACTTCCGGGAAACCCTCTTTGTTTTTGAAAACGTCTTGTATTTCCATGGGAATGTCGTCGTAATTGTCCGTTTCTGCAGTGCTGGCCAACGACAGATCACTTTCAAAGGCTGATCGCAATGACTCGTTTGCGTCGTCATTCACTTCTTTTTCTGCGCCGTCGTCGTGGTCTTCGTGGTCGTCGCGGTGGTCGTCGTCGTTGTTGTCGTCGTGATCGTCGTTGTCAACAGCCATTAGTTTTTCAATGGTTTCCAAAGGCAGGTAAATGCGATAGTCGCAAATATGTTTGTTTTGAATAGCCTCTTGCATTGTATACTGATACACGAGCTGCGAGCTGATGACGCCCGTTTTCATGGTGTTCGGCGGAGTTGCGGTCATGAGTATAGTCCTGTGCACTGCTCGGTGTCTACACAAGCCGATCAATGTTTCATTGTTTTGTAAATTATGCGCTTCATCGACGATAAACAAGATTTGGTTATCCGGAAGCTGTTCAAATACTTGAACCAAAACATCTTGCGCGGATCTGTACGTGGCTGAGATTAAAACATGCTCATGTTGGTCATAGTGTTTTAGGACGTCCGAGGAACTTCGCGTCGCATTGAGCGTGTAGTCACAATCCACGAGCAGTGGAGCAAAGTTTGGTAGAACTGCGGAAAGCCTATCCAAAGACTGCTTGACGAGCGAACGGTACGGACTAATTACAACGACAGTGTGTCGTGTAGCAGCCGTTTCGGTTTTTATGTTCTCACTGGAATCCGTCTGTCCGCAATATTGTTGCAAAAATACACCAAGGACCACGGTTTTTCCGGTTCCGCACGGCATGTCGAGCAGGCCTACTTTTTCATGATTGTCCGTGGTTAGTGGTGTGCGGCAAAACTGTATAAGACTTGCCACCGCGATTTGTTGATAGTCACGCAATACAATCTGCCCCAACGAGTCAGCGCCACAATAGTCACGATTCTCGGTTTGTTGCTGTCTGAAGGGGTCGCCGCAGCGGAAGCCGCCATCATCACTCTCTTTGGTTTGCTGCTGTCGCGAAACCTCGCTGTCATCGAATGGCAGATAGTACGAAGTAATAGATGTTTTGCTGCTTTTTGCAAAAATCTCCAAATCTTTTTTTAGATCGGACTGCAAACGACACGTGTAGTACACGACGCCCCTGGTCTCAACATCGCTCAATGCATTCATTCTCAAGATACACTGATAAAAGGTGCCAAGGTGTTTGGCGCACAGGTACGTATTTGTTTGGTAGCACTTTGCTTGAATTCCAAAGAACATAGTTGCCTCGTTAGCCTGGCTATCCGATTGGTTCGCTTGGTCCGCTTCGCCCGCTTGGTATTCCGTGTTGTTGCAAATGCTGAACGCAATTCCATCGAGGCCATACTCGCGTACATGATTGCGGTAAGTGCCATGTTCAAGGTACAACTGTTTGCGCGCTTGTCGAGCTTCGCGATTGCTACGCAAAAAGCCCGATTCTATCAAGATGTCTTCGGGAATGTCTTCCCAGTGGTACACGATTTGTTGCGGAAACTGCTGGCGATGGTATGCAATGCATTGCTTTTCGTATAGGTACCACTGGGCTTTTGCGATTATGGTCTCGTCTGCTAAGGCGCTTAATGCGCAGGTTTCATTGCACGCTGCATTCATCTTTTTTTTGAGCAGTGTTAATTAACTAAATGTCACGTTAGGTGGTAGCTGTATTTTTTTAAGGCAAACATAAATGTGATTGCGGTACTCTAAATTCTTAAGTGTGTGGCGTACATCATTTTTTTTAATGATGCTCCAATTGACACGAGTAGCCATGATTTTGCATGTAAAACCTTACATTAAAGAAGGGCGCTACGCGTATTCCGGCTGCGCATGCAACCGAGCATAGCTTACCCGAATAAGCATTTTTTCTCTTATTTGGTGCTGTTACAATTTAGCAAGGTAGTAAAGTGAGAAAAGTTTATTAACACTCATTATACTTATTTTGTCCTCGGCGTTTTTGCTTTGTCTGACTTTTTTGCCGTTCAGATTTTCGATTACAAGAAGCTGTAAACTTCCGGTCCTGGTACGCTCTGTTAGATTCGCTTACTCTGGCGGCTCTAATTGCAATCTGCTCAGGCGTCTTGTACTTTCGTTCCTTGCACTTGTATTCGCTCATTGTAACTATTTTGAAAATTAACTTTGCAAAAAAAATTTAACAAAATATGTAGGTTTGCAAGTATTACACTAACACCGTTTTGATTAAACACTGAACAACTTTTTTGCAAAATGTATTCAAAATTGCTTGTTAAAAATGCAATATCAAAAGGAAAAGGAATCACGAGCGAACCTCACGCTTCACTGTGCGCAATTATTATACTGTCTACGCCCTTAAAATTACGCATTTCTTAAAAAAATGAAAGCAAAACTATACGCACGATTAGTTACAAAAAGTAGGATTTATACCAAAAATTATAAGTGTACTGTGACGGAACTAACTTTTTTTACAATGAATTATTCAAATGAATTCGAGAAACTATTCTTCAAAGACGTTCCTTTCTATTTAAGAAATAGCAAGTTTTACAAGAACTTGCGTGACGGGAACGACGAAAATGGAGATAGTTTTACTATTTCAACAAAGTACTATAAGCGTGATGCATCTGTTACTTGCGTACATGACGTGCATCATTTGTTGTCAACTCTAGACTACTGGATGAGTGAGGAACAGTTCTTGCCGCTACAACTAATTTCTTTTTGTGCACGAATTTTCAGAAGCATGAACAAAACGCACGCTGAATTTGCTGCCTTGAAACAAGTGCTCCAACAGTACAGTGATCGTTTCGAACAAATTAGCGACGTGCTGACGTTGATTAATAAAAATCCGTTGAATGTGGATGTGCGTGTCAAAATGTCGGGGTCTTTAGGCGCAGTATACTTGTTGGAAATGTACGGCTTTATTTTAAATAATCATTTAGAATCGGGATGGACAAGTGAATTGTGCAATATTGCCGTGAAGCATAGGAACGTTGAGTTTCTTTGTTACTTGCATCTGAATGGTTGTCAGTGGCATGCAAATACCTGCACGATTGCTGCAGAAAACGGTTACATAGAATGCCTTCGATACGCGCACGAGCACGGAGCGCCATGGGATAGACATATCTGTTCAATTTCTGCAAAAAACGGCCATGTAGAATGCCTTCGATACGCGCACGAGCACGGAGTGCCATTGGGTAGTCATATTTGTTCAATTTCTGCGGAAAACGGCCATGTAGAATGCCTTCGATACGCGCACGCACACGGAGCGCCATGGGATAGACATATCTGTTCAATTTCTGCAAAAAACGGCCATGTAGAATGCCTTCGATATGCGCACGAGAACGGAGCGTCATTGGGTAATACCTGTTTTATTTCTGCGAGAAACGGCCATTTACAATGCCTTCGATATGCGCACGAGCACGGTTGTCCGTTGTATGATTATACTGTACGCACTGCGGCAAGATTTGGACATTTAAATTGCCTTCGGTACGCGCACGAGCACGGCTGTCCGTGGAATGAAGACACTTGCACAGCCGCAGCAGACGGTGGTTATCTACAATGTCTTCGTTACGCACATGAACATGGCTGCCCTTGGGACGAAGATACATGTCACGCTGCGGCAAGAAGCGGAAATTTACATTGTCTTCGTTACGCACATGAACATGGCTGCCCTTGGGATGAACGCACTTGTACAGTTGCAGCAGCGTGCGATTTTCTTTGTCTTTGTTACGCACATGAACATGGTTGCCCGTGGAACAAAGATACATGTCGCGCTGCGGCAAGATACGGAAATTTACATTGTCTTGGGTATGCACGTAAACATGGCTGTCCGTGGTACACCAGCACTTTTATTTCAACTGTGCTAAAATGTCATTTTAATTTGGTGTTTATCTAAGCACAGCAATGCGTATAAAACCACCGATTTGTATCGTGTGTTTAGATTAACTCTTATTACATTAACACCGTGCTGCCGCCGCCACGTCAACAGTGTTCGCGGCTAGGTCAATGAAAGACAATTTTGCATGCGCAGTTTTTTAAGGAAACGATAGTATTACACCAATCATTTGAGCACGCAAACAAGAAAATATGGTTTCGTTCACACGGGTTTGAAAAACTCAGTAGGCGTAGTGTACTCGGTGGCACTGAGCGTTAACCCACTCGCATTGCGGTGACCCTTGCCAATTGTGCTTACATCGACCCGGTCATCTGCGCTGCGCAGCGAGCACCAAAACTCGTTGTGCTCAGCGCTGTAGTGGTACCCCACAAAAAAGTCCAGATCGCGGTTTTTCTGTATGCAGTAGTTTCCAAAGTCGCTGCGCAAATGGCGTGGCACATCAACAACCGCGACGTGGTACGTGCGCGTATGCGATTGATCTGCCAGCTTGCACGTGTACGCCCGTACATTGGCGTACAGCAAGTCCATCTCTGCGTTCTTTTTGCGCTCAACTTCTTCGCCACGCTGGCAAATTTCGTCGAAAGTGGGACCACCGTCAGTATCTTCGCGGAGAAGACGCTTGAGAAGATCAAAGTTTTCATCGAGCGTTTTCACAGAGGCAAACATGCCGTTGGAAAACTCCTTTGAGCGAGGGTGCAACTCGAACTGAAATAAGTCGCGCGCTTCGATGCAGTGCACAAAAGCCGGAACAACTTGATTCGGGAAAAACGTGTCAAACGTGAGCCGCGTAGCACAGTGCTCAATGTTAAACACTTCATAAGCCAGCTTGTCGCGGTTATCCATGATAACTTGACGGTTGCTTTTGTGGTGGTCAATGCACATCATGCTCGCCACATACGGCAAAAGCGCTTCCATGTTGCAAATTACCACGTCCAGGCAAAGCACATTGCGGCCGCAGACTGAACGAGCTTCCACTTCTTGTGATGGAAAAATACCAATGTACTCGACATCGCGTTCTGCGTCTCCCAAGAATATGCGAAACAAGTTGCACGCCGACATGCCATCTTGGCAGTTTGCATGATAGTACACCACGTCAATTTTTTTGCCACGTTCGGCCGCCATTATGTGAATTAATTCCATGTCTGCGGATTATTGATTTTTTGTATATTAAATACTACAGACTAATGTATTTTTGTAATGTGTGTGCAAGTGTGTGTTTGAAAAGCAGATTTACCGCGGCAAAATAATTCCCTAAATTTGTTCCCTTTTTTTGTAATTCAGTTAAGCGACTTTTTTTTGGCGGGTACATATTTTGTTTCGCAGCTCGTCCATGTGTTCCATGTTTCGTCGTTTAAGCGCAAATAAGGCTAACGTTTTGAAAATTGCACACAGCTCGTGGACGGTCACGCCTTTCATGCAGCATGAAATAATGAACAACTTTCCAACACCAGAAAAATACTGGAGTGACTATACTGGATTCATATCCGGCAATTACCAGTTGGTTACGCGCGTTGCTGGCGTCGTGGACAACACTCTTTTTTTCAATTACTCAAAACGAAGAGTTATTGAACACATCCAATTCAACGTCACAAGTCTTGTAGAAGGTTCATTTGTGGGCGCATCTGCATCTAATCTGCTGCATGGGCAAAAAGGAATTGGCAAGAGTTGTGGACTTCTGCTGGGCACTGTAGCGTCTGGCTTGCTTCATCCCAATTTGATTGCGATATACATGGCGTTTTCCGGAACGGGGGCAGCGCTCCGGACTCCTTCTGACCTTATTAGTAGCTCTCTTGACTTGAAAGAGTCTATACCATTGATGGAGTGTGTGGCAGAGTTGCAAAAAAGGGGACTTTACGCGTTGGTCATTGCAGATGAGCTCGATCACGTTTACATGTCGAATGACGATAGCTTGCAAAAACGACAGGACATTATTGCCGAACTCAGCGAGCTTGGGTCACAGAAATCCGGACGCGTTTACACAGTTGCATGTGGTAGTGCCTCAGTTACACCCATTCTGATTTCGAAACATGCCGTACATTATCCCGACGTTGTCCGTGAGTATCCGTTAGTTCCACACGTCACCACGCTAAACAGCAGCAGATTCTCAGCAATACGCGTTGCAAGCAGCGGCCAGAACGACCTCGCCATAATTGGACAAGCGTATGGAATTGAATTGAAGTTGATGTCTCTCATATTTTACTACAGCGGGAATAACCTTCACCGAATAAATCAAATGGTGCGCACTTTTAGGCAAAAAGACATAACTGCATTCAAGTCCTTGTGCTCCTTTGAGTCGTCTTGGGCGGGAGACAGTACCAAAAGTCGTGAACGTTTGGCACCTTTGCTACAGGCGCTACGATTCGCAATAATTGCTCAAAATGCGACGTTAATCGAAAGCGTTTTGCGAAATCCTGCATCTATACGCGATATTGATTGGTCTCGCCAAATTAAGCCCATTTCTAGTCGTCACGTTGAGAACATTTTGTGTGTCTTGCAGTCAAAAGGACACCACTTTAGTACTATACACTTAAACCTTCTTGTCGATCGAGGATTTTTATTAGCTTCATCTAATTTTTCAGAACTGCAGCTTCCAACAGCTGCACAGATGCTTCAAATGTACCCGCACTACAATGAACATCAAAAGAGCACGCGATTTTGGGGAATTCCGAAGTATATATTCGATACAGACAATGCCGCGTCGCAAAAAGCTGCGGCAGATCTAGCTATTTCCGTCGATATTGAGGCAATTTTCAAGTCTTGTTAAAAAACATCTTAACAACAAACGTTATGCTGCAATGAAAAGGCGTGCCCCCGTTTGGTAATGGAAAAAAAATTGTGTCTTCTTCTTTTTTTAGTTTGTTATGAAATTTGATTAAACAAAATTCCGTTCCAAGAGATTTATTTAGTATAAAAAAATATACAAAACCATGTCAGACGACGACCACATAGTAGATGTAGTTGCACTCGATGTCAAAAGGAAGTTCGCAGACATCGTATTGTCTGTAAACGAATCGGATACAATTATTGACCATGCGGTGCGTTACGCATTATCACTTTCTGAGTTTGCAGTTGGGATCAGCAGAGAAAAACCGCCTAGCTTTTATGGAGTCGTACACGATACGCAATGCGTAGATACCAAGAAACAGCGCGTAACGATGATCGATGCGTGTTATATTCGAGTAGTTATGGACCGAGATATCGCAAGAAACGAGACCATTGATACCGTTGCGCAGCTGCTTGCAGAATTCCCCGAATTGTCTGTGTGTAGCGACCAGGAAGATTTGAGCGGAATGCTTGTTTTTAGAAATGCACTCAAAGTTGCGTTGCTAATTATCAATCCCGTTCGAAATCGAGACAGACTATGGGAGATCGCATGTCGGTTTGAAACGATTGACCGAGAGTACAAAAGAGGAAGCATGCAGCGACCGAGTGTAACTTGGCGAGAAATCATTTTTGAACGCGTTCTTTCCGCAACAAGCGGGAAAAAAGTTAGTCGTCCAAATCAATACACGCGAAAAAAGCGCAAACTGGAAGATGCCGCCGCGGTTGCAATAGCGGCGGATGCATTGCTGTCCCTTTAGAATTCTTTTTTTTTGTTTTCGTACCAGTAATTGGGGAAATAAAAGGCGTTAGTTGTGTTTTTTTTATCAGATTGTAATAGTAACTTCATTAATTCCGGCGGCCATGCGAAAGCAGTCTATCCAGTACTGATAGTCGATGGTTGCATTGAATCGGAGTGACCGCACCGCGCCAAATAGTCTCGTCCACAGGTAGTCCATGCCAACCAGGGCCGTTTGGTCTGCGCGCTCTTTGGCGATGGCAATGCTTTCGTTATCGCATGTGCAGCTCTCCCACGGCAGCTCTCCGGAGTGCAAGTATGCCATGGTGTAAATAAAGCTCTCGATGTCGTCCCTGCGCGCAAGTGGCCGTGTTCGATGCGCTCGTGCGCTGGCGTAGCGCGTGGTTCCAACCAGAGGCACGGCGGCGACGGTCTGAAGTGTTTCGCGGGAGCAGTGTTTTCCCTGTGCATCAAGATATTGCACGGCCAGCTCAAAGTCAAATACAAACAGCTCTGGCACGTTGTTCTTGGTCATACGAATTGCAAAGTTGTCGGGCTTGACGTCTCGGTGTATAACCCCGGCTGCATGCAGTTGCTGAAGCTGGTGTAGCATTTTCGCCGCAATCCAGTAAAAGTCGGCGCGTCGCCAAAACCGCCCAGTGCGTGTATGAGACACTGCTAGTGATTCGGTTGCCCCTTCGGCTGCCCCTGCTTTTTCGGTGGAGCGCACCTGGTCAAACAATACGTCGAGGCTGGGTCCGAGTAGCGCCATGGCCAGCGCACGACGGGAATGTGTCTGTGCTCTCTCTTCGCGGCGGGAGTTTACAGCGTTGATCACAATGGCGTGGTTCGTATTTGTCTTGACTACGTTTCCAGTTGCGATAATGGCTGGAGTCCGCAACAGTGGCGAAATACCTGCGTCAATGCACCGTTGCAAGTAAGAATACATGGCTACCTCTCGATAGATCGCAGTGCAATTCCCGATTTTTACGGCTGCGTCGCACGGTAGTGTCGATTCGGATTTGGTGTTTTCAATGTTATGCATACTTGTATCAATGCGCGATATGACTCCGGCAAAAACAGCGCGCTGTTCTCCACGTGCAAGCACGCGAGATACCAGCACCGAATGTTTTTCGCACATAGCGTGCCCCGCCGGATACCCACAACAAAAAAGTTTTTTTATGTAACACAATTTATTCAGAATAAATTTATCACCAATACACTCTTATTTTCCAAAAACATTTTCGGCAAATATCCGAACGGTACGAAGTAATTTATTTTTTATAAACACCGATTTTTGTTTATTAAAAGAAATTACAATTGAGTGTAATTGGTTTTTTTTTACTCTTCGGTATATTCCGGTGCTACAAATGGCGCATCACGCGGCGAGCTTTAACCGTTGCATCAAGCAAAAGCACGTACGCGCCAGTCGCGAGGTCGGCTCCGCGGCGTATAATTGACTTCAGAAGAAAGGCAACGACTAGTGCGGCATTGCGGGCCATGAAAAACGCACCACAGAGCCTTCCGGCGCAATCAAACGGATTCGCGTTCATGTGTTTGAACAAGTTTGAAACATACTCAAGAAAACTGAATATCCAGAAATGCACTAACATGCTGGTACTTTGCATAATGTGACATTCGGCGGTCTGAATCGCAGACCCGAGGACCGTACATTCGTACTTTATCGCGCCGTCACGCATAGACAAGTAAAACGACGGTACGGCAGTGTACAAAGCTGCAAACAGAGATAGTAGAACAGATCCTATTGCCCATCCAGTTGCGATACCTGCAACCAAAAAGACAGAGCACGCAATGGCATGGTCCGTCCCAGAGTAGATTATTGACGTTTTTTTGTCAGCATTACTACTTTTGTAGTCAACCAAGTGACAATCGCGCGCGGTGGTAGGTTTTTCATAAACGCTTTCAAAGTGCATGAATTATTTCCAAACCCGGCGACTGCTCACGATATGTGTCCGTAAGATACACTTTATTGCACCGATGGTTGTATAAATGTGAGAATATTAATGGTTTTTTGTATCAAAAAAAGTGGTGGCGAGAATGGGCGGTGGCGTCCTGTTCTTTTCTTATTTGGTGCAATTTTGCGCGAGCGTATGTTTTTGTATAGTGTTTTTCGTTTTTTTACGTTTCGAAGCTATATTGAATTGTTTGGCTTTGAGAATCTGGTGCCAATTTGTGGACCGTTTATTTTTTATTTAGACGTATGCTTATTTGTCACTTTTTTTTAAGAAGAAGAAATACATACGTGCGCGGGACTGAATGGTGCCACGTTGAATTGATGCGCGTGATCAACAAAATTTGCTGCGACCGTGGTGTCTTCTTTGGCTTCGGATTTACACGCCGTGTGTTCTGGGAGCGCGCCAAAGCAATTTACTCCGAACCGCATTTCCGGGTCGCGAAATACACCACCATTTACACCGGGCATGCCGCACGTGCTGCGTAAACGTGCTGGAAGCTTTTC